>NC_024126.1:8110568-8126859 GCF_000346735.1 Prunus mume | reverse complement strand
CCGCTCTTCATCGAATTGCTAAGAATATGGAGAAAGTTTCAATGATAGAGACACGTAGGTTGGCTTTTGCTCGCCAAAGAGATATGTCTATGCTTGTAGGAATAGCAATGACAGGCTTACCAGACTGTTCAGCTCAAGGTATCTCTAATATCTCGTGGGCATTGTCTAAGATTGGTGGTGATCTGATTTACTTGTCAGAAATGGATAGAGTTGCAGAGGTGGCCTTAACCAAGGTTGGGGAATTTAATTCACAGAATGTGGCTAATATTGCAGGTGCTTTTGCTTCAATGAAGCACTCTGCTCCTGATCTCTTTTCTGAATTATCCAAAAGGGCATCAGATATAATTCACACTTTCCAGGAGCAAGAGCTTGCTCAGGTGTTGTGGGCTTTTGCTTCTTTGATGAAAG
The DNA here is from genome assembly GCF_000346735.1 of Prunus mume. The sequence goes on along the minus strand of NC_024126.1, from coordinate 8,126,451 downwards.
CCAGTTTATATGCTGCTTAAGCAAAGAAAATTCAGAATTTGACAGAGAAAATGGTGTGGACAACATAAGAGATCTTGACTTTGATGGCGTTAGAAGCTCCCCTGTTCTCAGTTTCAGAAGGGATCAGCTTGGGAATATAGCTTGGTCTTATGCTGTTATTGGACAAATGGATCGGACTTTCTTTTCCCATGTGTGGAGAACTCTGAGCCAATTTGAAGAACAAAGGATTTCAGAGCAGTATAGGGAGGATATCATGTTTGCTTCTCAGGTTCATCTAGTGAACCAGTGCTTGAAGCTTGAGTACTCCCACCTTCAGTTATCTTTAAGGGAAGATCTTGAGGAGAAAATTGCTCATGCTGGTAAAACTAAGAGATTTAATCAGAAAATGACCTCATCATTTCAAAAGGAAGTCGCCCGTCTTCTTGTTAGCACTGGTCTCGATTGGGTCAAAGAATACGTTGTGGATGGGTACACTTTGGATGCTGTATTGATTGATAAGAAGGTTGCTATGGAGATTGATGGCCCAACGCATTTCTCAAGAAATACTGGTGAGCATCCTTCACATAATATTGCAGCATCTTCTTTGTGCATGTGTTCATATGAGTCATTGACTACTCTTAGTCCCCCAGTTACTATTCAATTGATATCCTTCTGCTCCATACAGGGGTGCCCTTGGGACATACTATGCTAAAAAGGCGCTACATAACTGCTGCTGGTTGGAAAGTTGTGTCGTTATCTCATCAAGAGGTGAGTTCTCACTTCATCCATGAATTATCACCTTAACAGACACACGCAAACGCACATGCACAAGCTCTATGTTTTGTTCTTTACTTTGAAGGTTTTTCTAGTTTAGTTTTTCTATGCTGCGCATATGTGCCTAGGCATGTTGAGACCATAGCTCACCTTTATAGGTGCCCATGCCGAAGATCAGCTTGTTTCAATCATGTACAGATTTATCTGAGTTTCAGTACCACTACAGTATTTAGGGAACAAATTCCTCTGCACTAGAAGGTGTAAACACAAATGAGGCTGATGATAAGCATATAGGTTTTCGGAGAAGGTTGTTTCATGCCAACAATAGAATTCTTAGCCATGCCTAAATATTGAAATCTGGTTCATCAATAGCGAACTTCTTGCATGTTTATTGGATAAGAGTGGTTTCTAGTTGTGCTTTTTAACAGAATGATTATTTTCTGTTTCTTGTAGTGGGAAGAACTTCAAGGTGGTTTTGAGCAGCTAGAGTACCTAAGAGAAATTCTGAAGGAGCACTTATATGTGGACAAAAATACCATGCTCGTATAGGCAGTGGGAAAGGTAGTTGATAATGGAATTGAATTCTTGAAATTCTGGTAGATGAGTACAGTTGAAAATACATATTTGTTAGCGAGTGAAATGCGTAAATATAATTTTCACAGATGCATTTGTTTCGGAGCAGCTAATATGCCAATATCAAACTTCCTCCGCCTGGACTGATCTAAGCTGATTAAGTAGCTAAACAACATAGAGGTGTTGATCCACATCATTCATATAAAACACGCTTGAATAATTGAGTGCCATCTTGGTTTTTACTTACAGCCTCATCAAAAGATTCAGAACCACTGTTCTTCTGGTGGTCTCCAGTCTGTCTCTAGACTTTGTCTGTTTTCTTCTGTAGAGCTTGGTTGGAGTAACGCTGAGGTCCATCGAAGCTCATTCTCCTGGTGAGGATGTATTGGTATGAAAGGCTATTTATTATGATGTCCTAACTTGAATAGCAAGGCTTACTCTGCTAGTCAGTTACAAGTTGAAGTCCCCGAGCCAACTTTTCATCAATTTCGGACAATATTAGTTTCGATGAACAACTTAGCAATGTTGGTGCTGTCACAGCCCCATAACTAGTAAACATAACAGATGAGAGAGTTGCAATTGACAATAACTTTTTACCACTGCCACATTAGATTGGAAGAATTCTGTCTTAATCCTAGAATTTGAAATCTTACACCTTAAAACGATGAGTATTGAAAAAAATTAACTTGACTCTCCTTGTGATTATATGATTTATGTATTTCAGAAACATATTGGTTTTAATTGTTTTTGAAACCTTTAAAATTCTTCTCGTCCTAAAACTTTTTGGTTTGAGCTCAAATCTTTTTATTTGTTAATTTTTTAGTATACAACTACTGAATTCTCAATTTCCACATGTTCTTTTTATCTTTTTGGGTACATGAGAGGGCACAAGGCCCAAAAGAACAAAAACTAAACCGGGTCTTGTAAGAGGATATGAACTTTGAGGGATGTAATGCATAAGACGAGCATTTGGGTTAGATCTTGGAGATGTACAATTCGGGTTGTTTTGAGTTGGAGACTTTGTTCTTATTATAGTCCAAGTCCAAGATAAGGTTATGGCCTTTTCCAATCTTTTTTTTTTTTAAATAACACTTAAAAAAAAACTTTGAAATTACTCTCTACACTCATAGCTTGCATCCAAACTTATTCCCATGGGACAAAAATCTTCAACCTCATCCTAAATCGGATTTAGGACTGTCGATTTGGTGGGCGGTTCCGGCCATTTGGTCCGGCCTGATTCGGTTGCGCAGCCCTACTAAATCCTATTCACTATGGATATGGGTTTTCATATGATTGCCCGCCCTTTTGCTCAAGACAAGTTTATTTTTATTTTTTTTGTTTGTTGAGATTGAATATGGTCTTTGTTTGTCGTAATTTTAGGATGGGGACATATCAAAGAAATGGGTGCATATGAAGGGTGCCTTCAATTTTGGGCGTTTGGGCGTGTTGATGAAAGTAAGGTCCACCAACTACTTATGTCAACTTCCACACTAAACCCAATTAATGCCTGAAATTAGTATCAACCATTCCACCTCAAATTACTTGGTCAACAAAATTATATCTTCCTTTTTCTTTTCCACCTTTCTTTTTCCCCTAGAAAATGAATGCAGACAATCGATTTATAAATAATAATAATAATAATAATAAGAAAAAAACGTAGGGCAAGGTCCGAATTGTGTGCAAGCATGTTAATTCCAGCAGGAAAATTGGACTTTTGGGCATCCTTTTCTGCATTTATTTCAGGATTTTGTTTATAAATCTATCTCTCGTCTGTTTCTTGGTCTTGGACATGCTGCTTCACCATTGGTGAATGGTGATCCCTACACATGCCTCACCGTTAATCACTCTCTTATAAGTTTTATTTTATTCATTGCAGATCGATGTGTGATGGAATGGGATGGGATGATGTGGCTCTAAACTATTGGTTCCCTTCTTTTTGCCATATATTCCCACATCATCACCATCTTCATCTCATAGATTTCATAGATTCAAACTCAACATGTTACGTGCTTGCTCTCATTGTGTCAAGTGTCAACCTTTATATGCTTCTTAAGATTAGATCCTCTTAATTTCTGTATTACTTATACACAAAAACAAAATCACATGCACAACTAAAGTTCTCTATTTATTATGTGACAGCTCTTCTATAGGAAAGACGGTGGCAATAAACTCGTAGTTCAAGTGGCTAAGAACATTTACTCATTCACCCGAGATTCTAGTTTCAATTTTCCCCCTCCCTAGAATCGTTTGCACTTAAAAAAAAAAAGAGGAAGAGGATGGAGAGAGAGATGTGGAATTTTATTAAACGGGGGCCGACCCCATGCCAATGCTAGAATTGACGCTTGAGTTCCATAATTGAGGGGCAATGGTCAATACAAGACAAGACTCAATCCAAATACCAATTATCCCAAGCCAGCACATAGCAATTGTCTGTGTGAGACTATGAGGAGACCCCTCACCAACTTATCATACAATCTATTGACAAATTAGAGACGTAAGTATGGACGTTTTCTGACCGTTGATGCACATAAAACTTATAATACATCAACAATCAATACACGCGATGGTGATGAATTACTGTAGTATAATTTCAACACACATTCTACATGTCTAAATGTCGAAATAGTTCTGAAGGGTTTTGTAACTTTTCACCTTAGAAAAGAAATACCTACTTTTATACCTACCTGTCATATGAGTCAGACAGGTTAACGTCTTTGACAATGACATATTAAATTTCATAAGCACATCTGAGGCAGACGCTGAAGAAATTCCCAGGCAAACCTTCCAAACAAATAATATAAATAGAATGTTTATATTTTTTAGTACAAGTAATAGTCTAAATTATAAGATTTAAGAAAAAAAAAATTTCTCTCACACACAACTATAATACCGTGAGAATTCGAACATGAGACCTCTGAGCTAGACCCGTTGGCAAATGCTAAATTTTCTGAGGCTCGTTAAATTGGTGAAAGAAACAAGAAAAACTACATTGCATTTGGACTGCCGGATGCCCTTAATTCTCTCTGTGTCGGTTGGAGAAACTGTCCATTTAGCCTTTTCTTCTTTTTTAATTTTTCCAAATCTTAATGCTTGGAAGTTGTTGAAAAAGACAACTGATCTATACACTGATGTAAGCATCTACTAGTCATGTGCCACTTTATATAAATATGATATCGTAAAGAAATCAATTATTTATGTTTTGATCATAAAGGAATCAAACCATGGACCATACAATATGTTGAAGTTAAATCTCAACACTGCCGCCGACACTTTCAAAAAAACTCGTTCACCTCATTTATGCCATTCTTTGCTCTCTCAACTCAACTACCATTTTCAGAGTTTTTTTGTTGGTTATCCTTCTTTCTTTATCACAGATTTTATTAGCACAAGTCTCCCAAATGCATAAATGATTTCGACACTAGTAAATTATTCTCTGTCACGTAAATATAGATAGACGGTCGCATTTAGCAAACCTAATTGATCAGATTACGACTTAAGTAATGTGTATTATTTGCTGAATTTGATCTATAAAAAAACCTTGAACAAGTAAGTCTAGGTGGATTTGTTACAAAAAAAAGAGAGAAAAAAGAAAGAAAAAGAAAGGGTGAGCATGTAGATATAGGAGTTTGGAGTTAGGAGTAGGGATCAAGTAAGTCTTAAATTTGTATACAATAATGCAATGCAACAAAATCTTTTTGGCTTAGAAGTTAGGAGTTTGGTAGGAACCACACAATTTGTGGATTGGTAATAATAATGTCACAAAAGACCACATGGTGACATTTCTGACAAAGTGTAGTTGGCAATATGAAGACCTGCTGTATTTACCATGGAGAGCAAGTGGGCACTCACCCTCTAAATTGAACATGGCCAGCTCTGCATTACCAGAATGCATTGTTCATTCTTCTGAACATCATAATAATGGAGAAAAGAATAACTATGTGGTATATGCTAAGTTTGATTGCTCCCTCCTACCCTACCCAACAAAAGAGAGAGAGAAAAAAAATCAATATTTTTCTTGTATTTAAATTTATTTCTTCTATTTACAACCATGATTTTCTTATACATATAGATTGAATATAAGTGATGGATAAAATGTATGATTTTTATTCTTAATATTTTTTTTATAAAAAGTTAACGAGATTGACGGTAAGGACGAAAATGACACATAAATGAATAACCACATAACTTAAAAACTGAATTAAACTTTCAAAATGAAATTATAAGTATATGGTAACTTTGTCAATTGACCAAAAAGGTGGATGAAAGAGGGAGATGGTTGTTCCTCCAATCAGCCCATTGTTTTCTGCCATGTTAATATTATCCCTTTTGTATGACAAACCTATCAGAGCAACTTGCTTTCGAAGTTTCCATTGTATATTTTATCTGCATTAAAAAATTAAAAAATTAAAAAAAAATTAAAAATTAATCTCCTCCCTGTATTATAATGTATACACATTATTATTATCACAAGGCCTGCACTGGAGGTTATTATAGTAGCTAGGTCTCTCTGCAGAGTGCAGACGCACATTGATTCAAGTAAAGAAAAAGTTTAAACAGATAATGACACTTCAAATGCAAGTAAACCCAATACCATAATCATCATATGCTTACTTTAATCTCAAGTTTAAACCTCTTTTGCTTATCCTTTTTAACTAATTAATTATAACAAGGCAGAGTGATGAAATTTTACATATCATCACAGGTTACAAATTAATGATTGATCGCATCAAAAAAATAAATTAAAATAAATTAAATCATTGAGACATAGGCATGAAAAGTGACATGTTCCAGAATGTCCTGCCCTACTTGCCAGGGAAGGTTTAGGGCAGATGGTGAGGTGATTTATAGATGCTTTGCATTTTTCTGAGACATGTCTTTTGCGAGACATATCTTTACGGTGTCTAATTGAGGATATGTATCATGCATTTAAGAAAGAATCAACATAATTATTGAATCAGTTTCATAATCTGACAACATAAACACTTTATAACAACATCGCACCTACATGCAAGTACAATTGTTGATGCATTTGCTAACATGAGTCGCATATCCATCAACGATTAAAAATCTCCCACACTCAAGTAATATTATAGCTGTTAATATTTTCTTGCCATACATATTTTTATATTGTATGACCGTGAATTTGGATCACAATTTTAAGAAACAATCAACATGATTAGTAATTCAGTTTTACAATCTAACAACACAAGCGGTCTATTATCACACATCTTCATCATTTTATTGCCCATATTTTATATAATCTGGTTTAAATTTTTGTTAAGATCAGTCTCCCATATACAAATGACCGGAATCTAATCATTTATACATTGTAAATCTCATTTGAATCAACGACTAAGTATCTCTCACGCCCTAAGTCCAGTGACTCAAGCATAGCCCTCAGCATAAAGTAAAAATAATCAGTGTGAATAGTCAACCGATGAATTTCAATTTTCTTGGATGCTGCTTCCAGTGCCTTTATGTCACAGCTCATGATTTACATATGCAAGTGGGGTCTTTAGAAGGACAAAGCTCTGACTCAGAGTCAGACAGGCAACGTGCATATATCCAAACTTTAGAAATTGTGTTGCATTCGACCAAAAAAGAAGAAATTGTGTTGCATACACTGGCTATCAAGAATCACAGAAAGGTGTATGGTTCACATAAAATTAAGCAGACTTTGATTTTTTTTATTTTTTTATTTTTAATTCAGCAGAATTCCATGAATCATTTAACCATTTTTTTTTAATCAGAAATAATTTAACCATTTCTGCCACCATAATTTCAGATGAAGGGACCGAAGGAAACCATTGGTAGCCTTACAAAGACTGTCAAGCTTATTAATCAATGGAGTTGATCAATCTGAATGACTAAGCATATGAATATATGATGATTATCAAATGATGAGTAAATTTTGATTACAAGACTACAACTTCAACTAAATTTCTTTTTTCTTTTTTTTTCATCCAGGAGCTTATTCCTCACAATCCAAGAAGAAGAAAAAAACTATAGCTGGCAAACCCAAGAAAAAAGAACAAAACTTCACAATTACAAGCAATCTATTTAAAGGGAATAGTACTATTTCCTTGTCCTTGAAAAACATTTATGAAAAAAAAAACCATGACGTCTGCTTCTTCCTTGACAATTCACTCTGTATAATGTGTTCAGCTATCAGCATTTGGCTTTTCTCTGAAAATTTCCAGGTATACTTGAACTGTGACATGAGATTCGACGAGGAAGGCGCAGGTAGAACCTTTTTTTTTTTTTTTTCCATCGCAAGATGAGTTTTACTCAGCTGAAAATAATCCAAGTTGCAACCAACATTTGCTCATAGAACCCTACTTACTTAAATCTTTGTTGAAGAAGAGAAATATGCTGGCATGGCATGAGAAACAATAGGGGAGATTGTGTCAATTAATCTATATAATTTAACTACGAAGCGCTGCTGATTAAGAGCTGGGGATGATGGTTCCAACGTAGCCAAATCCGCAGATCAAGAACGTAATGGTTTGGAGGAAGAGGTATACAAAGTAGTTGTTCTTCCCATGCACATAATCATAGCATCCACAGACGAACAGAAAGGCCCCAAATCCCAGCTCCAAGAGGTGAAGCCTGTTAATGTTTAGCCAAGGATTAACAGATATAAAAGATTGCATATTAGGGGAAAATGGTGTGTAGAAATGTTGGAAAGAATAAGAAAAAACATTACAGGACAAAGCAGAAGGTAATAAAGAACAGGCTTGGGATGGTTTCATAACACCAGTAGATAATATTATTTTCCTAACCCCACATGTTTACTCTTAATAAACTCTCATCTGCTGTCATATGCCTGCAGCAGTTGATTTATATGATACTTAGGTGGATAGACCAATGCAAAGATTCTGATCTCCAGTAATGAAAAGGGTAAAAACAGAAAATTATTCTTACTTGTGGGATTAGGTTAATGTTGGCAAATAATTAAAACATATGGTACATGTGATTTGGTTTTTTGGCCAAGGCTTAAAGTTATGCAGAAAAGACAGAGCTCTCTGTGTGCCAGTGTAGATGTGGTGTCAATGCAAATAGTTACAAATTTCTATGCACATTGCACATGGAAAAATAAAATAAGCAAGTCTGCAGTAGAAAGAATAAAAGTGTTTAACGAAATTTTACCTGTTGCCAAACTTGAACTTTGGCCTTTTGAAAAATTTGGGGGCTGGTTTCTTGGCAGCCTCTGCTGCTTTGTTCTTGACAATATCTCCCAGTTTTTCAGTGACAACCCACTCATTGGCCCTCCCTGTTTCTAGCAGGCCAATCAAAGTTGCCTTGGTCCGGTGCAAAGACATCACGTTCTCGAAAAGGATCCAGTAAAACAACAGGTGAATCGACCTGCATAAATTCAAGAAGAAGATTGATTACTATCATAAGATTGAAGAACATGTAATAAAAGTAATTAATGAAGAAATCAAGTGTAGAGTCTAAAAGACCTTGGAGTTCCAACTGAGTTTAGAATAGTGATGATGGAAGGAATATAAACTGCCCCCCAGATTGGAACATAAACTTCAGGAACCAAAATGGTCAGAGGAAGTACAACGCAGTAAAAGAAGAAGGTCACCATGTGGGCTATGATCTTTCGGACAAAGAAGAAACTGTATATGACATAAAATTTCTTCCACAATGTAACTTTCTGCAACATACATACAAGAAACATAATTATAACACATGAAGAAGGAAGAAGGAAGAAGAAGAAATTGCATTAGGGGCACAAGTGAGTAATATAATTAAAATGAACTCACCTTAGTTTTTACTATTTCCATCACCATTTTCCTAAACAGATTAGCAGGACCACAAGACCATCTGTGCTGCTGGAAACGGAAGGCATTGAAAGTACTTGGAAGTTCACTTTTCACCTGAGACATAGATAATTATCAGAAATTGTGTTCATGTCATCACTATAGTAGTTAGACTTCACCTATGGATGAACCATTTGATTTGTTCAATGTACATACATATTCGGTTAACAAATACCTGAAGGTCACCAAGGTACAAAAATTTCCAGCCTCTGAGACTAGCCCGGACAGCAAGATCCATATCCTCCACTGTCGTCCGGTCTTTCCACCCGCCTGCCTCATTAATAGCAGCAATTCTCCACACACCAGCGGTCCCTGCAATGTTTTCATATGTCAAATTCAGAACTGCAAATACTCTGAGTTGACTGTTGCAGTTGTAATTAGAATATGCATTACCATTTTAGCAAGAAACTACCAATATGCAGTGCAAATATGAGCAAAAATATATGCAATGCTTTATCAAGTTACTTTAACAAGAAGTAACTAGTAATTACTGCGTCTGATTAGTAACTTGACAATCACTTGAGTTCAAATTCTCAATTTATCCAGTTCGACTATTGAAGACCATATACTTTGTCTCTTTTAAAATTCAAAACTTTGGCAATGGCGTGATTTTAGCCAGGAATGAAGGACCTAGAAGTCAACCAATTACATTTATTATAAAAAACATATTAAAACATAACTTTGATGAAGAAAGATATGATAATGACTGTGTAACATCCCTCCCTGCAAGTCTAAAGCTAAGTCTTAGTCTTGCAGACTTGGTCAATCTTCTATTTTTCTCATATGTTCAAGTCACTCTCTCATACCAAATATACGTATATATTTGCCAATTAGTCCCCACCAATTGGGAACCCTGAACCAGCACTTTGCACATGTCAACCAATTAATAGACAGGGACAAATCAAGATAAATATTTTTCACAAAATAAAAATAAAAAACGGCAACATGGATGATAATTCAAATTGACCATAAGTGGTATTTGTTAAAACTGGGTTTACCATTGAAACCGAAGAAGGCATGTGTTGCTGACCCAACTTCTTGTTCAACTGTGAAATGATAATCCAATGACATCTCCTGCATTCTGGTCAACAAGCACTCATCCGAATTCACTGCAAAACCGCATAAACAATTTTAGCTCACCCCCAAAATAAAAAATAAAAAAAGAGAGAGAGAAAAAAATGTACATGTAACATAATCTAAATAATCTAAATGTGCAGACGTGAGTTAGACAAGTTGGTCAAAGCAGTTAGCTCACCTCTTGCGCCCAAGTTAGATTAATTTAGAATATTTTAGATCATTACTTGCATAAAAAAGAAAAATAAAATGTGAATGTAATAAATGATTAAAATATAAAAATATGTGGACCCCATCAAAAATAGGAAAGAAACTCAAAACATTTAAAAGTAGGGAACTGGTCTGGTGGTCACGTGACACAAATGAAGGTTGGCCACGCTAGCATGAGCACGACAAACCAAGTGTCGGTAAAGGCTGGAGCAGAGAAAATGTAGGTCCACCGCAAGGCTTTCTATGGTGCCACCTAGTTTTAGTAAACACAACACCACGTGAGCAGTGCACTAGCGGCTAAAAATCTTGAGTCCGTAAATTGATACGTTTGTCACTCAAGTTTCCGGAAACTCACTCTGCTCCGGCCGCTTACGAAATATTTGACCGTTTGAACCGTACAATCCGGGTTTACATAAGGCAACTTATTGTCACAAAATTACCGTCCTTGTTCTCGTGCAGCAAAATGACAAACCTACCCCGCCTTTCTAGCATCTGATCATGCCGGTTCACAAGAAGAAGGTGACACTGACTTTGCTACTTGAGTGAGGGATCCTAATCCTATGTTAGGGGCTCTTACGTCATTTACCATAAATACGAGAGACATGGAATCAAAATTTGTAGTGAATGTTTGACACGTTATGTTGACAGACTGTGAATTAACCGACCCATCAAATTAATATTTCCACATAATAACAAGCTAGATGACAAGAAAACATCAGTCCAAAAATAAATGGTTGGACTTTTATTTTTGTTTTCTGCATTATTAGGCCAATGAAAACGTAATCTTGAAGAGAAAAAGCAGGGATTAATGGCAATAAAACTGACAAATTGAACATGAATCACACTTCCGTTCCGTCCATGACAAGTACTTTCTAATATTTCCAGACGTGGGTACCAAGCAGCCCTTGATGAAGGGCTAGCAGACAAACAGGTGTCAAAATCAGAGATGGCCAAGAAGGGCTGCTCTGTGTGGGCCCGACACCGTGATTGATGGGTTGTACTCTGGAAGACCCATTGCCCATGCACACTATACACACAAACTGATCCCGCCGACGGAAAAGAAAAAAAAAAAGCCCAAATACATACCCAAAAGGAAAAACAAAAAGAAAAATCCACAAAATCAGACCACCGACACTCGGAAAAATTTAATAAGCGCAATTGAAGGGTAGGTTAAAAAAAACATATAATAATAATCTAATTAATAATAATAATCAGAAAAATGAAGAAATTATAATTAATTTACCGAATCTCCATCGAGCTTGAACCAGGGCAATGTCTGGGTTGTGGACCAAGAAAGGGATGGCTCGCCGGAGATAGTCTGGTTCAGGCCTGAAATCGGCGTCGAAGATGGCCACGTACTCGCAGTGCTTCACGTAGCTGCGCTTCAAGCCTTCTTTCAAAGCCCCAGCCTTGTAGCCTCCCCTGGTTTCTCTGATTTGGTACCTTATGTTTATGCCTTTACTTGCCCACCTTTGACACTCCAGCTCCACCATTTGCTGCAAAAACGTCAGTTTTAGATAGTTTTATTAAAAACCCACTTGCCTATTTTGTTAATGCGACGAGTCAAATGGCAAAAATGAAACAAAACCCATGTCAGAAACCACAAGGGTCACGCCAGAAAACTCAATAATTGGGCTACTTCATTCTCTGTGGCTTTTTAACAAACACATTGAAAAGACCCTTGTCACTAGAATGATGAGATTTGTTGGCGGTGGTGGTTGGAAGGAAAAGTGATGAAGAAAAGATTACATTTTTAACGGGAAATGTGGGAGAATAATTAGTGGGGTGATCTAAATGATGGGTTGTTTTCCGAATTTAGGAAAGTTTACCTTGATTGTAGGGTCAGTTGAATCATCAAGGACTTGGATCACAAGACGATCGGACGGCCATGAAAGACCACATGCAGCACCAATAGAGATCTTGTAGACCTGACCCAAAAACCCATGAGAACACACAAAAAGCACCATACTTTTAAAGCTTTTTCTCTCACAAACAGATAACAGCACACAACAATGCTTGTGAATCTAAGAACACACAAAAACAAAAACAGAGAGATTCTGATAGCAAAGCAGCATGTACCTCTCTTTCATTGAACATAGGGATTTGGATTAGAACCACAGGGAAATTGGAGCTGCCCAGTTCCAGGTCCTCCTGGATGGGCTCATATTTGTAGCGCTTCTCTGGTTTCTTCCAGAAGAGCTTGACCAAAATGATGACAATTCCCATGTAAAGCCTCTCAAAGAAGAGCATGAGAGACATGGCCAAGGAAATGTAGACACAAACTCTGAGCAAAGGTACTATCAATGGCGCTTTGATTAGCTCCCAAATCAGCCCAATTTGGCCTGCAATGTCATATGTGCCCCCTTGAAATGATTCTGGTATCAGAACTCTGGTTGTGGTCTCAGCCATATCTCTCACTCTGCAAAGGCAAGAGATGAGAAGATGATGAACAAAACAAAACTAACTACCAGATCTTTCACTCACTTTTTTGGTTTAAATGAAATGTGACCAATGTGGGGAAGTGGTTTTGTATAGGATTAAATTGCGGCTCTCAAATTCTTCAATAAGGCAAGACAGAAAACAATGGGCTGAAAAATCCTTTGATTTCAAGAAAAAAAAAACCCAGAGAGGGAAATTTACGAGGCAATACAGATTGGCTCTCTTGTTTTCTCCTCTTCACTCAGAAGTGGAAAGTACAGAACAAAAAATCTACACTTTCCCTTCTTCTAAGCCTCTCTCTCTCTCTCTCTCTCAAAGATCTGTGCCAACTATTAACTTGTTCTGCCTCTTGGCAAAATGAAGCAGAGACAGGACTGAGAGTGCTGAGAGAGAGTATGAAGGACAGAGAGAGAAAGGGGGGGTCTTTTATAGTCAGTTTTGGCCCTACTTAGAATTTCATATTTATTTATATTTATTAGTATTATTTATTTCTCTTTTGGCCAGACTATATGTATTCTAATTCACTCTCTCTTTTAGGTAGATATCCTTTTGCAATTAAGAGAATCCTCACACTTTCAACTGTTCCAACTCCAAGTCTGAGTGACTTCATTATTGTCCAGCTTTTACTTGCTTGTTGCAAATTACAAGGTATATATTCTAACAAAAAAAACAATAATAATAACAAGCTGGTTATAATGCAAAAGGGCAGCATTGTCATTTCTCAATAATAGAACATCTCAATAATTTTTATTTATTATATTTAAATAAATAAATAAAAATAAATAAAAAATAAATAAAACCCCTATCCTCCTTCCCTTTCTAGCTACTCTGGCATTGTCGCCGAGCTCATGCCATATTTGGTTAGGTGTGCAAGCAGTGAAAATCTTTTTCTTTTTTTTTTTAATTTTAATTATTTTGGTTTATAAATATTTCAGTTGGAATTACAAGGGTAAAACTATAATTTCATTGCTAAGTTGACTTGAAAAGTAACTTCTAAAGTTGAATTCCACATTGAATTATTGGATATCTCATGAATATACTGCGATGATATGATAATTAGTTTTCCTAAAATAGAAAACAAATCAGTGCAAAATAATATCACAGCATTATATGTGATTGAATTTCTATTTAACAGTTTCCAAGCTTGTTTCTACCTTTTGCTCTGACTTATGAGAGGTAAATTTCCTTGGGGTAAAAAAGGAAAACAATAATGTGTTACTTATTCGGTCAAGAGTAAAATCTTCAAGAATGATCTTAACTTTTAATAAATGCAGACCTCATTGTTAAGCCGGTCTAATACTACGAATCTGATCTGATATCTCTAGCCTAAATGATGAACTTGACATTCAACACATTATATTGATCACCGTACATGGACGTGTGATAATATGGATGAATTAGTAACATCAAGTTCACATTAGTCCATATAAATAGTTGAATAAGTTGCTAGAAATTATATTTGGCCATGAATCCTAAGCTTATCTCGGTATTGCAATTGACTTATTTAAAGAGAAACAAGAATTGATGTCGTAGTATGACTAATTTACCAATGGTTGAGACCCAATCAGAAGATGCTTGAGAATAATAGAGATAAACAAAGAGAGACCGAACTCAAGGGTTGGTCTGGTAACGTTTTATAAAAACAGTTTTTGAAAAATTGCTTTGCAAGAAAAAAATGACAAATATAATTTTTTTTATTTTTAAGATATGCAAATGGGAAAATAGTAAATAACATGTTTGAGCTTAACAACAACCTAGCCTTTCATTTGCTTGGTCAAAATATCATCAAGTTGTTTTGACTTGAAATATGATGCACAAGATCCAACTCAAAATTAATTGGTAACGGATGAATAGACTCAACATTCCTTTTATGTTTTTGGGTTGTAGCTATGCCCACCTCTTTGTCAATAGCCACATAATCTTTTTAGGAGTTGGGTAATTTAGAAGTTGTACTTACTTTTTAACTTTTTCTCCTTTAAAAGAGTGAACCTCATGAGTCTCTGAAAATTGTAGGTACCGCCAAGTAAGTCTTAGAGTCTAGTTCCGGCCAAAAGAATAAAAGCCTACAAACCCAACTAAATGACACTCAATGCAAATTTTACAGTGCCTTTTTAGCCACACTTGAAACCATTAACTTCCAAGGGGGATTTTTTTGGCCAGCAAAGCAACTTCCAAGGGTTTGGTTAAGGTTCAAGCCTTGTGAGTGTTTCTCACTTTGCCTTTACAAAAGAAAAAAGGACAACCGAACATTTTATAATGAACTCATATGAACTCTTGTGGTCCAAGTTTTTACACAATATATATGCGGCAAGCATATTCTCTGACTCTGAGTACAAGTAGGATTCAAGATTTTTACTTTTATTTTGCTAGTTGTAACTGGTAATATTTTTCTTGTCCATGCTAAACGTAATGGGAGATTAATTACATGAGTTTGATTTCTCTTTTCCATCACTAATTAAATATTAGTTTGTTTAATACTTATTAGCCACGAGATTTGAACTTATGATATATTTGTTAGCTTGTTTAGGACTAAATATTTGTTAGCTTGTTTACTCAATCATGAGTACTTGAAATAACAAGCTAATATGGAGGTCCATATGAGTAGTCCATATATGACACCCTCACTACAGAATTTCGCTATAGAAGATAAGTTGAATGTGTTGTTAGTGGACTGGGTATAGGTATTATATTGTCTCAAGAGCATAAACTAGTTGCATTCGTTAGTGAAGCTCATAAAAAATGAAGTACCTATTATCAGGAATGCTACCCGGTGCTGAAGGCTTGGAAATATGGGGAGTATTAATTAGGATAGTTTATGCATAGGCAATCCGCTTCTCTCTGGTTCAGTAATCGGCTTTTCTTACTCTACTTGATTGCCGAACCGAATCCACCCTTACATATAGATAACTCGTGTTTTTTTCTTCTTCTTCTTCCTTTGTTTATGAATTAGGATAGTGGCCTAATGGATTAGAATTAGGATAGTTTCTGCATTTGATTCCCTTTAA
>NC_024126.1:8088841-8110558 GCF_000346735.1 Prunus mume | reverse complement strand
TTAAGGTTCCCTGAGAATTTTTTTTCAATGATCCAAGTCATCTATTTTTTAAGTCTACATTCATCACTCTCTTTTTTTTAAATCGGAGGGTGATGGCTCTCACGCCATTGCATCA
Source organism: Prunus mume (assembly GCF_000346735.1). Next base: position 8,110,443 of record NC_024126.1, on the reverse strand, counting down.
CTCTTGTTGTTACTTTTCCTTCTGTTTTTTTTTTTTTTTTCTCTTTGTATTTGTGTTAATCAAATTGTAATCTTATTTTGACTAGATTAATTTCATATTGATATTTTGTTAGATAAATTTATATTGATATTGATTAAAGGCGGCAACAATCGTAGCTTGCTTGTAATATTATTTTTTCTTTCTATGAATAGATAATAATATTGATTAATTATAAGGGCATTTGATTGTCTAATTTTTTTTAATGAGTTATTAATCTTTTAAATATTGCACCTCCCGTAAAAAATTCTAGAATCCGCCTTTGATTCGAAGCAGAGGCGGAACTGCATTTTTCTAAATAAAATTCACTCCTTCGTGAATAATATGGCTCTAATTCCTTCTTCTTCTTTTTTATTGTGTTTACAATTAGCGTGATTTATATGATCTAATGTATACTTTTATTTCTAGAAAAGCTATAGAAATTGTTAGTAAAAAAATTATTATTAGATTTTAAGCTAATAATTGTAACTAGATCACTCATTAAAAAATTCCTAATTCCGCCCTTGATTTGAAGTACTAGTGAATTGTCTGGATGACTAGCGTAGTAAAGAAAGTCATTCAACCTTCAAAGACTAGTTGCAGTGTCCAAGTTCAATTCAACTTTGAAAGCCTTATTTCTATCAGCATTAATGGAGTGAAAATGGCTCTTTTTGCTTCTGTTGTATTCAATCACTCCGCCCATAATGGCACTGGACGAGGTTTTTCCTCAATTTTCTTTTTGTCAACATTTTGTCGTTTTGTTTTTGAAACTCATATTAGTACTACTATTTTCTCTTCTTTACTTTTGGGTATATTATTTTCTTGCAAACCCTCTGATAAATTCTAGATATATACACCCAAACAGATTTCAATATGGATGATTTAATGCAAAGATGACTCTTGGAGCATAACCTAAAATAGACAGTTATGAGCAAAGGACCCACTAGTGTAGTGGTTTGGAGTATTTACTCTTTCATGCAAGGTCCTGAGTTCGAGTCCTAGCATCCGTGTTGTGTGTGTGAGTTTAATATGCTATCGACCCTTTTAATAGGAAAGGTCCTCCAAAAAAGAAAAAAGAAAAAGAGAGAAGACAGTTATGATCATTGAACTGCAAAATCGGTGGTCAAAGAAAAATGTAAAATGCCCACGGACATCTTTAGTTGTGGGACTATACATAAGTTTATAAAAGTTATTAAAAATCTGATAAGTCTTTGAAAGTCAGTCGCTTAAATTTTTTTATAGAAGTCTTTATTTATTTTTTATAAATATATATATGTTGATGCTGAAAGAAGGATTGAGTAATTTATGGCAATCTCTCTCAATTCCACAAAAATATAGATGATTGATTGATGACAGGAGACTGTGGTAGGTTTAGGTAGTTATATAATTTTGTTAGAGATTATTATTACTTTTTAATTTATGATTTTTATTTTAAACTACCTAAATCTTGAAAGTCAAAAATTAAGGAAAGAAGAAGATGAAGACAGAACATGCATGTTTCTCTCAAAAACGACGGGTCTCAAACAAATTTCCTGGAAATGATTTTGTCATGGACCTCTTCCCACTTGAAAAACTAAACAATAGGACATCTTTTTTATTTTTATTTTTATTATTATTATTATTTTGCATAATAATAATAATAATAATAATAATTGAATGATCTTCCACTTCTCAACCCTACTAGGAGCATCATGTTCAATATTTCCATAAACAAGCATGGATATGTACAAAAATAATGTAAATAATTTAAACTTTAAAGAGCCTTAATATAGTTATCATCATTTTTAAGTTGCACGGGATCACATTGATAAGGAGGTGTGTATTTGAAATGGCCCCAATCTTGCATTATTCTCCTGCGCAACTTCTTGCAAGAAAACATATTCTCATAAGAAACCATATGCATGCGTCGTTATGTTATCTAAATTTTGTAGTTGACTAATGTCATTATGATATATATATTTTTTCCATTGAACTAATTGCCCATTGATTTTTGAAAAAAAAAAAAAAAAGAATGTAAATATATATGCTTAATGAGCAGAAAAAAAATTCCTTACCGTTGCAAATTCATAGGTTATGGATGCCCATCGTAAAGACTATATTTACAATACTTATCATTTATAATTATGCCTTGTAACCACCGCTTATGGGTGGTCAATGATGATGTATTTCCTATGTCTATAAATAGCATGCACACTAAAGATATATAAGACACTTGTAAGCCTTCAGATATTGAGAACTACTCTTACCTTTCCCATATTTTCCTTCTTTGTTATACACCACTTGCTTTAAATAATGCTTCATTAATTTTCTTTCATTTCCCTCGGAAAATTATTATTGGCCCACATATTTAACAAAAAAAATCAATTATTCACATTAACTTAATGTTTCGAAATTAAAAAAAAAAGAATTAATGTAAGAGTGATCCTCTTTGAGAAAACCATAAGAAAAGCAACCCTAATCGCAGCCCCTTCTGGGGAATGATGGCCTTCGTCCTTTTCCCCTCCTCTGTCCTCTCCTCATATCCTCTCTCTTATCCTCTTGTCCCTTTTATATTTTATTTATTGTGAGGTTCGAACTTGGGATCTCTTTTAACATTGGAAAAAGAAGTACCATTAGATTACAATGTTGGCCTTATAAACTCAAATTAGTATATTATTATTTAGGTTCGAACTTGGGACCTCTTCTAATGATTCTCTGCTAATAATCACTATTATTACTTATACAGGAGTGGTGGTCATGCTTCTTAGTTTTTTTTTTTTTTTTTTGTTTAATGATTGTCATGAACTCTTTAGGAGTTTGCTGTGTTCTATTTTTTTCTTTAGGAGACTTCATTTCTTATCAGCTTTCGGCTTTTGATACAGATATATCTTTTCTGCCGTTAGGCGGTGGAGTTGTATTGTAGGTTTGAGTAGGCGTGCTTTTGATTGCAAAATTAGGGATTTTAATAACTTTGTGGGTTGTGCGTAATTCTCTCCATATCAATTTAACTTATTGTTGTGTTTGGTCATTGAAGAAGATTTATCCATCTTTTGCACTATAGTGGCCTTGTACTTGTTTTTTTTTTTTTTTTCATGTTATCAATAAAATACTATCATTCGTTATAAAAGAAAAACGGTAATTTAGTCAATGAATAACCCACAAAGACCATCATGCATTGTATATGCTCAATCAGGAGTATGATTGGTCTCGAGTCATTCATGTGGAGATACTAAGATAAGTGTATGGGTGTTCATTAGAGAATGAATTCACTGAACACGATCAACAAAGAGAACTTGAATGAAAGTTTAACTTACATGTCAATCAAGATCTCTCAAGTTGGAATAGTGCAAATTGGTCTTGACTTGAGACACCATGAGTTGTCTCATGGAAGAGTTGTAGGCCCTTAGCCATGTTGAAGTGTTGTGTTCCTCTAGGCATAACCCAAAGATATGACGAGGGTTCATGATCAATTCATGAAGACATATGAGTTTACAATAAGGGATTTCTACTTTCAGTAAAGAAGGAGAATGATCAGAAGATGTGACTCGAAAGTCTTTGGCTAAAGCAACGAGCTATATCAATAATAGAGATTATGATCATGCTCCAATGAATCACATGAAACTATAGATCACGCTAAGGGCTTGACATGAATTTCATGCCCTAATTAGCATGATCAAAAGCATTGATTAAGAGAAAGATCGTATTGCATGGTAATCTCAACTGAATAGGTTCACAACCCCATTCTATATTGGCTTGGGCAACCGTGACAAATTGCTCGACGCCATCACGACTTGTGGAAGCCCTAGGAACAAAGAGAGAATCTTGTTCTCAAGAAGGGAGAATTAAAAGGAAGTTTTAACTTACAATCAATCAATAAAGAGTTTTGGATCGCCCACTACCTAACCAATTAAGAACCTAATGGATCGCACACTGATAATGTTAGATGAAAATAAATATGATGTACATAAACTTATTAATTTAATGGAGATTGAATTAATTAAGATAATGCGGGAAAAGAGTAATTTGGGCCTAAACTATAAAATCGAGTTCAAGGCCCATTGGGTTAATTAAGACATGTGGGCATAGTAGGATGACCACATAAGCCCAAGAGGCCAATAGAGACCCCATGGCTAGTTTTACCAAGGGGAGACTTTGGTCTCCTCCTTGTGTGTCAATTTTTTTATTTTTTATTTTAGAAATAGAATTCATTCATTGAATCAAAATAATGTACATAGAACGACACGAAATAGTAGCCTCATTAAAACCTTCATGAAGGACAAACCTTAGGATAGGAAAGAATACCACACATGTCATAGACTAACAAAAAAGTCTGAAACAGTTAGCATGACCAGTGCTAAAGCAAGATAAAATAAAATAGCAAATTGATACATAGACCTTCGATGCAAAGACCTTCGACGAGAACACTACAACACAATCCATCTATCAAAAAGTCCTGCTATGAAATCATAGTCCTTTGCACAACCACAAGACAGTGGGAACATCCGACAGAGTACACAATACGCCAAGAAGAAAGAAAACAACCACTAAGCACACCATCTCCAGCCACCTCCAATAAGTGAAATATGCAATGAGCAACACAAATGAGAGACTAACTGCAAAACATGCCAGAATTGACCCCCAAGCACGACCTATCATCTCAACACTAACAAAGAAACCTCCTATGAAAACATAGTCATTGAGACATGCGGAGAATCAAAGATCAGTTAAGGGGAGAATAAAGAAAACACCGTGCAATAATAACAAAATTGGCCTAGCTACTTAACCTGAACACAGGGATCAGGCATAAGAGCATTCCTCGGATGCCAAGCCCACGAATGCTCCAACAACACATTAAAGAAGGTGTCCAGGAGACTTCACCGGGCCAGTCTCCATAGGTTTGTCAAGAAGAACACCAACATCACCCGGATTCGCAGTTCCTATCACAGAGTAACCAATCAAACTCGTAAATATGGGTAAAATGATGGTACCCAACAGCCCTAGTTGCCAAAAACTTGGCCCAACACCGTTAAAAGAAGGATCAAAGATATTTGACACAGGGCTTTCCTCACATAGCCAGAAAGCAACTAAAATTGTTCAATATGAATTGGAAAATAAAATTCATATATATTTACCTCCCTTGTGTGTCTATTTAAGTGAATTTTGTCTCTTGAGAAAAGTAAGGGTTTTTAGCTAGTTTCAAGAGAGGAGTTAGAACACTGTCAAGCTCTTCCCACCTATCAAAAATCGGCCACCCTAGGAAGTGAACACTAGTATCCTTCCTTCCTAGGTTGCATTATATCCTTCATCTTCCTTGGTGTTGTAAAGTTAGAGATCACTTTCATTGGTGATTTGGTGAATCTACAAGGCCTTCTATACAGTGATCAACTCCAAAGACGTTAACCTTGAGTGGTGCTTCAAGGGTAAAGTTTCTACTCTCTCTAAACTAAGCTTCAAGATACTTGGGGTTAGTTATATTATAGCTCAAAGATTAAATTTTAAAGCTTTTGTTGCCTAAGGTTAATTGTAACCTTATCTTTGTGGCTAAATATACCTAGGATTTAATGTTTCCTTCACCTTTTCCCACTCGTGATTGAGAAGGTAGGCTACCTCGGTAGACCAACAACCACTATGCTTCGTTTGGTGTAAAGTACTCGCCTAATTCTCTAGGACATAGTCTGGTTTTTTGCACATGTTACGCATTTTCCTAAAATAAAACACTATCTCCGTTGGGTCAAAAAAAGAAAGAAAACATTATTGATATAAACGACTGATTACAAGTACTATTATAACTTGGATGCAACTTATGTGGCGTTGTCAAAGTCTTGCTTTAAAAACCCGTAGCGGAGGAAAATCCGATGTAAAAAAAAAAGGATTACCACTCCATCCAATCTCTTAATTACATAAAATATTGTGAAAAATGTCGTAGGACATGAAATTGCAATTATGCCATAGGTAGCAGTCCTTTTTTTGTTCAAAGGAACAATTGAGCAAAGTCTGCCTCATTTGAGATTGAGACTGTTCGCAAATATTAGGAGCCGGCATTATAGTTTGCCATTAATAAAAGAAGATCGGGCTAAGCTTGAGCTGGCAAGCTTTGCATCCCAGCAAAATACCAAAGTACCCTTACAAGAGAAAATAGGAGAAGAAATTATTATTATTTATTTTGTCACTAAACGCAACATAGACATTTAAACTTGCCCATAAAATCACAGTAAAATAAAATGACCACTTGTTTTTTTAGCATTGTTTTTTTTAGAGCATCTCCACCCCAAAGGGTTAAGGCTAAGGCAAGGGTTGCCACTATTCACCATTTGTGGTTCCACCCCAAAAGGCTAAGGCTAAGGTAATTATTATTCACTTAAATTTATTTTTATTTATTATACTTAAACCATTGATTTCGGTAAGCTTTCCGGATAAGATTTTTGATTCCCAAGTGTTAATATTTATCGTAAAATTCTCACCTAAAAATCAAGATAAAATTTTGAAATTAAATTTGGTGTGGAAAATGAATAATATTGGTAGGTATGTATAGAAAAAATTTCTAGAATTTTTTGATTTTTTTAATAAATTTTTTTGATTTTTTTTCAATTTTTTTAGCCAAAAATTGGACAACCGTTGGATTGTGCAAGATTTTTTGATCGGAAGCTCCAGGAGAAGCCACGTGGCTTGTAACCATTGGGCAACGTGGGCTGGTGGGTCCAACAGTAAAAAAATATTTAAAAATCAGTTACTGATGTCAACAGCCCAGTCAATTTCTGCCTGTAGGCTTGCCTGAGCTGGTGGGTCTCATACCTTGCCCGGACTGAATTTACTACGCTGGAGTATAAAATTGGGCTTGAGGGGGTCTGTTGTCAGCGCAAAACCCTAACTTTGGAGATGCTCTTACAGATTTATCATTCCACTTGTTTTTCTTTTTCATAGTACAAATTTTTTAGGTTATAATCTAAATGGTCAACTTTTTTTATAATTATTTTATAATTTCCGCTTTGGTAATGTGGAATTAGTTATAATCAACAAAATTCGAGTCACTTTGCAATTAAAAAAAGGGGCAAATCCTCGGCGTGTTTTCATCCTAGAGCCTTGTGTCAACTCACACGCCATTCACCCTAAGAAATGTTTGGGGTGCATCAACTCTCTTATTTTGCACATCATGCAAAAGTCAAAAAAACACACAAATACATACGATGCATCTAAATAAAAAAATACAAATTTATAAATAAATTCAATCCTAGACATGTATTTATAAAAAAATTCAAACATTATTTAAACATAGAAACACACCCAAAATTAACCCCAAAATCAATAATTGTATATTTTTTTGGTATGTTTATAAATGGGTTTTGAGTGTGTGTAATGATGGGTTTAGAGTGTGTTTATAAAGTGTTTTGGGTGTTGGGTTTTTTTTATAATTTCAGCTATCATTTTGGGTGTTTTAGTGAAACTCCCATGAAAAAATCGTAATATGTCAACAAAAATCATAAAGCAGATAGAATTGCATGAATGTGTGCTTTTGAAATTGATAATGTAATAACATAATATGTCGACATCATGCTTTTCTAAATTCATGGCCGCTTGAATGATAAGAACTACCATTATAATTTTGCCTTTTTTTTTTTCCTTTAGAATTTTGTTTATGAGAGTTCATTACTTTATAGCATGTAAAATAAGGTTTTCATATTTTATTTATTGGGGAATTCGATCTTGAGACCTCTTTTATCATTAGAAAAAGAAGTATCGCTATATTAGAATGTTGGCCTTACGAACTCAAATTAGTATACTATTATTTAAGTTAAACAACTTTGGTCAAGACAATATGTATATAGTTTTAAAAAAGACTGCTTAACCTTCTTCGATTAGAAAATTGAAAGTTATTATAGAACTTTGTTAGTATGATTAAACTAAGTACACTGTACATGCATACATGTGAAAATTATTCTTACAGCTGGTGAGATGGGTTTGGATTTACAGCTATAGAATTAAAAAGTCATGGAAATATCGCTTCACATTGTTAAAACAGTTGATTGCTGCGATGCCATGCACACATTGGAACGTGAGATTTTGCTAATGACACAAAGGAATTCTTAATCATGTGGATCATTAATGACATGAATTTCAGAACCCACATGTCTGTCATTTGTCAAAACTCTGGATTGTTTTCTCTTTTTAATTTGTTCTTTTTTGTCAGAAAATTAATACTTCCCTTTTTGCCAATATTAATTAAATGTTACAAAATTATAATTGACCAAACCATGTGTTAATTAACAATCAATTGTCCTATTCTATAATTTCTCCAATGTTCGAATTCCCCTCCTTCAATATCGTTTATATTAAAGAAAAAATAAAATGTCACATTTAAAAGATAAAATAAAATACAACATATAATAAGTGACTACATTACTAATAATATAGATGCGTTTTATAATAAATGCTCGAATGCGCACATTATTTTTTTCTTTTTTGTGAAATGATATAGTAGATTTGATTCATATTTGGTAGTTGGTCTGTCTCTTTAAAATCTTAGGAGGGTTTGTTGATTTATTAGGCCCGATTGAAACCAAATGGGACCTAAATATTAAAACTCTGAATTGAAGTGTGGTGCTATCTTTATCAAGATGATACAAACCATATTATATTATTGAATCTACATAACTACTTCGATATCTATTTTTCAGTTCCTATCCACATAATTTTTGTGAATTCATACGACTTTTGTTCTTTTCTTACATTTCTTTTTGGTTTCTTTTTTTGAACCGTTCTTTGTTTTTTTTTTTTTTTTCGTGATTTAAATTCATTCAATATTCAATTCACAATTACAGATAGTCTGTCGTATCGTATTTGGCATTTCGTATTAGGTTTCCGTTAGCTAGTACTCTGATAATTAATTTGATTTGGGTAAATGACCCTAAATATCTAGCCACCTTGGATGCTGGAAAATTCCCTGAAACGATTTTGGGAAGGTGAAGCTAATCAAAAGAGGCTAATGTGCCAAAAAGATAGACATTGTGACCTACCTCCATTTAAGAGTGGGCTTTTGGGACCTACCCCTTATATGCCATTCTTGTCTTGTAAACTTGATCAGTATCATCTGCTACTCTCTCCCTCTCCCTCGGTAGTGTGTCTGGTGAGAAGGAGATAGAAACTATCAATTTTCCTTGGCACAAAAGAAAAGCATGTCTTTCGTTTTCCAGATAAATTAAGAAGAAACAAAACCCGTATGACCTTTTTGGTGAGGTTAAAGTAAAAGGAAGAGGAACAAAACACGTGGATGGATGGATGGATGAGCACATTCAGAGAAGAAATTAGTCGGTGTTCAACGCAAAAGCCCCAGTTAAAAAGTTGATATCTTGGTCAATAATTAAATATATTTATATATAGCTACTGGTGAAGCTTCTATCCTATATATTATTCCTAATTGATAAATATCTATATTTGTTGTTTATTATTGGTCAGTAGTGTTCATTTACTTTGAATTCTTTTTTCATTTGTATTTTTCTAACATTTTGTGAGTCAATTAATGGAAAATAATCAAATTTCCTATTCTTCTTGTTATACTTTTGCATCAAACAAATCAATTTTTGTTTTGTTTTATAGCAACTAGGGTTGACTCGGTCTGGATTGGTTCGATTCCGAGCTCAAAAGGGTCATCGAATTGTAGCCTGCGGTTCCAAGAAAGATGGCACTGACATCGAACTAAAGAGTGGAGGAATCGACCACTCCAGTTAACCAGAGTTGGTGGTTTGATTTGATTTGGTACAACGGACCTGATTATTTTTTAGCTTAAGTCAGAACATGCCCAAATTCAAGGCCTAAATCTGATTTACATTTCAAATCCTACATTCTTCTAACAGATTCCTAGCACAATCCAAAACATCCTTCATCCAACGTTCAACATGGCATATTCATAATTGTAATCCCAACATTCATCATAAAAAAATCCATCATTAAAGCGCCTTTATAAAGGCTTACAATTTAAACCAAAATAATTAAAGTTATGTTCCATTCAAATTCAACAACATTACAAAAGCAAAATCTGAGGCAGCTGATGTGTTCACATTCCAAAAAATTAGAAACCAAAATGAAAGGCAGCTACTGTGTATTCCATTCCAATATGTCATCCTAGGTTGTTGGTGGCAGTGGGAGTGGCAGTTGCGGCAAGCTGTAGGGTATGTAAAAACCTCCGATGAATGTCTGCCATGTATATATTAATAATACTTTTTTATTTTTCCATAAAAAATCAGTTCGATTTGGCGCGCTGACGGTTATACAATCTCACTCCCAACCACCAAACTGGAATCACCGGTTCAGTTCGGTTTATGCACCGAATTCAAAAAAATAAATTAAACCAATATGTTGCCGGTTTAATCGGTTTTCTAGTGGATATGCTCTTAGCCCTAATAAAAACATTACATTACTTCGCGTTCGCGGTAGTTTTGTAACATTTATAAGGTGTTCGAAAAGCAATGCACTCTGTTTTCTCTTTTAGGAGATAATGGGATAAGGAGAAAAAAAAAAAAAAAAAAATTTACTTCGTGACCTCTAGAGTAATTAGCCCCATGTGCATTTGTATTTAACATTAGCCGCATGACAAAAAAAATAGTAACGTAAGTAAACTAATGTGACCAAGTTGACAAATCACATTTCATGGTGGCAGGTAAGTTAGCCTATAATATTAATTAATTATTTATAGATGATTGTGCTTTCTAATTGTATTTTGCTTGTGACCATTTCAATTCTCGTGTTTCTTATGTCAATGGCACATGTTCATGACCCTGCCAAGTTGAAATGACTTAATTATCCAAGTTTGAAATTATATCAAATATTCAATGGATGTTAGTTAGATCATTTGTGTGTATATGGTGCCCCATATTTTCATGTGAGAGCTACATACTAACAATTAAACTGTTTTATTTTAAAATTAAACAATGATTTAGACAGACTAATTAATTAATTTTCTAGTTCACACAAGATCCATTCATGGCCTGCACAGTTGGTTGGCTCACCACGCTAGTGCCATAATTTTTTTGTCTTGCTAGTTGATTGATAATTCTGACAAGAAAAATGCAACAGTTAAGTGATGAGTCTTTTATCGTTACGTTTTGGGTCATGACTTGTCATTTTTGTATCCATATGGAAGTACAATTTGAGTGAGTTTTTACAAAGATGATTTTTCAATGAAAGACCAAAGAAAAATAAGTTCAACTCGATTGTGAAGTGGGTCGAAACGGTGATTTTTGTGTCATATTAACTTACTAATTGACTAGTAATTAAACACATTATAATGTTGTAGGCAGACTGTAATTCTAAATCATGCATTCAAGTAATTAATTAGAAATTAATCATATCAATAATTTAATTAATTTGACATCTTTATATGACACAGCGACAATAATTTTTGTATTTCTCAAAATGCAAGTTCACACCGATGGAGACAAAGCATCCGCAAAATAGCAAATGTCAAACCTGTAAGTTTGAAGAATGAGGGACAAAACAGTACCTCTCAGAGCAAAGGCATTGGGATTTTTGAGGTGTTCATGAATGTCATCAACACATACATCAACCTCCTCATCATTATTCTAATGAACTATCAACTTTGGGACTTTTTGATCTTTTTTCTGAACTTAAGCACACACTAATTGATAATACCATGACTAGAGGAAAATAGCCAATTAGGGGGTTCCTAATTAGTAAGGAGAATACCATTATTGCAGTATCTTAAGACAACACGTACTGTCACATGAAAAAATTAAAATGCAGACATATCAATAATATAGGATCGACTTGAAATAATGGCATCCCGATCTAAGTAGGTTATTCTTCTCATTATGGTATGATTTGAAGGTGGATGTCATAGATATTACATGACAATATCTGTATAAAGGGCCCGTGAGCTTTATTATTATGGCTTTAATAAATAATTTGACTAATTGTCACATGAGTAGGGTAGTTGGGATGAATTGGTAACATGCCGTCTTGATCAACTTAAAACAGAATGAATGTTAGTTAGATGACACTGTTTTTGTTTTTGTTTTGTTTTTGTTTTAATTCTAATTTTATCAAATAGAAACTTTATTAGATAAATTTCAACTGTACAATTGAATACATCAACAAGACATCTAAAATATCAATCCCAAGAGGGCAACAAACTAACATGCTAAAAACAAAACTAATACGGACAAAATTCGCACTAAAACTACTAGCCCACATCACCACAATTAACCAGAAGTCCAAACAAAGCCCACAAACCTAACATAACCGAAACCATAAAATAACCCATGAGCCTAGAACTTTAGATGACACTGTTTGATTGAAGTTATAACTCTAAGTATTTCATTAATAACATTGACAAACCAAATCGTAACATACCCCTATATAATTCCATAAACATGTATGCATATGCACCAAGGCTAGTACATCAAACACTGCGTTGCGTGTTCCTTTTAGGACCCCCTTTTGATAAATCAAGCAGCTTTTATTTTTTTGTTTTCCTCTCTCCTTTTTCTTTATTCCCCATTATTCAACTTGTATGTAACATAAGTGCTTTTTCTTACTTCAAAAGTTGTGACAAATTAGGTCTTAACATCCTTTATCCCCACCATTATTCTCACATTGTGGCCACATTAAGTACTAACTCCATATTATCTGCAATGGTCTTCACCGTCTTTTGTCTACTTGTCAATTCTATTTCCGCTTTTCAGTCTTTTAATTGCATTTTTTCTCTTATAGCTTGACCAAATACATAATCTGCCAATTTGGCTTTTGCTTAATTTCCACGTAAAGCAGATACTTGAGCCTCCAAATAGCTAATATAAAACTAAGGGCTGCGGTTGCTTTTCCCACTAGCTACTTCAAAAAAAAGTTGTATCTACTGATTTGTGCCATGATTTATGCTCAGTGCCCTGGTCTAACAATGTTCAGATGTTCTTGAATTTAGCAAACAACGACAATTCATATGCATGGACGCAGTCCCTAGGCCCCCTCATTTAAGTGATATGTCATTTTTTTACTCATTTCATGTGCTTAGATTTCACATTTTAGCATTCTTATTACTTTGAGTCATTTACATGCGATGAAAAATTCAGATTTAGTTTTGGTTATATCTATGAGATTGGCTTATTGCGATGTTTCAATCACTAATGATGAGTGAGATAGAGAATGTACAATATCCGTGTCAGGAAAGTTTTTCTCGTTTTATTACTGTGTAAGCTGACCATAGCATTTTCCTTATTATCAGTAGCACACACCTACTAAAAAAATACTTGTGTAACTACATTCCGATTTTTCGTAACTTATTGTCTGCTAAAAGATACAAATTGACGGCATATATATTTTTTTGTCTGAATTGACGGCATATTTTGTCAGCAGATTAGGATATAAAATGATAGAATAAATTGAAGGGCGACCTCTGTCTGTAAACTATCAGGGCTAGAAGATCCACTGAGCAAAAGGAGAAATTGTCTGGATTTAAGGATCTGCAGAGAAGTTGGACTTAATGGCCCATTAACCAATCAACAACTCATGTGGGTTAGATAGGGATTTGGTCCAAGCCCTATATCAAGGACCAAGCGGGCGTTCTTTGTTTTTTATTTTTTTCAATGCATAGCATAATGTCAGGTCTTGCAATCATACTTACTAAGTGTGAGCAATTAGCAATGTCATGGACTAGAAATAGATTTTGTGTTTTCCACGTGGTGCAAAGAATTCTTGAACAAGAGAGGTCAAACACAATATGACAGCTGAAGAACTCTTTGAATATCACCCTAATCACAACTTGCCCAGAAAAGCAAAGATTTACATCCGTAACTTCATAGTCCTCAATGCACTACAATATATTGAGCACAAGTAACAAAGATTATCAGGTTCTTACAGTCACCTTTGTTTGATCAAGCTGAGCACCCTTCCATGTCTTGGCTCCAGATGAAGAGCATAAACTTACATTTTTGGGGACAGATAAGGAGTTTGTAATCCCATTTCCACTCGAAATCTGCTGGCCGTTTCTTGACCTGTAAGTTAGGTGTTTCAAATCCAAAGTTCTCCCATCATGCAACTGCCATTTTATCCCTACAATCCACAACATTTTCATCTCCGAAGGAGCCCTCCAGTCACCAGTAAGAGTTGAGCTGCTCTGTAAGCACCCGCCGGCTGCGCTTTCAAATTCATATCTATCTAGGGTGGCTTTCCAACCTCTCATTACAATTTCATCTCTAGTTTGACCTCTCCCAAAATATCGAGGGTTCAATGTGTAACCAGCAGCATGAAGTGGAGAAAATAATGCATCCCATCTGTTCTCTATTAGCTCTTCCAACTGACTCAATGTGCCATTATCAACATCTTTACTTTTCACAGCTTCAAGAGCCTGCACCCGCCAATCACAGACATCTCCCATGACAAGTTTGTCAACATCAAGCGTACCAAGCAATCTTACAAATGGCTCAAATAATCGCAACAGATGAGCACTGCGCCAGAAATCATCCATTAAAATGGTAGCTTCAATACTTGAAATCTCATCTGGTATATTAATCTTCCATTGCTTCCACCTCTCGCTGACAACCAACTCTTGAAGTGGTTTCTTTAGTTCAAAAATCTTATGCTGAAGGAAGGTGAAAACTTCACAGAAAGTGGACCAAAGCTTCCCTTCAGATTTTGATTGAACCTACAAGGAGTAAAGTGCTGATATGCCGTAATGCATTGCTCAATTTCCTTAGCACATAATAAGACGACAGGTTTTAATAAGTCCACTTCAGCTATTTCTTCCATCTACATGCATATAAAGTGTAAAGTGCAAGGAGACCAAAATATATGAGGAAACTTTGACAACATAATGGAATCAGATAATTTGCCAGCATTGCCTAGATGAGAGATTATCTGAAGCACATTGCTGGGCCCAACTTCCATAACAGTATCATCAATAACACTTACAAATACGTTGTCTGCTCCATCAGTATCACCTATGTCTACTGCTTTCAGAAACATAAGTCCTCTCAGATTGGAGATGAATATATTAATGTGGAAGCAGCCTAGCATGCTTTCTAAGCAACCAAAACACAATATTGTGCATCTAGTGTGAGGCCAGGACTCCCTAAGTAGAGCCAAAGATTTTGTAGTGTTTTTAGTGTGTGAATGGATAATGACGAAGGAGAGAAGAAACGAGAGGAAGAAGATTAGAAAAACTGCTCTGCTATATGTGTAGCAGAGGAATGTTCATTCTCCTTCAGTCTCTTACAACCTCACGCACTTGGAGTGAGGGTATATAACCGTTAGGCACAGTAGCTGGATCCCTTACATCACAAGGAGATCTCAGCCATTCATTTAAACATCCAATAGGATCTTTACACTTGGCTTACAAAATTAAAAGAAACGAAAATTATTTTAACTAACTAATAAGTCAGCTTAAGAACTTATAATTCAACACTCCCCTTTAAGTCTTGAGCTGATTTAACTCCAAGCATGCTCCTGAGATAATTGAACCGATCCTTAGCCAATGGTTTGGTGACAATGTCAGCTAGTTGCTCACTTGTAGGGCAGTATACCAAATCAATGATGCCTTCTTGTAGAGCATCTTTGATTAAGTGATATCTTCGATCAATATGCTTTGTCTTATGATGAAACACAGAGTTCTTAGTGATGACAATTGCAAATGTATTGTCACACTGCAATGGAGTTGCTTCAGTTTAAAGTTCTCCAAAATCTTCTAACACAAATCTAAGCCAAATGGCGTGTGCAATAGCTTTTGATGCACTTATGTACTCTGCCTCTGCAATAGACAATGCAACACAGTTTTGCTCGACTGAAGCCCAAGCGAAAACACCACTTCCAAAAGAAAATGCATATCTAGATGTGCTCTTACTATCCTCAACTGAACCACCCCAGTCACTGTCACAGAAGCCAATCAACATTGAGTTTTTCCCTTTCACATACTCTACACCATAATCTAGAGTCCCCTTGATATATCTAAGCACACGTGTAGCAGTGCCATAGTGTTTGCTTGTAGGACAATGCATGAATCTAGCAAGTAGACTAGAGCCATACATGATATCTGGTCTAGTGGCAGTTAAGTACAAGAGACTACCTACAATACTTCTATATTGTTCTTCACTTGTGGCTCCACTTCCATTATCTTAAGTCAATTTCTTAGTTGCTACAAGAGGTGTGGTCACAGTCTTGCATTCATTTAAGCCAAACTTGCTCAGTAGAGAGCTTGCATATTTCTTTTGGTGGATGAATATGCTAGAGCTTGTTTGAACCACTCCCATACCAAGAAAATGATGTAGAAGACCCAAGTATGTCATTTCATATTTCATCATCATGTCTTCCTTGAACTCATCTAGCAGTTCCTTGCTACTTCCTGTATACACAATGTCAATGTCATCAACATAAATAGAAACAATTAGGATGTCTTTGTCTCCCCTTGTCTTGGTATATAAGGTGGCTTCACTTAGGCTCTTCTCAAAACCACACTGAGTGACGTAGGTCTCTATCTCTCCATACCAAACTCTAGGTGCCTGTTTTAACCCGTAGAGAGCTTTGTGCAGCCTATACATCTTGTCTTCCTTGCCTTTGACCACAAAATCCTCTGGTTGGTCTATATAGACTTCTTCTTTCAATACACCATTTAGGAAAGCTGATTTTACATCAAGCTGATATAGCTTCCATTCTTTCTGAGTAGTAAGAGCAATGCGAGTTTTAATGGTGTCCAGTCTAGCAATATGAGCATAGGTTTCATTGTAGTCCAATCCAGGTTTTTGAGCATACCCTTTGGCAACTAACCTTGCTTTATTCTTTTGGACTAAACCATTTCAGTTTAGCTTTGTTTTGTAAATCCACTTGACTCCAATAACTGGTTTCTCAGTTGGTATGTCCACTAGTTCCCATGTGCCATTTTTTTCAATCATTTGTAGTTCATCTTCATGATTTGTCTTGAGCTGCCTCTGCATATTTCTTTGGTTCAATGATGCACAGATTGCACTGTGCAAGCACATCATTTAGCCTTCTCCATTTCAATGGTGAGTGATCATAAGGTTGAGTATTCCTCTCTTCACTACTTATATCACCTGACCTGTATTATGATGAAGTGTGAGATAACAATGGACTCCTTTCTTGTTGAATTTGAGTATGAGGAGATAGAGTAGTACTCTCATCTTCATTCACCATACCAAGACCATGTTCACTTTGAATTCCATCTCTAAATGATGCCACTATTCTATTAGAGTTCTCTATCCAGGTCCAAGAACTTTCTTCATCAAATATAATGTCCCTTGATAGGGTGGGTTTCTTGGAGATTGGATCATAAATCCTATAACCTTTCTCACAACTTGCATACCCTACAAACACTCCTTTCACACTTTTAGGCTCGAGTTTATGTCTTAGTTCAGTTGGCACATGAACATAACACAAGGAGCTAAATATTTTCAAATAAGCAATACCAGTCTTTCTTCCACTATAAGCTTCAAATGGTTTGATATTATTCAGAGCCTTTCTAGGACACTTATTCAAGATGTATATAGCTGTGTGAACAACTTCAGCCCATAGGAAGTAAGGTATTCCCTTCACATGTAACGTTGACTTGGCTATTTCAACCACAGTCATGTTCTTCCTCTCTACCACTCCATTTTGCTGAGGGGTGTGGGCCATTGTGAGCTGTCTTTGGATGCCATAATCTTCACAAAACTGTATAAACTCAGAAGATAGAAACTCTTTTCCTTTGTCACTTATCAAGCATTTTACCTTGTATCCAGATTGAAGTTCAGTCATGGACTTAAATTTCTTGAAGCAGTTGAAAGCCTAAGATTTGTTTCTTAAAACATAGACCCAAATCATCCTTGTGAAGTCATCAATGATCAGCATAAAGTATTTGTTATCTGCAACAGATTCATTTCTCATAGGGCCATAAAGATCAATGTGATCTAACTTAAGTGAAATGCTTGCTCTTTGAGCTTGACCTTTTTAAAAACTATTTCTGTGTTGTTTTAGAAGTTGGTAGCCCTCACACACACCATTTTTCTCTTAAAGTTGAGGTAATCCATGCACCATATCTTTGTCTCTCAGTTGTTTTAACGATTTGAAATGTAGATGTCCTAGCCTTTTATGCCAAATCTATGTGCAATGAATGACAGTTGCTTTCATGGCCAATTGGTTTTCAACTAATAGACATAAATGATAGCACCTATTCCTCTTCATTGGAACCTTAATAATGAGACAGTTCATTGAGAAACTATCAAACACTTTTCACATCCCTTCTCCAAACACCAAGAAGTATCCATGCTCATCAATTTGCCCAACGTTAAGCAAGTTCTCCTTTAGCCCTGGAAAATACATCACTTCCCTGATATATTTTTTGCCTTTAGTTGTATCAATAACCAATGACCTATGCCAGCCACATTTACAAGTGCGCCAGTTGTCATTTGCACTTTTGCCAGCCACATTTGTCCTCACATCAACAAGCAAATTCACATTTCTAGTCATATGATTACTACAACCATTGTCAATGTACCATTCCTGATATGTTTTTGTCTCAGTGGTTGCACAGTTAGCATTGCATAGACTTTCCTGCAGTATACTTTCTAGCTAAATGACCAAATCTGTCACAATTGTAACATTTTGGCTTGCCTTTATACTTGGATTCTCCAAAATGGTATTTTGAGCACATCTTGCACTGAGGTTTTACAGCTTCTTGACTTACTGGTTGTGATGAACTGGAATTTTGATTTTGTGCATGATTGTTATGTTGAGACCTGCCTTTTGACTCCCACGGTTTGCCTTTAGAAATCCAATTTTTTTGAAACTTGGATGGACCAGATCGAGTTGCATTTTTGTTCTAGCCTTTTGGACTCACAGTGAATGAGGCAAAAACCTTCTCAGTTGCATCAACATTGTGCAGTTCAAATCATTGCTCTTGACTTTTCCGGATGACAATTACTTCTTGTAATTCCACAGTCTCTAGACTTTTAGGGTTCTCAATCACCGAACAGATGGGATCATATACCTTGCTAAGACTAATCAAGACCTTTTGAACAAGCCTCTCATTCAAGAGAGTCTCACCCTATGTTTTCATTTGATTAATCAGATCATTCAGTCTAGTAAGGTAAGCAGACAAAGACTCATTATCATGCATTCTAGTGTATTCAAATTCGCGTATGAGATTTTGGAGTTTTACCGATCTAACATAATCTCCACCATGGTATTCTCCATATAACAGCTGCCAAGCTGCTTTGGCAGAGTCTACGTTGGCAATGTGTGGGAAAATTTGATCGTAAACTGCATTTTGGATAATACCCAGAGCTTTTGCATCCTTCATGAGAATTGCAGCTACTTTCTCATTGTCTTCTTCCTCTGAGGTTTCCTTATATGCCTTCTTCTTCTTCTTCAAATCCGAGATTGAAATCCCCTTTTCTACCAGATTCCATAACCCATATGATTTGAATATGGTCACCATCTTAATCCTCCAGAACTTATAGTTCTCACTAGAGAAAATTGGAGTTCTTACCTCTGAGCTTCCAGATCTAGCCATTTCTAATCTCAGATGCTCCTAAAAACAAGTTGTTTTCATATTTAGAAGTAATCGAGCTCAAACAGCTTCGTGAACTTTGAACGAGCTTCAAAATAGCCCGACCGTTTTTTCTTCATAGTTTGAATGCCCGGCTTCAGATGATTGAACCTGGCTTTGAGGCCATGTTAGTGTTTTTAGTGTGTGAATGGAGAGTGACGAAGGAGAGAAGAAACGAGAGGAAGAATATTAGAAAAACTGCTCTATACGTGTAGCAGAGGAATGTTCATTCTCCTTCAGTCTCTTACAACCTCAAACACTTAGAGTGAGGGAATATAACTGTTAGGCACAGTAGCTGGATCCCTTACATCACAAGGAGATCTCAGCCATTCATTTAAACATCCAATAGGATCTATACACTTGGCTTACAAAATTAAAAGGAACGAAAACTATTTTAACTAACTAATAAGTCAGCTTAAGAACTTATAATTCAGCAGATTTGTCTATCATTCCTTTCTCTCTACTTAAGAAAGAATCAAAAAGCTCATCTATTGAGAGGGGTTCATACATACCCATGGCTAAAAGAAGCAATTGCCTTTGCCATGTCATGAAAGTATGGAGAGGATGACATTGACATTCAATCCACGAACATAAAAAAATCTAGCTACTATTTCATCCATATCTTCTTTAGTGACACAAAGACTTGGTCGTAGAGTCCGAATGCTCTTGCTAGGCTTTGCACATCCATAAGTTTTTTTTTTCTTACGAGCTAGGCGCTCATCCTCTAAGGTCTGAAATGCTTCTCTTAGAGACTTGTCTATTGTTGGGCAGCTTTTCACCCTAACACCAGAGAACCCAAGTAGGTGTGCTCTAACACGAGAATAGGATCCATTATAACATAAGTTACAATGGTTGCATTTCCACTATTTGGTGCCACTTCCTTTGTCAAACCTACCAAACACAGTAACATGCTTCCAACCCCACTTATCAGACTTTGATGGCATATTTCATGCCTGGTTAGAGACTACTGTATAGCACTTGTCACCAGAAAGGAGCAGAACAAATATACTAGATCAACATGGTGAAATGGTATAATTGGAGCTAAAAGGTTAACTCCTTGCAATTTATGAAAGACATAACAATACCATAATGATAAAGGTCATGCTAATTATTTGACCAAAACAACTTACCACTGTCCCTGATCTCCTAGATTATGGCCGTTGAAGATTTTAAACCATCTGGATCTGGTTAAATATTCTTCAAATTTAAAGAGCACAAGCTAAATCATGAAAGTAAAACTCTCCTTACCATGATCAAATATTCAAAAATATTATCTTCGGGAACTTAATAATCCACACTTCCAACATTGAAATGAACCATTGTCTGGAACTCCTCTCATAACTAGTCACTTGGATTAAAATTGAGTGATCTTATTTTCGGCTACTTTAGTACTTTTAATATTTCATTTTTATTTTCTATTTTTCTTAGGTATTCATATTTGAAATTAATGTTTAAACTTTACAAATCTCTGCAGTAACGACTCTCGTATTTGATTGCTATACTATCATATCAATTTGTGCACTTGCGAAATATGACTTTTGTTCATCACCCAGCCACCACCTCCTGCAACAAATTCGATCCAAACCCCCACTCAATCACCCAACCCACAACACATACCCAGAACTTGAAAATTTTCTCCAGAAATTTTAGCAGCCCCACCCCATCTCCGACCACCTCCTCACCCCAACTTCAACCATTTCTTCCCCAGGTGACGGCTCACCATCAACCTCTAGCACCCAACCCCAAATCGCACACGCCCTTCCAACCACCATTGAAGCCATACAAACCCCACCCACAGATCCTCCCCGACCCACTCTCTCATTCTCTCATATTCCTCTCTCTCTCTCTCTCTCTCTCTCTCTCTCTTTCTCTCTCTACAACTCTTCTCCCTATTTCTTTCATCGGGTTTAGAGCGATTGGTGTTTGGGTCTAGTTTCGAAATAGAGGAGCCAGGTTCGGGTAATTCTAGAATGTGGGCGGGCTTAGAATTGTGGGTTTTCGGGTTGTCGGAGAGTGCAAAGCCTGAAGAAGAAGATGAATTAGAAGAAATGGAAGAAGATAGAAACAA
>NC_024126.1:8048256-8088759 GCF_000346735.1 Prunus mume | reverse complement strand
GGGGTTAAAATGTTGCTGGGTTTGATATTTTTTTTTAAATTTAATTTTCCTAATTGAAGAATTATTTATTATTTATTTTGTCCACATGGAATCCATGTCATTAAAAAAATTGGGCTCCATTTGCCATGTCACCGACTCAATTGGTGGATAATGATTTGTGTATACGAAATTACAAAAACACCATTGTCACGTCATCAAAATTAATAAACTTTCAGATGCAGTTAATGGTAGGGGATAAAGTGGGTCACCAAACCTTGGTCAGTGGATGAAAGTGGGTTATTTTGAGTTTTAGGAAGCAAAGTAGGATTTGACCGAAATTTTAAAGAGCATTAGTGTAATTAAGCCTTTTAAATATTGGCTTGATTTCTATTGGGTTTTCTAAATGTGTGAGTCCAATATGAAGTGGTACATTTTCTTTTAAATGGTCATGTGAGAGCCATAGAGCCATGTGCCCATAGGGTTTTGTTATCCTCATGTATAGGCCTCTTGTATTGCAAGCAAGGTCTAAAATATCGGTGATATCGGAAATATCGGTAGTCCAAAAACACGGAAATTTTGATAGAAATATCGGGATATTATCGATATCGATAAAAATTGAATAAAAACCACGGAAATTGTAAGAAAAACTTGGAAATTTTTATTGAAACTTTGGAGGATGCTTATTTAGTCAATTATCTATTAGTTTATCACACAAAAATTGAAAATAAATGCATTGCATGATGGATTTAACTAATTTAAGTTGATTATATAGCGAGCTGACAAACACCGTGAGTGTAGAAAATATGTAGTAATTAATGAAAAAAGATTAAACACACCACAATCATTTATATATAATGATTTACTACAATATTTTAAAATTATACATTGCATGGTAAGATACATAAGTGACTTAGTACCACATAGAGTTCTTATGAGGTTCAAATTGTTCACTATCTTCATCATCTCTATGTGTAGAGTAAGTGTATTGTGAAGAGTAGTCACCAAATGATAAATCCCCAAAATAGTTTTCCATGTAATTGTTAACATGCCACCCATATGGATCCGAGATTGGTTGACGTTGTCCATGAGCAAAATCATTTGAAGATTGAGTCTCAGATTCTTTCTATGAGCTGCTCAATTCATTTCCAAAAGGAATAGGATATGAAGGGTAGGGAAATGATTGGTTATGAGTATAATCATAGTTACTACTTCCCACTCCAACAGAGGCTGAAGTTATAGATAACGAATCATCTTCTTGACTTGACAAAATCGCCTTGCCTCTTTCTCTACGAGTATAGTCCTTCCCTATGGTACCAATTCCTGGTCCTGCCCACCTACTCCCATGGTCCTCATCTTGTGTTGCATGTGTGAAGTTTGCCTCACCAGTGAAGGGGCTCATAAATTCAAGGGGCGGTCCAACATAGTTTCCATATCCACCACTACCTCCAGCTCCACTATATCCTTCATCATTCCCACCTCCAGTGGTAGGCGAGTCTCCTGATCTTGTACTAAAGCTATCATTAGTATCAGTAGGATCTTGTGGTTGTGTAGGATTGGAAGAATGAGGAATTCCTCTATTTCTTGGTCTTGGGCGCAAAAGTTCTTCCAAAGAGTCAGCGCTGCTAGATCCCACCTCCTCCTCTAATACTCTTTCTACATTTATCCCTTCATTATGTGCTTCTTCAGCAACTCTTAGAGCTGGGTTGCCTTCAACATCATCTAAATGAAGAGGTCTTATCCATTGATAAAGTGGGTTACCCTCTGTATCATCATCTTCAGCAGCAATATCAAACACATCTAGTGGGTCACCATGATCGACATGATCTATTTCTGCTTCCTTATCTCGAATTTGAAGCTTCATGTTGTAGTAGCAATAAACTAATTTTTCCAACCTCCTATGAGCCAACCTATTTATTTGCTTTGTGTGAATGAGTGCAAATGTACTCCAATTTCTTTCACAAGCAGATGACGAAGCTATTTGTGATAATACTTTGATTGCTAACTTTCTCACAGTTGGTGCATCAGTACCATACATGATCCACCATTCAGCTATAATGAAAAATAATGTTGATATGTCTAATAACTCCAACAAATTCTATTATAAATTGATAGTGAAATATGTTTACACTCACTAGGAGACATTTTTGTTCGAGCAGCAACTGATGTTGGTTCTCCAAAAGTTCTTCTTGCGTCTTTAAACCATATTAGCTGAATTAAATAAATCGTGTTAGTGTAATCCAACAATGTAATTATTATAATTTAAGTAATTATGTACCTCATTTCCAAATTGGCCAACTACTGGTGATGCAGGGTCTAATTTAGAATATACTTTGTGTACAGCACGTATAAGGGTACCATCGTCTCCAACACCGGGTCTGTATTGGTATCGAGGATTCAAATAATATGCTGGTCAAAAAAACATATACTCTAATAAGAGAAATAATACTTATGCAACTAAAGAAATGAATTGCAAATTATGACATAATTTATACCTACTGCATGCAAATCGTGGTATAATGTTTTATACCATCGGTCATCAATTATCTTTATGACCCACCTTGCACCATGTTTTCTTTCCAATTCCTCCTTCACTACATGCATTAACTCATATATTGCCCCCATAGTAGGATACAGCTCTGTGTCAACGATCCGTAAAACTTTGTAAAGAGGTTCAAACACTTGGCACACATGTTCTGATTGAGTCCAAAAAGAATGATCAAGCACTATACTTTCCACCATATGACCTGCATTTGAGGGGCTGAAATAGTGGTTGGCCTAATCTTCGCTAGTGAATAGTTGCTTCAACCCTGATTTCTTCTTAAGTAGGCTGTCTAATGCAATATAGTTGGTGGCAAATCGAGTGGTAGCTGGACGAATAATTTCTCCTTTGCAAAATTCACGCATCTTTGCCAACAACCAACCATGATTGTAAATATAATTTGTGATCGTTCTAGCTCTTTTTATGACATTAGCAATATTCTCTCTCTTCCCCATTGCCTCAAACATGAGATCAATATAATGTGCTGCACATGATGTTCAAAATACATTATGATGCTTCATTAACTTTTTTCCGGCTTTGACAAATGCAGAACCGTTGTCGGTCACGACTTGGACAACATTATGCTCTCCCACCTCCATGATCACATCCCTCAATAGTTTGTAAATATACTTGTAGTTCTTTATATGGTTTGAAGCATCAACAGACTTCAAAAAAATTGTCTTCCCATTGGAGTATACCATGAAGTTTATGATAGACAATCTGGTCGGGCCAGTCCATCCGTCACACATGATTGTGCAACCATTAGTTTCCCACTTTGACCTCAACTTGTTGACATACTCGCTAATGTCTTTATACTCCATTTCCAAATATTTGTTTCTTACCTTATAGGGAGTAGGAGGTTGTACTCCAACACTGGCCTGTTGACATCCCAATACCATATTTTTGAAATGATGTGATGATGCCTTCTCAATAGGGACATTGTCATAGATAAAGAACTTGCTAATTAGACGCCCCATTCCCTCCTTCACATTCCCTCCAGCGAAATAACTCCAAACACTTTTTTGGCGTGCTTTGGATGATTTATATAAACTTGGAGCCATTGGTGGTGTTGGTTGTGATTCTCTAACACTTGCTCCCCGTCTCATCTGTGCACCACCACTTGTCCCGGAAACTTGTGCTCTATTAGGAATTTTGTGGAGGTGTTCTCTTTCCCATGCTGACGGTTTGGAGGCACGTAATGCTTGTTTGAAATTGCGTCGCTCTTCAGGTCCCATGTCATCATCACATTCATCCTCATCGTCATCATCATCATTATCAACCGCTTGGCCAATGACTTCTCCTCGTAGTTTATCTCGAATATTTTCCATTCCATGTGTTTTCTTTTCCTTCTGGTGTTGTTTATTTTTTAACAATGTGGTGATGAATGCCTTCACTTCTGGGGAACACTATCGCATCGTTGGACATTATTTCCTAGATCTAATCCACTAAGATGATACTTAAGTCATGTCACTCCACCACTCTTTATTACCCGACCACAATATTTGCAAATTGAGCCATTTTTGTTTCCGTCTATTGGGTCTCCATGTTCCCAAGCTGGATCACGTTTAGTAACTCCACTAGACATCTTAAACGTACCTATATTTAGTTGTCATAGAAATTAGGTAATTATTTTTGGCCAAATAATATAATAGTGACGGTTATATAAGAGAACCTAAATAATAAAGTTATTCTACGGAAGAATTAAATAGGAAGCAAAGAAAATGATTGTAGGAATTTAAGTAATTACGAAAATAATATGGAATACTAAAACCTAATAATGAATAATAATCCAATTCGGTAATAAAATAATAAATAACATTAAACATATTAAAATTATCCTAGGGAATAATTATACAACATTACTTAATTACTTCAAAGAATTAACATGCAAGTATTATTTGGTTCTCATATCACATGCACCAGTTCACACAAATTTTTTGATGTATAAATTACAATAACATATGTATAAGTTTGTAAACTTACCTTAAATATGGAACCCTTTGTGTAAAGGCCAAATAGAATCTGCATGGACCAACAAGAAAACAATAATCAAACACGTGTAACAAAATGTGATGGAAGCATATAAAGTCTTTAATAATGAATTTAGAGACAATAAATACACATGTAAGTGACCAAATAAAGAATAGAAAAATTAAAAACCACATGCCATTGACTAAGTAGTTTATTGACATAATTTCAAATATAATACCACCAAAAATTTGGAATAGATAATAATAAACTTGCGAATTAAATAATAATAATGAATGAGAATAACTTACTATAAACTTGTGGGGAAATTGAGGTTGATAGATGTTGATAAAAATATGAGCATTATGTTTTGTTTTTGAGAGATGTTGAAAAATAAGAGACGGCATGCCATTTGATTTCATTTGTATATATAGAAATAGGATTACCTAACTATATGTATATAAATATGACTACAACTAATTAGTTAGGTGAGTGGTTGAATGGTAGGGTAAATGGTAAGTTGAAATGTGGTGAATAGTTGAAAAGTTGAAACTTGAAAAGCAGCTTGCAAGTATTATATATACAAGATTTCATAGTTTATATCACAAAGTTATGCGTAGCGTAGTGGTGAAGTGGCTGCAAAATCCGTAGGAGAGTGGGGTTTGAACCCCATTGTGTGCGAGAGCATGAGTGAGTTTAATTTGTTTAATTTTTGAAAGTTCAAGGCGGGATATTATATATACTAGGTTCCGTAGTTTATAATCACAAGGTCGTCCGCAGCGTGGTGGTTAAGTCGCTGAAAACAATCGAGTTGGGAGAGGTTCGAACCTCAACATGTGCGGAGCTTCAATTCTTTCATTTTTGACACAATGCAAGTCGCGATAATATCGCGATATTATGACCATTTAAAGTGAGAAATTGGCCGAAAATATCTTCCTCGAAATTATCGACGAAAATATCAAAAAAATCACGATATATAATTGGAATTGTGCTGAAATTCCGGAACCCCAAAAAAACGATAATTTCGCCGATATTTCGGCGAAACTATCAAATTTTCGGACTGTGATTGCAAGTATGAGTAGAAGAATTGGTATACCTATTACCGACCACGTTTTTCTTGGGGTCGAAATACCTACCAGGCTTTGGTAAGAGAGAAAGCTCTCTTTTGTATACATAGAGAGGGAGTTTGCATTATTTCCTTATCTATTTGTTCTTTGTGTGGGTTAAAAGGCTTTGGGTTGTGAAGTTGTCAGACGTAATCTAGTTACACTGACAGTGTACAGTGATGAGGAACTTTGTTTAATTATACATCTTCCTATTTTCTCCTTCTTGCATTTATTTTTTATATTATTCTACAATTGATTGGTTGGTATGAATATGATTATGAAGGCTAAATGAAATCAAAATAAATTGCGATCTTAACGTTGATTAATTTGAGGCTTAAACCGAATTACGCTCGACTGCAACCACCCCTACTACATGGTACTTTTTCTTTATAGAGAAAATCAGATTTCATTCCTAAAAAAGATAGTAAACCATCTTCCTCAAATAGGCAGAGAAGAGATGATACTTGATCTTCATTATTGCTTTGAGTTTGTTAACTGACGATAGTCAATACATAAAGCACATATGCGCACTCCAGCCAGACAACCCATAAGCATACTTAACTGAGATAATCAACTATTATATTTGCGATTGAACCCAAATGAGATCTAACCAAGTCTTCTTAATTAGGTTGTTGAATCATTGAAGCTCAACTATGCCAAACCAAATGATTTATCAAATAGCAGAGGCTATATATGGTAATGGAGTCCGCTAGACCGGGAAGAAAAAAAAAACAACACAGGTTACATCAATCTTTCGTGTCACTAGAAATATATTGAAACTCCTCATTTTATTGGACACCTCATTTTCCCACTATGCATTGGTCGACTCGGTGCACTAATTAAGCTTCTAAATATAATGGCAGTTTAGCAAAATGATCTTTACGCCCAAGGAATTGGCATGGCAAATAGCAGTGAGCTTATAAGTTATATCCAAATTAGTCCTTAGTTGTGTTCTATATTTCTCATGCAAGCTCAAACGAAAGTACAATAATGTTATATTCGTGTCATATTTATTGATCACTTTTCTGACTACTTCTTTAATACGAAGAACATATCTCTATTAGATAACCGATTAATAAAAATAAAAGACTAGTCCTTGACCTAATATGATGTTTAACTAAGACGCTAGCAAATGCCAAGTCAATGATCATATTTAAACACTAATAAAATATTCAGGAATCATTTTTGACTAATCAGAATTTAAGGAATCATTTTAAGATTAAAAATTAGAATAACCATAGATCTAAACTCAGACGGCGTCATCTAATTTGCCCACACTATTTTTATGTACAAATTAACTCGATAAAAAACCAATAAATCCGTGTCGGTATCATGGCATGGAGGCTCATTATGGTCCTTCTTGTCCCCCTTCTCTCTCTCTCTCTCTCCCCAAAATGTTAGCTCCAAAAGTTTGACTGTTAAGTAGAGGACGTATATACGTAGCCACTTTACTTGTTTTGTTTTTCCTTTACATCCAAAATAATAATAATAATACGTTGATGACGATGATGAAGAAAAGTTGGGCATCATCAAAGGGGACTTGTTGACTCTAGTGCCAGTCGGCCATATATATAATTATACACACAATATCTCCAGAATTGATTCTCCCACTTCTTTGCTCTCTTTCCTTTTTCAGTAGAGAGAGAGAGAGATGGGGACGCTGCCGGTGCCACGAAGCTCAGAGGATGCAAAGGTTATTGGCCAAGAAGAAGCTCATGACCAGGAGAAGCAACTTGATGCTGGTGCTCTTTTTGTTCTTAAATCCAAAGGTATTGACCGCTTCAGAGATATTTTTTCTTTTTATATCATTGATTTACAACTTGTTTTAATTAGTTTTTGTTTCTTTTTCTTTATCTTGATTATCATCGCATCATCATCATCATCATCATCATCATCTTCTTCTTCTTTAATATGTCTTTCACATATTTGTTTTTTCACCTCATTTTGTCCTTTACCATTTGGTTCCTACTTCATTTTTCTAGTCGACTTTGATTATTCTTATCTGTGTCGTATGAATACGTATATATTTAGCTTCAATATTTATTTATAAAATTCACTTAAAGGGTCAAATTTAGTATATAAGTTCTGTCTACCTAATTTTCAAATCCTGTAACCGTCACTAATGAGGTGATAAATAATTACAATATTATTATAAACTTATACATTTTTGCTGAAACTAAGCTTATTATATTTTTGAAATTATGCTTATTATAGCTTATTATCATATTTTAGAAACTATGCTTATTATATCTTATTACGACTACTATTATTAGACCATTTGGCCATGTGCCATGTCGAATGGCAATATGGTAGAATCTACGCACAATGTAGACTGACTTTTCTTCTCTCTCTTTCTCTCTCTTAGGATGGCAAAATAGAATTTGAAAATGACTTTGGTGTTCTCGCTTGTATGAATTGTCAATTAAGAATTTTGATAAATTGATTAGTTGTCAACATGTTGATTGAAGATGTGATAGAGGGTGAAACTACAGCCACGACTACCGGGCTGGTTTTGAAGACAAAAATAAACCTATATCTATATGCTCCAGTCTGATTGGTTTAATTATTGTTTGCTTCCTTCCACAAGTAGATTGTTTAAGCAACATGTTAGATTGTTTGCTTCCTTCCACAAGTAGATTGTTTAAGCAACATGTTAGATTGTTTGCTTCCTTCCACAAGTAGATTGTTTAAGCAACATGTTAGATTGTTTGCTTCCTTCCACAAGTAGATTGTTTAAGCAACATGTTAAATTCATTAGTACTGTCGAGTTTTCAATAGATATGTACGTAAGGAAAATTTAGGCCACACCATTTTCAAATCATGGGTCCATCCCTGATATTTTAATCAGTAATATGTTAAAAATATATGTATTAAATGCGAAGAATACATATGTATGTGTATAATATGTTGGATTTTAAAAAACTTGTATTTTTACCGTATGACAATTACAAAAATCTGGTTGCATGCTTCTGGAGTGTGTCATAATAATCTATAATTGAATTCATGCAGTTTATATTATATAGTTAGATTGTTTTGCATGAAAAGAAGAAGCGAATTAGTCAAATTTGGTATTAATTTGATATTGATGATGTAGGATCATGGGTGCACTGCGGTTATCACTTGACAACTTCAATAGTTGCTCCAGCGCTGCTGAGTCTGCCGTATGCTTTCACCTTCCTTGGATGGGCGGCTGGGATTTCTTGTTTGGTCATCGGAGCAATCGTGACCTTCTATTCATACAATTTACTCTCTTTGGTTCTTGAACATTATGCTCAATTGGGTCATCGCCATCTCCGATTCAGAGACATGGCTCATGACATTCTAGGTACGTATATATCAGTATGAAACCCTTTTCTTTCATTTTTAAATTGTCAGGGAAAAAAAAAAAAAACTGAATGCAAAAAGAATGTGGCTTGTCTGCCATTAACTGTAATGGCCCTTGTCAATTTCTCCTTTTTGGCTATGCAACATCTTCAAGGTTGCCATTTGAGCAGTCTAAATTTGTTTTTTCCTTCACACTCTCTCTCTTTTTTCTCCTGGCCACGTCTGAATCTTTGTTTCTTTGTGTTTAATTTCCAAAGTTATTTACACTCTTGCTCCCTGAGGTTTTCAAATTTTTCACAAAATTCCCCGAGGTTTCAGAAATTACACAAACACTCTTTAAGATTTTAAATTAATTTCACAAAACTCTTTTTCATTGATTTTTCGTCCAAAGATTGATGATTTTATACAAAAAATTCTCCTTTGAGATTAGATTGCATATACATTCATTGAGGTTAATTCTGTCATTTGCATAAGTGTGTTTTCAATGAAATCATCAATTTTGGACGAACAATCAAAGAAAAGGAATTTTGTGAAAACAAACTAAAACCTAAAGGGGTCCTTGCAAACAATACATCGATATACAAAATAGTGAGCAAAATCGATGCCACATTATGAAAACCTAATAATAAGAAACTAAAGACATAAAGAAGATTTACAGAACCACTGCATCCACTACGTTTTTGTTTTGTGATTTTATGTATGGTTGAGGCCGCTTTAGGATAGTCTTAATTGAGTATCCCTTGTATTTTGCTTTATATGATGAATTATGTCTCTTTCAATATTTAAAAAATGAAAAAGAAAAAAAAGGTTGACATTATTTAATTGAAACTGTACTGGATTCTTCAGGGCCTGGGTGGAGTCGCTATTTTGTTGGCCCAAGTCAGTTCCTCGTATGCTATGGTGCTGTTGTAGCCTGTACTCTTTTGGGAGGACAATGCATGAAGGTAATCCCATTAATCCTTTTAACCCTCTCTCTTAACTTGTACGACTCACTCGATTGTGGCACACAAAAGGTTATTGTAAAATTCAGATACGTGCAATCACCAACAAATCATGTGTATCACATCAATCGGGTGATTTTAATTCTTCGACACTACCTAAGATGTCACGGTTATTTAGTTAAAATGCCTTATTTTCTTTGCAGGCAGTTTACTTGCTGTCAAACCCAACTGGGACTATGAAGCTTTACGAGTTTGTGATCATATTTGGATGCTTGATGCTGTTTTTGGCCCAAATCCCATCTTTTCACTCACTGAGGCACATCAACTTGGTGTCTGTTGTTCTTTGCTTAGCCTATAGCGTTTGTACCGCTGCTGCTTGCATCTACATTGGTAATAGCTACTCACTTATGATAGCAATTTCTTGCCTGCCATGAGATGAAAACTTAGCAAGCATAATTTTATATTTTGTCAGGAAGTTCTTCCAAAGGGCCGCATAAGGACTATTCCTTGAAGGGCAACACTCAAAATCGCGTTTTTGGGTTCTTTAATGCCAATGCCATCATTGCTACAACATTTGGCAATGGCATCATTCCAGAAATTCAGGTTCAAAATAGTCCAGTTATCCTCAAATTTGCTTTCATTTTCTTTCGGATTCGAGTATTAAATGGGGCTGTTTGGGAGAGTTTGTTTATGAATGAAGTGTTTTTAATTGGTTTTGTTAGAAGCACCCAAAAACATCTTAGTAAAAACCCAAGTGCTCATTGTGTATTCACCTGCGCTTTCTAGAGAAGTGATTCTCAAGTCTTCTCTAGGAAGCACTAAAATCTAGTTGAGAAACCGTGTTTTTTCCATTTCAGCGAATCGCTACCAAAACCTGTTTTGTTTTTTCTTTAGGAACTAATAATTATGTAACTTTTGTTAATAGGCAACAATAGCACCACCAGTGAAGGGAAAGATGTTCAAGGGATTATGTCTTTGTTATGCAGTAATTACAATTACTTTTTCCAGTGTTGCTATCTCTGGCTATTGGGCATTTGGTAACCAAGCTGAAGGCCTCATACTTAGCAACTTCTTGGATGACG
This sequence comes from Prunus mume, assembly GCF_000346735.1. The sequence goes on along the minus strand of NC_024126.1, from coordinate 8,077,820 downwards.
GCAAAGCTTTGGTGCCAAAGTGGTTCATTTTCATGACCAACCTTTTCACCATACTCCAACTATCAGCTGTTGGTGTGGTAAGAAATCAAAAAACACCACCTCAATCTCTTTTCAATCTTTTTCCTGGAACCAAACACTCACTAAAACTAGTAGTCTAAACTACATTGCTTTGGTACAGGTTTATCTGCAGCCAACAAATGAAGTGCTTGAACGAGCATTTGTGGATCCAAAGAGCAAAGAGTTCTCTACTCGCAATGTGATCCCGAGGATAATCTTTCGCTCGCTGTCTGTCGTCTTAGCAACAACCATAGCAGCAATGCTTCCATTTTTTGGGGACATCAATTCAGTTATTGGGGCTTTTGGTTTCATTCCCCTTGACTTCATCTTGCCTGTTGTATTCTACAACTTGACCTTTAAGCCCTCTAAAAAGAGCCCCATTTTCTTGTTAAACACCACTATTGCTGTGGTTTTCTCAATCTTGGGCGTTATAGCTGCAATTGCTGCTGTAAGACAAATAAGCCTCGATGCCAACAATTATCGGTTATTTGCTAATGTATGAACACATTCAGCAAATATTAATCACTCTTGCACCCATGAATTGTTTTATGATCCATCAATCAGATGGGTGAATTTTAGAGTTGTTCAAGAAACAAGTGAAAAGTAAAAATTATATGAACATAATATTATGAATTTCCAGTTTACAGAAATTCTCATTTGTACTTGCTTTTTACACACATGCTGTTCTTGGGTTAGTTGACATCTACATAATATAATGTGTACACCATCTCCTCAAAAATAATATCTTTGGTGCAGCAATATTCATTGAAAAGTCTCAAGGCAAAAATTGGATTCAGAGATTTGATCTCATGTTGGTGCATTGTTTCTGGCATCTTTCTGTTTCCTACCACAAAAGTCTAGCAGTATCTTCATGCAACTCCAAGTCCACATTATCAATAATAAGCAAAGCTCAAAATCTACAATAAGTTACAACATCAAAACTACAATAATAACAAGTCGAAGATCTCATTTACGGGTATCTCAGTCCCTGGTAGAAATCTTCCACTGTGGCCTTGCAAACTGGATAAAACACTTCAACTCTAGTCACCAAATCTGCATAGACCTAAAGAAGTTCGGTAACATACATATCAGTCTACTCTTGTCCGTGTCTTTGTGTGTGCGAGAGAGAGAGAGAGAGAGAGAGAGAGAGAGAGATACCTTTATGTCTGAGGAATAAAGGTGTCAATGTGAGGAGATGTTGTTGGATCTGGCATTGGCTGCAAGGCATTCTGACCAAAACCCGGAAGCGTAGCAGGGTTCATGTTATGGTTTGCAGCAATGACGTTACCCACTCCACTATGGGATGGAAATTCCAAGAGAGCAGATGTAGGCGAAATGCAACTCTCATCATGAACTATTGTTGGTGGAGGCATTAGTAAGGGAACCATTGCCAAGCATGATGAATTGCCTAGCATACTAGTCGAGGTAGAAGATTCAGCTGGGTGCGTCCTTTTCAATTCCTTGCTGGTGTTGGTGCTGGTTTCTTGCAGAAAACTGGTAGCGATGATCTGATAAATGAAATAACCCAAAATGAGACTGAGCAATTACCTCAAGCACTTTTAATTACCTTGGATAAAGACTATAGTTCAATACCAGATATTTGATTTTCACTCTGTTACTGTTGTACTTACTAATTCATTTTGTCATAACTTTGTGGACCAAATAATTTCAGTCACTTGAAAGAGTCCTTAGAGCAACATTGGCAATTCATCTTCTACTTCCAGAGTCACAAAAAGCAACAAAAGAGAAGAAGAAAAAAAAGAAAGAAAGAAAGAAGAAACTTACTTGAACAGGCTCAGCAGCTATCAATGCGCCTGCAACAGCACCACCAAAAATATTCCCATCAGGATGGCACAGTGCAACGCTTAACATACCATATTTTCCTCGTCGATTTTGCGTTGCATCGTATACAAATGATCCAGATAGAGTAAGAATCTGAAAGCGGCCCTGCATGAAGGAAGAAAGTGAGAAATAAAGAGTTACCCTTCAATGTTAAAAGCTAATATATGGCTGGAAATTACTACATCTTATTTGAAAAAAATATGACACCATCAAGCGGAGAACAGAGAATTCAATGTTAAATTGTTGATGGCTGTTATATGTATGGCATCAATTTTTGTCTTCAGTTTTCTAGCCGCTAATCATGTCATGCCTCATTCAACAAGGTTCAAACATTTCTGCTCGTGTTTTAGCATTCCACAAGACATGACAAATGTGTAACTTAGATACACAAGTGAACAAAAGTAAGGGTGGTAACGAGTTATATGGTGTTGTGTCATAGTGGATTTGTGTTGAATTTTCATGAACTCTAACATGTAATCATGTTTGATGACTTGATACTTATCATTATTAACCATACCGTGTCCTGATTGATCCACATAATTAATTAAGGTAAGATCCATTTTACTAAACTAAATGTATCGCTTGTGCACGATATAAAGATATTCATTTAGATGCTAGCAAAACCAAGAAAATACATAGATCTATATCATATCAGATCAAAGCAAATGGAAAAAATTGGAGAAATGATTATGTTTTCCATACAATACCATTAAACAAGTTAGTTATGTCAGGATGGACTCACTCTTGTTTAAACTCTATAACCTGGCATGTTTATTATTTGAGTTAGAAAGTCATATTATTTACGAATTTTTCTCGAGTTACTCATGTTTACTTCGTGTTGAGTTCGAGTTGTGTTAAATATGTCACACCTAAAAATATATATAGCATCCATCGCTGTTGAGAGTAACAAATTAAAGAAAAGGATTTACTGAAAAGATTCCAACTTTATGAGAATCTTGCCTTGAATCTCAAAATACCAGTATAAGAACTAGGTTGGCGTATGACGGCGCTACAAACCACACCAGTAGCTGTAAGAATGCAAAGTGATCGAGGATTCGTTTCAGATAATGAAAGTATCTTATGAACAATATCCTGCGGGAAAAAATAAACAAAATAAAGCCATAAAACTTGTGGCAGATAGAATAAAGAACATAAGAACCAAGACTAACTAAAATCAAAGTGATCTTGAGACGTCTCACAGATCTATCTAACAATTACCTCTCCAGTTTCAGCAGTCAGTACTTGAGTGTAAAACCCTCCTCCAGCCGGATCCACAGACAACCCACCTGCAGAAAAAGAAGTAGTTGTAGATGTTAGAAGATAGAAATATGCTAATCTAGCTGCTTACATAAATTAATTTTTTTGGTAAATAGCATGTTAAAGTTCGTTCGAATAACTTTGTATAGAATAATAATTAAACTTATAAAAATTATTCAATCAAATAGATATGAGGATCTCCTTCACAATTAGAACCAACATCAGAGAAAAAAGAAAATCAAATTCCTGTCCTAACCATGCATAATTCCACCAATTCTGACTCCAAAAATCCAATAATAGGAACAACAACAATTATTTTTATCATGAATACAACCCCATTAGAGAAAACCAAATAGAAAACAACGTACATAGAACCATTGACGTGTGGAAGAAGAAAGACACAGAAACAAATACAACCCCATTATTTGGAAAATTAACAAACACAACTCTAATTAAATTCATATCCTTATGGGATTTTCAGGGAAGATCAGGCAGAGAACTCACCACGGGGAGACAAGAGCTGCAATTTACCGGAACCTTTAGGTCGTCCTCTTCCTCTTTTCGGTAAGCTCTCTGAATATGAACCCGAATATGTACCGGGTGATGCTGATACTAAAGGCACCACATTTCCCTCCTCACCAACCATTTCATATTTCCTCGGCCTACCCCTCTTCCTCTTCACAAGAACATCTGTTCCTGTTAGCTCTACTCTTCCAATGGGGGCCCCGGATTGATCTAAATCTTGGTTGGGCTCCATATTCATTTGTACAGGCTCCATGAAAGTCTCTACTTCATTGTTCGGTTTACTTTCAGTCTGTGGAGACTGGGAGGAAGTGACCATGTTGTTCTGCTCTTCCATCAATACTAATAGCTTCTGCAGACAAAGGGTGAAGAAGAAAAGTTATACCAAGAAGTAGAAGAAGAAAGAGGCTGTGTGTATATGAAAAAAAATATATATATATAGTTTGAACAAGAGTTCGGTTTGTAAAGGGCGCCAGAAGAGTGTTCCTTCTTTTCTTTTTCTTTTTTTTTTTGTTTGGAATTTTTGTAAGCCTCTTTAATGGTGGAAAACTTTGTTCTGTATTGCTTTTCCAAAGCAGATTTTGTTTTTTTGTTTTTCTTTTTTCTTGGAAGGCCCTTAATATGTTTTCTTCTGGCGACAATAGGCCCAGAGACATTTTAGGTTAGTTCTTTCTTGTACACCCAAAAAAATAAAAAATAAAAACTCTCTCTTTTTCCTAAATATCTAATGTTGTGAAAAGGGAAAAGAAATCTTTTCGATTTATGTATAGGAATTTAGGAGATTTTATTTCCAAGATAAAATATAAAAATTATTCAATATGTAACAATTCAGTGTTTTATTTTTAACAAAAGTGCTTATTTTGAAAACGTGATTTAAAATTTAAAAATATGATTTAATTACCATAGAATTATTACTTGATATTTCCTTGTTGGGTTCCGTAACAATAAGTCCATTAGAACATAATCAAGAAATCCTTTTTCTTTTTCTTTTTTCAGATACCGATTTGAAAAATTAAAATTTGGGAAAAAAAGAAAAAAAAAACAACAACACTGAAAAAGATAAGTTTGTTTGAATTTTATATTTGAGCCCACAAAATTAGCTCAGTTAACATCTATTCTTTTTTTAATTTGTAAATTGATTTCCTTCATCAATTTTTTTTTTCCTTTTATCTTTAAACTACAAAAAAAAAAAATTGATAAGGAAAAAAAATATAAATTAACAGTACTTGTTCCATGGTCGGACCGGATGAGACTCTTCTATAGCTAGAAAGATGGAAAGAGGAAATTTTTTTAAATTTTATTAATTATATCCTACCATATGAAGATTTCAAAATATTTGAATTTTTTATTTGGAGTATAAGGTAGGTATGTGTAACTTAAGCGGAAAAAAAGAGGGAGGGGGAAGTTTGTGTATTTGGTTTTTTATTATTTAGAATATTTGGATTTTCAGTAATGGCTTCACCAAGTTTTCTTTTTCTTTTGCACTATTTCATTTTTGAAGTATTTAAAATATATTACCTCAAACAATATAACAAAGACATTAACATGACATCTAAAACAATCAAATCAAGAAGGCATAAATAAATTCCCCACTTCAATTTTATCCACTTACACTCCTTTTTTAGTTATAAAATGGAGTGTAAATGGATAAAATTGGAGTGGGGAAATCACCACTCTAAATAAACTACTAACGACGAAAAGGGGCTCCTAATGTCCCCTTGCATGTGTATTACCCAAAAACAGCATAACAGACTAATTGAGTAGTATTTATAAGTATGAGAGTAGGGGAGGATAATATCCCTTTCCATTTTTCATTAGGAGGACTCTCTTAGTGGAAGGGTAAAGTATTCATAGTCATTTTTCTTCATTTAAAAAAAATGTTTTTTGAGTGTTAGTAGGGAGCCGTTGTAAGAACTCATCAGCAATAGGCTACCCTTATACCATTTGTAATGACCAATTGGCTCATGGAGCATTTGTGTTCACAACTTTAACACAAGGTATACTATTATCATCACCTTTTTTAATACTTGATGAGTACCCATAAGTATAAGTTAACCATGGTTCCACAAATACAAAGTAAAAAGTTAACTATGGTCATGCTCATAAATACGTGTAGGGGTGGTTAGGAGATAGGTGCCCATAAAAATATTTGTTGCTTCAAGATTTAGTAGAGATAGAAAGGGTAACAAGAGTTGAAGATTTACAATTATTGTGTTAAATTTTAGAGAATAGAGTCAGCGGCCCACTACTTGCAACACCGATATTGTCCCCAAGTTAACCACTTACAAAGCCCAATAGATGTGAGATTTTATCACAAAAGGCCTTGGTGCTATTAGGAATGGAACCACTTATTATAAGTTGTGATTTATTTAGGAGTGCTACTAAATGAACCCTAAAATTAATTGAGTACACCATACTACCAAACTATTTATTGAATTATTAATTTATCCTAATATAAATGACCAAAAATGATATATTGAATTGTGAAACAAATGTAATTTTAATATGTACATCAAGCCCAACATGTGAACACCACATATTGGGTAAGGGCACTGGCGGACCTACACATGAGCAAGGAGATGCAGCTGCACTTCCCCTCGTTGGAAAATCCTTTGGGGTGGCGGAATTTGCCCCTCTATTGGTGCCCACCATGTGTTCGATTAAATGTCTAAACGAGACTTTGTAAATATTCAATTTGATTTCTACTTCACATAAACTCGTTGTCTCCCAAAATTCCCTTAACGGTGTATCTCTATTTAATAATTATCTATGAGCTTTAATCCCCTTTATTTGGCATCTATCCTTTCTTAGTTTCTCGACTTATAATTTAATTTTGTTTTATGCAAATTTCACGTTTATTTATTCAAAGTTTATCTCTCCCCTGAAAAATTCATGAGTCCGCCAGTGGGTAAGAGATAAGGGTAAAGGCCCAATATTTCAGGCCCAGTATTTCAAGCCGCTCTGATACCATGCTAAATTTTAGAGAGATGGGCCAGTGACCCTCTATTAGCAACACTGATATTGTCCTCAACTTATCCACCTACAAAGCCCAATAAGTGTGAGGTTTTATCACAAAAGGTTTTTGTGCTATTAGGAGTGGAATCACTTATTATAAGTTGTGATTTATTTAGTCAAGTTTTCGATGTGGTACTTACATTCTTCAACACACCCTCTCATGTGAAACCACCACATAGTGGGCTACACGTGGAGCCAAGTCCACATCGAAGTCAAAATTTAAGTCCAACACGTGAACATCACGTATTGAGTAAGGAGTAAGGGTAAACATTCAAGCGCAATATGTGAACACCACAAATTGGGTAAGGGGTAAAGGTAAAGGCCCAATATTTCAGAACTAGCCATTCAACTCGCTCTAATATTAGTAGCGGCCCTCTACTAGCAACACCGATATTGTCCCCAACTTAACCGCCTAAAAAGCCCAATAGGTGTGTTATTTTATCACAAAAAGCCTCGGTGCTAAGTGAAACCACTTATTATAAATTGTGATTTATTTAGTCAAGTTTCCGATATGATACTTATATTCTTCAACATATTGGGTGTGAGAAGAGTGGAGAATATCACCCAAAAAATAAAATTAAGGAAAGCTTACTTGAACAAGGAAACTATGAAAATCATTTCCAATTGAAAGGGAAACAAGCTAACCACTGATGGTATTTGTTACCACTATGCAACATTACATGCACTGCTACTTTGGAGGCCAATAGAGGCTCCCAAATGAAAGAATGGATGAGTACGTTATCTACGCATAACTACATACTACGGGAGTCATCGCAACTAGAAAATAAATGGCAACCTAAGAGAACATAAAAGAAAGATATAAGAGCTTGCTTTATTTTCTTAATATAAGGTTGAAGATAAAGGCTGCTCAAATCCATATAAATAATGGTATACTTGAAATTGATATTGGAATTAATTTAATCTTTGACTTCGTCTGCATTTACTAACACATGAATATTGTAATTATTCTAATTCCCGACTTCCCCTACGTACCAACACATAAGAAATAAAAAAATTATGTGAATTTCACATTTATATTTGTAATCTAATACCTGAAAAACCATGAATTAAATTGATTAATGGGGAAAATTTGATACCATACCCATTCCTTATCACCCAAATTACTAAATTTCTCAATTCATGGTTTTCCTCATTCCAAGTAAGTAAACATGTTATAAAAGGTTGCATTTTCTCTCTCTTATTGTATTCTATTCTAAAATGAGATTCGAATGATCAAAATACATTGTTACAATCATCTTTTCTTAGCCACTGCTATTATTCCGTATTGATTTATATGTTATAAGATGAATTATGTTATGTTTGGTAATTTTTTAGTCCTTCCATTATTATTATTTAAATTATATATCCATTTATTTCATTAACAAACATGAGATCACCCATTCTTATTTACCTACATGCGTTTATTGCACCATTCAAGAAAAAGTAGGCTTCCTACATAATTGACCTGCCTTGTGTTTGGCTCTAAAGAGTAGAACAAAACATCTTTGTTTAGCTCTTTAGAGCCAAACATCCCACTTTGGTTTCCAGAGCCGAACAACCGAACCTAGTTTAAGTTAGGCTATAAGGAGCCAACTTCGTAGATCTGGTCAAGTCTTTGAAGCTCGACCATGACACAAAAATGACAACCTAAAACAAAAGAAAAGCAAACATCTGCCTAAGAGTACATCTAGAAACCACAAATAAATTAAAAAGAATGTTTAATGTTTGGTTAGAAGAAGCCAGATATCATATGATTTGTTCAACTCCTTACAAGAAAACATAGATCTGGCCTGACACCAAATGGGAACCCAAAAAAAAACTACATAAGAATACGTCTTCTAAACCCAAATCAAGTCTCTAATGGTAATAACTCGAGAACAAATCACTAAATAAAAAAATGGAACGAATGGTCTAAATCCATAAATAAATAAAAGAGATTAAAGATAATGTATAAGATTAACATACCGTCTAATCAAGAATAAATGAGACTGAATATGAACTTCTGGTGGAGGTAGTAGTCAAAATAGTAGAATGACTTCAACTCTTGAGAAAAATTATAGTTGGCTTAGAAGAAAGAAGACAAAAGAACATATATTGGTTAGTGAGTTCTTGGGAAGTGGGAAGAGTGTTTGATTGGTGGATATTTGAAATAGTGAACTAAGGGTATTTTGGAAATAATAGGGATAGTGAAGATAAGATTTATTTTTATTTCAAAATTAGTGGAGGTGGGAAAACATGGTAGGTGGAAAAATAGGTATGTGAGTAACAATATCGTAATTCTTTCTTATTAAGTAAATTATTTTCCTCAAGAGTTGAGGAGGTAGGCTACTTCGTAGCTGACGACCACTACGCTTCGTTTGGTGTAGAGTACTCGCCTAATCCTCTAGGGCTTGTGCCTGATTTTTGTACTTGTTACCCTTTTTTCCTCATTAATAAAACACTATCGCCCTTGTGTTTCAAAAGTATATTATTTTCCTCACAACTAATATTAAAATGATAATTAAGCTTTCTCCTTTTATTTCATTTTTTTATATTGCCACTATTAATTTAAAATAAAAAAATTAGGGCAAACTAAGGGTTATTAAACGGGACCTTAACTTTACTTATATTTTTTTTCTTTCAAGTTTTAGCCAAAAGAAAATGTGGCATACTATTAATTTGGGATCAAAAAGTCATTGGGATGGTGGGGCCTCATTTGCAACCATTTGAATGGTTGACCAACAACTGACATAGGTTATTCTACTTAGGAATGGCAAAAATCTATGCAGGGGCGGGTTCCCAACCCTAATGGGGGGAAATTTCGGGGCAAAACGGGTATCGAGTACGGAGATTCCTGAACTTGAAAAATCCCCGACGGGTATGGTGAGGGGATGGTATTGGCGTCCCCATTCCCAAACCCGACCCGAAAATATATATATTTATACTTAAATAATTAAAGATATAATTATAATATTTATGTCCAACCCTAAGTTAACCGCCATCTCCTAATTATTCTTAATCTTCTCTGGAACTTCAAATTGATATGATTTTGAATAGTTGAGTTGAACTTTATAGTTAATTTGGATGTGTTGAATGATAATTTAATATGAAACTTAATGTTAAAATGTATGACAAATATTTTTTATGCAAAAAAAATAGGGGATTCAGGGTGGGTATGGGCGATAGTCCCCCGATGGGGATGAGGACGGGGATTTCCAGAAACCTATTAAACGGGAATGGATTTGGGGACGGGGGCAGGGATGGAGAGCGGGGATGGGGACCCAGCCCCTACCAGACCTGAAGCCATCCCTAATTCTACTAGCATCTGTAATAGGCTCCTAAACAACCTCCTTAGACACATTTTATGAAGGAATTGGAAAAATACAACTCCAACCATGCTCTCTATCCACCTCCTAAAATGGGGAGACTTGTAGGAGCTCCTAGATCTGATGAGAGAGAAAAGACTCCTAGTGGCTCCTTATAATTTAATGTTGCTTTGTTTTATGAATATCTTACCCTTTTAATTAATGCTAATTATTTTTTTATTTCATAAAGATGGACCATTTCTATTCAATTAAAGCATAATTATAGTATTTATGACTCCCTAAGTTATGGAGCATGATTGAAGTTCAAATTTTACAGAGAGCTCCTAAAATAGCTTTTGTAGGGTTTTAGCTAAACTTTTAATAAAAAAAATAGCGAGCATGATTGTAGATGCTCTAACGGTAGGAGGAAACCAAATTCCAATTGAGTGCATTGTGAATGTGACCATTCAAATGATTAGGTTACTGTTTGTAGGGGCTTTTTCGTTCCGACAACTACTGCAAGTCTGGGCTGCTGTAAAGAGTCAAATATGTGAAATTGCCCCTGGGTTTGAGTTCAAGAATCAGACCCCAAGAATGCTTCAAAAGGGTAGCAGAGCCTTAGGAAGCACATTGGTTACCTTCACCAGCAAAACTAACAGTCGCTTACAGATAAATTCTTAGCTTTGCATGAGAGGCTTGTAGTATGGAAGTAAAGCAGTCATGAGTTTAGCATTAAAAAGAGAGAGAGCTGTGAGTTTCTGTGGAAAACAGTGGTTCTAAGGAAAGGGAGGAAAGGATTACCAGAGGGTTTGGCTGAGAAGAGGGAAGAGAGGTCAATCGGTGGCTTAAGTGATTTTCTGACAGCTCGACAAAAGTTCTGTCAAGTACCAGAACAGTCTGCTAGGAGAGAAAAATAAGGGGGAGAAGGATGAACAAAGCATGAAATTGCTGGGTTTTGGAAGTAAGAAAGGAAAGCTTACTCTCTGAATATGGTTGCTGGTTGTTGTGCAGGAGGTGCTTCATTTATAGCCGCTGGAAGCTCCTCATTTTCAAGAAACCCTAATGGTTTCTATCTAATTTGGCCAAGTTTTTCCTTTCCTTTTTCTTCTCTTCCTTTGACTCATCCTATTTGGTGAAATTCTCTCTGCCCAATTACACAAAAACAGGGATTTTTGGGAGCTCTAAAGGCTTTTCCCGCAACTGCTTTAGTGGTGATTTCCTATCTTTGGTTATCACCTCTCTTTCTTTCCTCTCCTATTTCATGGCAAGGTCTGGTAAATGAAGGAGATAGATAACTTTGGCTGGTCTAAAGGCTACCTTTTCTCCTGCTCGGGCCAATATCCTCTTGTTTTTTGAACTATCTGCCTTGAAGTTTGCTTTACCCACTTGATGGAGCCTCCCAGCAATTGACATACATAGGCAGCTCTGGCTTTTGTCGATGCTTTTGCCTCCAGCCATGTGCTGGAAATTGCAGATATTTTCTTCTTGGTTGCTTGGGCTTTCCTAAGGTGATGGGTTAGCCCATTAAGATAATGGGCTAATTTTCTAAAGTTATGGGTTATCTTATTAAGGTGATATGTTATTTTATCAAGGTGAGGGGCCAATTTTTCTAGAGTATTGGGCTAATTCTTCTCTCTTTTATGCTTACCCACATATTTGGACTTGAGTTTTGGGGCTCACAAGCAGCCCAAAACTTCAATTTCTCAGCTCATCAACGGGCCTTATAAAAACTCGTTATCATCCATGCCACAACCCACTCAGCAAACCCCCGGGCATTTGCGTGGCTTGGGCCCACTTAAGCTTGTAGTATGGCGTGTTGCTTATTTGCGTGGCGTGGCATGTGTGCAAGTTCATACGACGAACTTTCGTGTGCTTCAACTGGGTTTTTTCTCAATAAGGTGTCGCACTGGGCTAGGAATATTTTTGGGCCTAGCCTTGGATTTTTTGGGCATCAACATTATTCATATGGTGGGACAGTGTTTTGGCCCAAAACTAATTACTTATTTCCTAATATTGACTAAAACTAAATTAAAAGTATAATAATAATAAAAAATAAAAATTTATAAAACTTTTTTGTATGAAAGACTAAGGGCCAGTTTGGCATTGCTCTGCTCTGAAAATAATCGCTGTCAGATTTACTGTGAGAGAAAGCAGTTTGGCGTTTAGTAAATTGTTTGTTAAAAGTGTTGTTGGTACAATAATCAGTTTCTAAATATTTGGTAAATTTTGCTGTGAAATTGTTGTGAGTTGTGTATAATGACTAAAAAGGGCATTATGTTGAAATAATTTTTTTGTTAAAGTGTTTGATAAAAGGGAAAACACTTTCACTTTCACTTTTATATATATATATATATATATATATATTGTATTAAATATGTTGCCATCACACCTTAAAAAGTTATTTAATTATAAAATAAATAAAGTATTATGTTGAAAATTAAATATTTGTATCCAAATGCTCTAAACTAATGTTTCAAGTTAAATCCAATATATTCCATTACAAATAAATATTCTTTCAAAGAAACAAAAACAGGAACTGAAAAAGAAACAAATAAAAACCAACAACAACAACTATTGAAGTTAAAACCCTAGAAATTAAAGAGAGAGTGAAGAATGAAATTTATAGTTAACACCGTAAAAATTAAAGAGAAATAGGGAAGAATGAAATTGAGAAGAAATAAACATAATATGCCTCTTATCTGAGTCTTGTGGCTTCTCATGAGTGTGTTTCAATTGATTCAACAAGAAAAAAATAATAGGAAGAATAGAAGAGATTCAAGAGAAGGAAAACTCTGTGAAAGACATGGCGTGAAGAAGCAAAGGATGCGAAGGAGACAACGCATGAACAGAAGAGATTGCGTGAAATAGATCGGGGTATTTTCTGAAGTTCGTAAATTTCATTAAACCCAACGCCTCTTTGAAACTGATTCCCACATAATCAGAAAATGAAATCACCTTATTAGCTGCTTTTCCTTATAGCTTTCTTTCACAACAATTTTTAACAATAAATGATTTTCTCATAGTTTACCAAACTAGTTGGGCTTCCCAAATTCTTTTAAAAATCGCTTATCACTCTAAATAAGCAATGCCAAACGGGCACTTAAAAAATAAAAAAAAGACAAGTTATATTCTAAAATCATAATTTTTTTCTTTTTCTTAAATGAATCAGGTCAACCACATAGTTTCCTTCTTCAATATAAGTTAACTAATATATTAATAAATATGATACAAATAATATTATCCTCCTCTGCTTCATCCTCTTCAGCCACCTACTCTTCAGATCCTTTGGTGTTCACAGCATTAGCCTCCTCACTTTGCACAGGGAGCAAGTCAAGATAGAGCACCTTGATGTCTTCATCTCCAATGGCATAGAAGGGATCATGTCCATTTGTACAATCCAAGTACCCTAACTTGTACGCGTCCATGGGAACTTCGGACTTGGATTCCTCAGCAGACTCATGATAGGCGTGAAATCTAGCTAAAAGCTTGTCATAGCTATGAGAGATGTCGGCATTCTTGCGCTCAAGGTGGAAGTAAGCATCTTTTCGACTTGCCAAGTCAGCAGCAGAAGAGTTAAGCTCGGAATCCTTCTCAACAAGGGAACTCTTCAGCTCAGATATTATCGCCCGCAAATCAGACGTCTTCTTCTCATAACGGGTCTGCTCTGCAGAAAGTTTGCTAACTAGCTCAGCATTCTTCTTATCCAACTCACTGAGCTAAGCAGAAGAGGGGGCAACAGTAGATGAGTTCCGAATGGTCTCAGCAGCAGAAACTACTCCTTTTGAAGCAGATGAAGTGTTGTTTCCCTTTGTTTTTTTAAGGAAAGACTTGAAAAAGTACCAGGATCGCTAGCCTGACGGATTTGATCAACCAGCTCAGCATAAGAGGATGGACTTGATAGAAAGTGCGTCTTGAGCATATCAGACATGCGCGCATCCCCTGCAGTGCTAGACTTGTCCACCTTTGGATCAGCTGTTGACATTGCAGAAGAAGCACGCATGTGGCCCATCTTCATCCCAGCAGCGCACGTGGCCTAGTTACATTGCAGCCCTTCAGCGCGCGCCTCCTGGCCCAGCTCCAGCATACGTGGCTCGCTTGCCCAACGCAAGCCCATGTCGCGTGCAAGGCCCAGCGCCTTTCTGCCTCAGCTCCGAAGCCCAATGCCTCATTCTGCCTTAGGCTTGGCTCTTCCATGCTTTCTAGGCCCAGTGCACGTCTGCTCCAGCCCAGGCCAGGTAGCTCCAAGACCAGCGTGAGCCTCGTGCTCCACTTGATTCCAGCACGAATTTTCCAACTTTGTCACCAGATCCATGAACTTGCAACCCATGCTGGACCACCACCTTGCTGTCAAAAGTGAAAAAATATATATATGTATGCATATATATGTATATATTTTTACGAGCTCGACTTACTTTGGATGCATGGCAACTCCTCTCTTCAACAAGCAGTATAAATTCTCCAAGATCTTTCTCAAGCCAGAAGGTAGAGAAGTTAAGTTTGCGATGTGAGAAAGAGTGAAGAGAATCCCTGTATTTATACAGATTGGACAACCCAGATCAAGGAGGAATCACAAGCTCATTCCTACTGGAAATCCAACTCCAACAACAGTCAGAAGCCTACACCAATCGGAAATCTGATCTGCAAAGGAGTCCAACTTACAGAATAAAGCCCAGACACAGTTGGAGAGCTAGAAAAAAAAAAAATTTCATCTCCTACATGCCACACAAGCGCCATGCAGAAGCTGAAGGGGCATTTGTGGGAGCATATATTTTCGTCTCCAATCAGGGTACGCCACGTGGAAAAGAAGATTATCTCTTAAATTAATTAATTGAACCAGTTTATCTGGCCAATTAATTAATTGGGATAAATATCTTAATTAATAGGATATTATCTTTATTTAATAAGAGAATACCATTAATTTAGATATTATCCTAATAAAGAGAAGATAATATCTTTAATTCAGATATTATCTTCATAAAAAGATATAATATCATTTAATTCAGATATTATCTTCAATAAAGAGAAGATAATATCATTAAATTAGATATTATCTAAGTCCGACTCGATCCTTACGAATTTGGGTAGAGAATAAACTCGGCATATTCTCTACGAAACCCTAGCCCCGAGGCTCCTATAAATAGATGACTACATTCATCATTCAAGGTACATCTAAACCTACTCCTAAACCCGAGAAAAATACCCGAAGCTCTCTCTCCCTCTCCACTCTCCATATTTTCTCCACACGGCTCAGGCCATCACACACCCTCCGGCCGCCCAGTTCACACCATACATACAATTCCGTACCATTTGCTTAGCTATTGTTTTCCTACAAACACTCAAACTAACTTAGGCATCGGAGGGCCTTTGGCCAACACCCCCCGGGTGTGGTCTACTTACTCCAGTATTTTTTACAGGAATCGAAGAAGAGAGAGAAGGAAGATCGAAGGTTAAAGGATCTAGAAGCGAATATTCTCCCGCGAGATTATTTGCACAAACAGTACATAAGTTCGCACAATTGCATTTCACATATGCAATTACCTGTATACTGTTTGGCAATTGGATGCTTCGTTAATTCAATTGCATTTAAAGTTTGCGTAATTGGATTTCACATATGCAATTACCTGGCTGTTGTATGGCAATTGGATGAAATAAAAAATATGCAACTTGCCACAAAGTGCACCCCCATGGTATGGTCTATTTACTCTAGTCTTTTTTTACAGGAAACGAGGAAGAGAGAGAAGGAAGATTGAAAGTTGAAGGATCTAGAAGCGAATATTCTCCTGCGAGATTATTTGCACAAATATATATGATAATAATTAAACTTATAAAATTAACTCAACCAAATAGATATTAAGCCATCATATTTGCATCATCACCAACTATATCATCAATACCATATGTCATTGGTGTTCCCATTTTTCTCTTCACACTAATCTCTTCTTCTTCATTGGAGTCTAAGTTGCTTCCGGATTCGCTTTCAATCTGTGAAGTGTGAGGAGTGTGAGGGAAATAGACCATATCGTTAGGGGGCTCATCATCAATTTGTGGAGTCTGAGGAAAAGAGACCATGTTGTTTTGCTCTTCCATAAGTTCAATACGTTCTGCAGACAAAGAATCAACAACGAAAGTTATCAAAGATGATAAGGAGATAGGTTTTGTGAGCAAATAATAGTTTGAATAATATAGTTCGGTTTGTAAAGATGTCATAAGAGTGTTTAGTTTTGTACTATAATGGAGGAGAACTCTAGTCCCATGACTAGATGATGGGGGCCGAGATTATTACCATAACCACACCGTATCAACACTAGTTCATCAGGGGATATGCACTGAATTTTCAAGGGAGAATGAATGGGAGGAATTATTTTTTCTTCTCTTAAAACAGAGGAAGAGTCGAAGGAGGAGAAAAGAAAAGATAAAACATAAGCTGTCACGACCCTCCTTCACTAGCAAGATATTGTTTGCTTTGGGCCTAGGCCCTCATGTTTTGTTCCTAGGCTCAAGCTTATGTTATCTTGCCCAAATGGCGATCTTGCACATTCTTGCCTTACATCTTTCAGGGCTCAAAGGTCTTACAATCCACCTCTCTTGGGGCCCAACGTCCTCGTTGGCACACTTATGGTCGAGGTCATACTCTGATATCATTTTGTCGTGATCTAGCTTAAGTAGCAAGATATTGTCTATTTTGGGTATGGGCCCTCACGGTTTTGTTCTTTGTCTTAAGGTTACGATATATATGTTCCCCAACATGCCTCTTACTTAGGCGTCAAGTGCCAATGCATATATGACACTTCACATTTCCCTCCTCGAGCGATGTGGGTAAGTACCTTCCTTTATTTTCCATAGCCCTTTTATACTTGTTGACAGGTTAGGTCTTGTCCACCTGGGAATACATATAACTTTCTTGCCTAGTCAAGGATTGAAATATCGGCCGATACACCGATATGTCTGCCGATATATCGGTATTTTCAACTATCGACACCGATACTGGGGGGTAAGGCCATATCTTCCCCTGTATCGACGATATATCCCCCAATAAGTGCGATATTTCCGATATTTTGCCGATATCCCCGATATTTCCCGATACCCATAACAGAACCCAAAAAAAATTCAGAAGTTTTGAAGGCAATTGAAGCAAATTGAAACCCAAAAATTGCTAATCCTTGCCCAGACCCTATAATTTATTAATATGAAGAATCTATGCACAGTCCACTGGCCACATACCTTCAATCCATCTGAAGAGGACATGGGGAACAGTTTTGGATTTATGAGCATAGAAACTAGACCTAGTACTAACTCAAATGAATCTTATGATGGCTATGGTTATGTCATGTCTGATTATAGTGGAACTAGTTATGGAGCTCAAGATGATGAAACAGATTATGGATCTACTAGTTGTGTTAATCCTAACTATCCCATATATGGGAGGACAGTAGGGAGCTCGAGAGAGACTTATGTGCCCCATGTTCTAACATGGCTTACAAACTGCTCAGGTTACATGACTTGGTATGACTATTGTATGAATCTGGATGGTTGTTCCTCATTGTTTGAACCTCATAGGAGCTCTTCGTTTATGTAGATGGACACTTATCTAAATTGTAATATAATGTATAAACAAACTAAGGATTTATGCATGGTTTATTCATTCTAATCAAAATTTTATTTTCAAATTTTTCATTAATTCGCATTACATACCACTTATATTTCATCAATGTATGTCTTATTATTAGTAAATTTTCAGTTTTATTTGTTCAATACATTCATTGATAATGTATATAACATCTATGAAAGTTTTACACCAAGATTATGTGTTTCAATGCCTATATCTGTCTTTTTTGTTGATTTTTTTCCCGATACCTAAAATGATAACGATATATCCCCCGAAATATCCGTAAATTGGAGGCCCGATATTATCTGCACGGCCGATATTTTAATCCTTGTGCCTAGTAGAGATAGCCAGAATTCTAATCCTTACTGGGTTCCAACCAACGACTAACACATGCAACTAGGAGGATCTCCATAAAATTACCAATGTGGCAGCTCCCTCATATCGCCATAATTCCCATATTGTCCTAGGTGAGGTCCAATAAGCATTTGACAAGTGGAGAGTATGGAGTTTGTGTGGCCATTTTAGAGAAAGTGACTCGGGTGTGTCTTGTTTTAGATGAGGACCAATCAACGACACTTAGACGAAACTTCCAACTCCTCATGACACATTGCCAAGGGTAAGGTGACCTTGTGAGCCCAAACCAAGGCGAGCCAACCATATCGTGTCTCGGGATTCTTAATCAACTCAAGCACTTGTAAGTGGGAATGCGGATAAAGATGATGAGGTTCGATGTCATAATTTTGAGCTTGAATATGGTTCTCATTTCCTTGGTAAAGTCGTGTGCGAGTCCAATATCAAGGCTCAGTCAGTACCATGTGTCAACAAGTCCACCAACTTCTTAGTTTTTTTTATATAGAAATTCTACGATTGCATTCATAATTCAGCCAAAAAATCCACTAGCCACAAAAGGGCCATTACAATAACGGAGCAGTCTAATATCAAAATTAAGACAATCTGGTATGTCTCCACTAACGTTCAGGCAGGATCGAAGAAACTCTGGCATAGGCACCCCAACTAAGATTGCAAACTTAGAATAATGAAAAAGAGATAAAGCTTGAAAAAGCCAAGCCATAACAATACAAATAAAACTCTCACAAAGGAAAGATGAAAAGCTCTCACAAAGGAGAGATGAAAGCTCTCACAAAGGATAGATGAAAAACTCTCACAAACAGAGAGGTAAATACTACACAGAGAACCCAAACTGCAACTTATTCCAAACATAAAGAAATTGCAAAAAAGATGGTGGTGGAGATCCAACGCCGAAATGCATGTGAAGATTCGACGCTCAACTGCAGCCGCCTATAATGGTTGGATGAAAATCATAACAAAACTAAGACAAATAGGGAAAACCCTTTGTCTCTAAAAATGGGGGAAGAGGTGAAAGGAGGAAGAGAAGAGGGGAGGGGGTGGAAGAACAATGGCGTCCTCCCCCCTCAAAGTGGAAAAGGCTCTAAAAGTGTTTTTTGGGAGAAAGGGGGCTAGGGTTTCAGCATTTGCTGTTTAGAAATTAGATTCCACCAAGTCCTTAGTTAAGGAGTTTTTACATTTTTAGACAAACTTTTGGGGTCCTCTAGAAAGGAGAGCAAGGAGGAAAAAAACACTAAACTAAGACTTTCTAGTTGCCGCCCCCAAGTTCTCCCCTCCCATCCCTTTCCCCATTTCTGCCCCTCTCCTTCTACTCACCCCTCACCTCCTACTCACCCCTCACCTCCCTCTTTGTTTTGTTGGTTTGGTTTTGTGTTTTTGATTTGCAAGTTTGAGTTTTCAGATCTTCTTCGAATCTATGTGGTTTGCCTCTTCTGGAAAGACTGGTGTTTTGGCATATCTGAGGTCCTGGATACTCTATTTCAGGGTTTGGTGGTTGTCAACATGTTGCGGTTGTGTGTGGCCTATGATGGTTTGAGGCTATTTTGGAATGAGAGGAACATAGTACTTTTCGGTTCTAAACCAATGCCCTCGAAGAGAAGTCTTATATGTGCAAAGGACTGATGCTGAATTTCAGTAGTCTCATTGCTTCATCATAGGAGGCCTTCTTTGTGAGTTCATGAACTGTGTTTGGGATGGTACACGATATAGGATGGTGATTTTAATTTTGTTATTATTGGAGTGAAGGATTTGTTTGTGTAAGGTTGACTCTTTTGTTTGTCGAAAGTATGGGTGGTGCTCTTTCCTACCCTTTTTCCTCCGGGAAGGTTTTAACGATGCCACCGTTAACATATTGGTTCTCACTCTGTATTATTTCTTGATTTTTTAATGGAATATCTTTGCTAATATATTTTCTTTGAAAAATAAATAAATAAAATCCTTAGTTAAGAGTTGCTTCTTAGGTGAGGAGTAGAGTTAGCTTGTAGCATTGGTGTTTTTCCTTCTGAATAAAGTGGACGTCGAGCTATCATTGTTAGTTGTAGGAGGGTTTGGGGTTATGAGTTAACTAAGTCACTATTTGAGAAGGCAACATTGTTGAGAAAAAAAAGGAATTTGTGTGGGGGTGGTTGGGATGTGGGCCAGTTGGCAACCTGTGATTGGTGTGGAGAACAGTTGTAATTAATATGCTACGTTAACAAAATGGAAGGGTTGTAAGAGCACTTCCACTTATTTGCCATGGCAAAGGGCAAGGGGAGGCAATGGTTATTACTATTCACGTGAATAGTGGCAGCCCTTGCAAAAGGCTTGTGGTGTTTCCACCTATTGACATGACAACTATTATTCACATAAGATATGAGGTGAGGAATTTGTATAGAGTTTTGGTGTGAGAAGTGAAAAATATGACTAAGTATTTATGTAAAAAAAATTCTGAAATTTTCTTAAATTTTTTTTAGATTTTTTAAAATTTTTTTTGGTTGCTAACATCAACAAACCCAGGCTAGAGCAATGGCTGATTTTGCCTATGGGCCAGCCCAGGCTTGTGGAGCCTACCAATAGCCCTGGCAGCATATGTCCACTAGAAGCACATTTTGGGCCTAAACCCCCCTTGCCCAGGGCCGCTGGAACTGCTCTAAAAGGCTATATGCTTTCAGGAATAGAGAAGAAAGCCCGAGAGGCTAAGGCAAGAAAATGCTATGCTTCAGGGCTGTAAAAGGCCTACGAAGCAGCTTAGGCCGATGAGGTACCTAGCCTCACTTTTGTGTTGCAATTTTTTATGCAAGGCTCGACCAAAATAAAAGTAAAGCCAATGAGTGCGAACACGTAATAACAATAAATAAAACAATAGTGCTTCAATTATTAGAGAAAATGGGTGATCTTCATTATCCAAAAGGGTCGCAGTACATTAATCTAAAGGCAGTAAATCGTTTGTTAGTTAGTTGGCCATTTGTAACTAATCTTATATAGCTGTATTTGACAGCTCATCATTGTAATTTAATATAAAGCTTGTACAAACTATTCTTACAATCAGTTAATGAGAATTACAATCTCTTTATGGTATCATTTCCATTCGATCCTCTCTTCCGCAATCTTTCCTCTGCTATTTTCTCCTTTCTCAAACCTTAATTTTTCTTCTTCCTCTCTGCCTTCATGGCGGCTTTTGATGCTTCTTCAGGTCAAACGCCACTGCCTGCTGGTGGTCCTGTTCTTCCTCCTGCTACATCTTCCTCAATTCCAACTTTCACTACTATTACTGTTCAGAATATTTCCGGCATGATTCCGATCAAACTTCAAGCAAACAACTATTTGCTCTGGAAGAATCTTTTTCTCCAAATTCTTTGCAAATTCAAGATGCTCGGTCTCGTCACTGGTGTTGAGCCTTCTCCTCCTCACACAATTCTTGATTCCACTGGTTCCACCATTGAGAATCCAGCTTTTGATCTTTGGTATGATAAAGATCAAAGCCTGATGATTTGGATTATCTCCGCGTTATCTTCTGATCTTCTCTCTCATACTGTGGGCATTGAGACCTCGTGTGCTCTTTGGGAACTTCTTGAGAAATGCTTCGCCAGAGTTTCTAGTGCTAGTATTCATCAATTGCGCTCGCGTCTTTAAACCCTCACTAAAGGTGATCTGTCTATGGTCACATATTTATAGCAAATGAAGGAAATTGCTGCTGGCTTGGGCGCAGCTGGCCAACCTCTCACTGATTCTGACCTTATTGCTTACATCCTGGCTGGTCTTCCTAAGGAGTATGATTCTTTTGTGACCTCTATTGAAACTTGCAGTGACCTGGTGTCTTCTGATGAGCTTCATGGTTTCTTGCTTGGTTGTGAAGCTACGATCCTAAATCGCAAGACTCGTTCTTCTCTGCCAGTCACTCATGAACCGTTTCATGCTTATGCTGCTTTTCCACAACACAGAGGTCATGGATCTCATGGCCATTCTAAGCACAGAGGTCCTGGTCAGGGCCAATTCTCCTTTGGTCAACCTCAATTTCATGCCCAATTTCAGTCTCACCTTATGAATTCAGGCTCTCGTGGATTGCTTCCAACACCTTCTGTTTCTTGGCCACAAAATTCTACTTTTGGATCCTCTTCCCGTGCACCGTCTCCATTTTTTCATTGCGGCTCTTCATCCAGCTGACATTCTTCTCCATTTTCTTCTGATGCTTCCCACTCCTTTCATGGAGTTATTGTGTGTCAATTCTGTAACAAGCATGGCCATGGCACTGCCACTTGCAAGAAGCTAGGTCGTCTTCTCAATCAGACTTCCTCTTCACAATCCTCGACTCAGTACTCAGGCTATTATGTCAATCCACAATCCCAACCTCCTTCTACATCTTGGATCATGGACACTGGGGCTACCGCTCATGTTACTACTGATAACAGTCATCTTCAAAATTCTGTTCCTTACTCGAGTCCTGATTCTTTGCAAGTTGGAGATGGTAACTACTTACCTATATCTCATATTGGTTCTTATGTTATTACCACTCCTTCTGCTAATTTTTCTCATAGGAATATTTTACATGTTCCTCATATTACTCAGAATTTACTATCAGTTCAGAAGTTCTTAGAGGATAATCAATGTTTTCTAACTCTCTATCCTTCTGAATTTTTCATTAAGGATCTGGTTACACAGAAGATGCTTTACCACAATCCACTTAAGGAGGGTATGTACACGTTGACTGCTGGTGTTGACTCTGTTGCTACCAAGACTAGTTGCTCTGCTTCTTCCTTTATGGTAAATAAATGTGATTTGCTCACTTGGCATCAGAGATTAGGTCATCCTCATACTTCTATTTTTAGGCAAGTCATTAGTCATAATAACCTCCCTTTATCTAGTTCCTTTGCTACAAATGTACTCTGTTCTGCTTGTAAGCTAGGAAAGGCATCCAAACTTCCATTTCATGGTTCAGGCTCTAAGACTACCAAGCCTTTGGAATTGTTACATAATGATGTTTGGGGTCCTAGTCCTGTACATTCTGTTTCGGGAAATAAATACCATGTTCTTTTCTTGGATGATTTTACCAAGTATGCTTGGATTTACCCCATGAAGTTCAAATCTGATGTTTTTGGTATTTTCAAGACTTTTAAATCAAGATACTCAGAAGTGATTCTGGTGGGGAATTCTTAAGTTCTAGTTTTCAGCAGTTTCTTAATCAAGAGGGAATTGTTCATCAATTAAGCTGCCCTCACACTCCATAGCAGAATGGTGCTGCAGAGCGAAAACACAGGCACATAATTGAATTGGCTAGAACCTTGTTAGCTGCTTCTAAAGTTCCTTTTTGGTTTTGGGTTGATGCCTTTCTCACTGCCATTTACATTATCAACCGCCTACCTTTTACCTCCTCTCACCTCTCCCCTTTTGAACTATTGTTTCACTCCAAACCCAATTATCATTCACTTAAAATTTTTGGTTGCCAATGTTTTCCTTGGTTAAAACCTTATAGTCCATCCAAATTACATCCTAACAGTTTATCTAGTGTGTTTCTAGGTTATAGTCTTAATCATTCTGTGTATCATTGTCTTGATCCTATTACAAATTGCCTTTATGTATCTAGACATGTTACTTTTCATGAATCTGTTTTCCTTTTTCATGCTACTATTTCTTCTTCCTCTTCTGATTCTATTTCTTCACATTTTCCTATCATTCCTCTCACTTTTCCTGTGGTCACTTCTTCTCCTTCACAATCTCCTTTATCTTCCTTATCCTCTTCTCCTCCTCCCTCTTCTGTGCCATCTGTTTCTCCCCCTTCTCAATCTTCTTTATATGTTCCTTCTTCTTCTATCCCTGTTCAAAACACTCATCCTATAATCACTCGATCAAAACATGGTATTTTTAAACCTAAAGCTTTTACAGCCACTAAGCATCCCTTGCCTTCTTCTTTACATTCTACTGCCCTTCTTCCTCCCACTCCCACTACCTATAAACAAGCTACTAAACATTCAGTGTGGGTTAAGGCCATGAAGAATGAACTTGATGCTTTGGAACAAACCAAAACCTAGACTTTGGTCCCTCCATCTCCAAATCAGAATTTAGTTAGTTCTAAGTGGGTTTTTCGCACTAAGTTTAAACCTGATGGTACTTTTGACAAATTCAAGGCTCGTTTGGTTGCTAAGGGGGATCATCTGTTAGAAGGCTTGGATTTTCATGAAACCTTCAATCCTGTGGCTAAACCTACTACAATCAGACTTCTTCTTTCTTTGGCAGTACAATATGATTGGTTCTTAAATGAATTGGATGTGAGTAATGCTTTCCTTCATGGTTTTTTGAAGGAAAATGTTTTTTATGTCTCAGCCACTTGGTTTTGCCGATCCTACCAAGCCTCAGTTTGTTTATCAGCTCAATAGATCCTTGTATGGCTTAAAACAGGCCCCTAGGGCATGGTATGATGAATTGTTCAAAGCCTTGGTTTCTCTGGGGTTTCGATCTTCTCAAGCAGATTCTTCTCTTTTCATTAAGTCAAGTGGTGCTTCTCTTGTTCTTGTTTTGGTCTATGTTGATGATATTTTGGTCACTGGAAACTGCAACATAGCTTGTACCTCTCTTATTTCTCATCTTAGAGCTAAATACCCAATTAAGGATCTTGGTCCTTTACACTATTTCCTTGGCTTAGAGGTCACACAATCTGCCCAAGGTATGTTTCTTTCTCAAACGAAATATGCCTGTGACCTTCTCAAGAAGACAGATTTTCTTGGGGCTAGCTCTTGTTCAACTCCCCTTGGTTTTTACAAGTTGGATAATTCTAGGGATATTCTTGAAGATCTTACTTTCTATCGCTCTACTGTGGGTGCCCTTCAGTATCTTACTTGGACTATACCAGACCTATCTTATGATGTTAATCTTGTTTATCAGCACTTGCATCATCCTCGTTCTAATCACTTGGGTGCTGTTAAACCAATTCTTTGTTATCTCAAAGGAACTATTGACATGGGGTCCTGGTTTACTAAGGGTTCTTTTAGTTTGCAGGCCTTCATGGATGCTGATTAGGCTGGTTGTCCTATTGATCGGAGGTCTACCAGTGGCTGGTGTATCTTTCTTGGTTCAAATTTAATTTCCTAGTCAGCTAAGAAACAACCGACAGTGTCTCGCAGTTCTACTGAAGCTGAGTATCGTGGTCTGGCTATGACTACTGTTGAGTTGCTCTATTTGTCCAAGTTATTCAAAGATATTGGTTTTCAGTTACCTTCTCTTCCACTTCTCTGGTGTGACAATTAATCTGCCATTTATCTTGCTTCCAATCTAGTGCTTAGTGCCCGGACCAAACATGTGGAGGTTGATTATCACTTTACAAGGGAATTGGTTCAACACAGGTTCTTGTCTATTAAATTTGTTTCCTCAGAACATCAGCTTGCTGATATCTTTACCAAGCCTTTATCTGCTGCCACACATTCTCTTCTTCGCACCAAGCTCACAGTGCGTTCTTCTCCTTTCAGCTTGGGGGGGGCTAAAGGCAGTAAATCGTTTGTTAGTTAGTTAGCCATCTGTAACTAATCTTATACAGCTGTATTTGACAGCTCATCATTGTAATTTAATATAAAGCTTGTACAAACTATTCTTACAGTCAGTTAATGAGAATTACAATCTCTTTATAATCCACCAAGACTCTCCCCCACTTGGACAACAGGAAGAAGTCAGGAAGGTGTGCAAAACAAAACGAAAAGAAAATGGAGATTGCCTATACCAAACATTAAAAGTTGAGTACCCTAGTTGTAGTACATCTTTTTGTGCTTGGTGTTCCATGGGTGTAATGCATAGGAATAAGTTGAATTAGATAACTCACTAGATTTAAAGTATATACTGAAGATGTAAATGAATATACAGGTGAATCATTTTTCATTTTGAGGGAATTAAAAGGAATAAGGTATAAGATGTTGATATCCTACCATTTTGTGGGGAATTAGATGAGATAAATCTTCTTCATGAGTAATTCTTCTTATACCTTCAACTTAGAAAACATTTCTTCAATTCTTCATTCAGTATGTCTTAAATCTAGTGAGTTATTCAATCGAACTAATCCTAGACACCAAATGATCCCTTAGTTCATTAGAAAACATTATATTACGCATTGTTATTGACATGCATGGATGACTGCATCATTAAAGAAAAAAAAATTGGCTACCTATTGATTGAGAGTAGAAGGAATAACCCATTATTTTCGAAGTTAAGAACCGAACCTCAAAACTAGGGCTGGGCTGGGTTTGGGTTGGTTTGGTTTTGGGCTCAACCCGACACCGAACCGTAGGCTTCGATTTGGCTAGTTTGAAAACTGAAACCAAACCATAATTGATGAAAACTGACCACTTCGGTTAACCGAACTTGGTGGTTTGGTTTGGTTCGGTTTCGGTTTTTTGGCTCTTAGAGAGAGAGAGAGAAAGAGAGAGAGAGAGAGAAGACATAAAAGCAATGGAGAGGAGAAGAAGAAAAAAAAGAGAGGGAGAGATGGAGAAGAAGAAGAAGAAGAAGAAGAGAAAAAGAAAAAAGAGAGAGAAAAAGAAGAAGAGGGAGACGGGGAGAAGGAGTGAAGACAAATATAAGAAGAATGAGAAGAAAAAAAATAAAGAGAGAGAGGGACTGATGAAGACAAGACAAACGGAGAGATTGAGAGAGAAGAAAAAGAAAAGGTTGAAACTATGTATTATATATCTATATATACATATATTTCTTATAATAATATTATATATAATATTTTTTAATATCTTCGGTTTGGTTTGGTTAAACCGTGGTTTTGAATATTGCAAACCGTACACCGAACAATATATTTCGGTTTGGTTTTGGTTCAAACCGATGACAAAAAAAAATTGAAAAAAAACCAAACCAACCCAACCCATTGGTTTGGTTTGGGCGGTTTGGCAGGGTTTTAGGTCCAAATGCCCAGCCCTACTCAAAACAAAGGTTTAATGTTCGGCTACAAAGAGCCAAACATAGTCGACCCTTGCATCTAAATATATGTTGCGCCTAAAAGCATCTCTTAAGTAGATGACAAATTGCCATTTGGATATAAAATGACAAGAATTAAAGGAAAAAATTTCTCTAACCAAGTAGTCAAATCGTACATGAATATGAAAGCAAGAACAACAATGTCAAAATTCACATCCCTTAAACCTTGATGTCAAATGTTGTTTTAATAATTTTCAGCCATGAGCCCCATTATTATTTGCTCTCTTTTAAAAGTTTAAATAATCATATAGGCCTCATTTACTTTTAAAAGTATAATAAGGTAACATGAGATATGACATTTCAAGTGAAGTTTAAAAAGTTCACAGGGGGGGTCTAACCCAGTGGAAAAGGGCCTTGACTTGCAGACTAAAGGTCTCAGGTTCAAACCCCCATGGCATTATAGTTATGTGTGTGTGTGAGAAATCCTCATCTCTTGTAATTTAGACTATCACTTGTAAACAAAAACAAAAAAGTTCAAAATTGTCACCTAAGCCATCACGTCCAAATTTGACATTTTAACATTTGATCTAACTAAAAAATGATAGCAAAATATTTATAATTTTTTTAAAAAGGAAAAAAAAAATCAAATACTCACCTAAGAATGCATACATCTAAGCCACAAATTAAGAAAAATTGTTATATGTTTAATGTTTTACCATACAGAGTTTGGATGCAAATATCCATTCAGCGAAAGTAGGAAATGGAGTAGGTGGCGAATAAGCATGTGGGTAGCAACAGTGGCATATCCAGAATTTGAAAGTAACCCACAATTAATGTAACCCACAAAACCACCAAATTCAACAACTTTCCTAAAATCAAAGTCGTAATTAATTTCAATAAAATCCCCAAATTATATATCATTCCTAAGTGAAATCCTAGAATTCTCAATTTGAAATTAAAACTAAAATTAAAGATGCATGCATGTATTTTAGGAGAAACCCAAAAGGAGAAGCTAAGAAAAGAAGGGTGAACTTAGGAGACATTTGCTGCAAAGAGGTGGAAAATAGGAGAGGAGAGATCGGCTGAGCAGCTAAGAAAAGAAGGCTATACTATTTGTTTTTAAAAATTTGAAAAACTCGAGCACAGCTGCGCGGCTATACTATTTTTTTAAAAGGACCCACCTAGCTATTAGGGGCACATGTGTCAAAAACTGTACAGCTGGGCGGCTGGACTCTTTTTTTTTCGCAAGAAACCATATTACAGCCGCCTGGCTATCCAATTTTTTTTAAAAACTTTAAAAAGCAGAGTGTAGCCAGGCAACTATACTTTTTTTTTCAAAAAAGGGACCCACCTAGCACCTTGGCGCCGATGTGTCAAAAAGATAATAGTCGCGCGGCTACAGTAATTTTTTTTTAAAAAAACCGAGTATAGCCGCCCGACTCTACTATTTATTTAAAAAAACAATTACCCACCTAGTGATTAGGAGCCCACATGTCAAAAATGTATAGCCGTGCAGCTATACGATTTTTTACACGAAAATTAAAAAATAGTATATTCGCACGGCTATACTATTTATAAATAAAAAATAAAAAAAGACCCGCCTAGCAATTAGTAGCCCACATATCAAAAACAGTATAGCCCAGCAGTTATACTATTTTTTTTTTCAAAAAACCGTACTATAGCAACACGGCTATACTATTTTTAAAAAAAAAAATTAAAAACATAGTATAGCCGGGAGGCGATATTATTATTATTTTTTTTTTAAAAGAAAAAAAATCGGCTATACTATTTTAAGGAAACAAAAAGGAACTCGCCTAGCAATTAGGAACCCATGTGTAAAAACAGTATAGCCGAGCAGCTACCCTATTTTTACAAAAAAGAAATTAAAAAACCTGAGTATAGCCGCGCGGCTATACTATTTATAAATTAAAAAGGGGGACCGCCTAGCTACTAGGAGCCCACGTGTCAAAAACAGTGCAGCCGCGCGGCTAGACTATTTTTGTAAAAACATCAAAAACATAGTATAACCAGTCGACCATACTATTTTTAAAAAAAAAACAATTTTAAATGCGTATAGCCACCCGGCTATAGTTTTTTTTTTTATATATAAAAAGAACCTCAGTATAACCACTCGGCAAAATTTTGACAAATTACAACTTAAAAGTTCACCCACTATATTATATTTTAATATAATTTATTTGTATTTTTTAATATGTATTATTTTTATTCAATAATATGTGAGAGTTATGTGTATAATATGTACATTTTGTGTGTCTTATTGAAGATTTTGTATACAAAAATTTATATATATTAAACATGAAAAATACGTATGTACATGTACAATACGAGTATTGTACATTTGCTTTTTAATAACGTGAATTTTACCAAGTCTTTAAGACATGTACAAAACATGGATATATTATTGAAAAATGCATATGTACCTGTATTATACAGTATTAAAAGTGAAAGTGCTAAACTCTTTATATGGGTAATAATTCTGGAAGAGTAAAAAATGAAACTACTCTTTTTGATAAAAGAAAATTGGGAAAAAAAATTAAAAGAAAAAAAAAGGATCCCAGTATATATATAATGACTATAGCCCGGGGGGTTTTATTTTTAAAAAAAAAAAAAAAAAAAAAAAAAAAAAAAGAGGACCCGCCTAGCGATTAGGAGCCCAACTGTAAAAAAGTATAGCCGCGCGGCCAGACTAATATTTTTTTTTAAAATTATAAAAA
>NC_024126.1:8011702-8038216 GCF_000346735.1 Prunus mume | reverse complement strand
GTCCCGAATATAAAGAAAGATTAAAAAAAATATTATAAAAAAACATAAAACTCTTTCTAATTAATAGATAACTGGAAATATTGCCTTAAAAATGCCCTGACTACGTATTCTTATTTTTGTAGCGAAAAAATAGAAATACTCTTTTTAATTTTTCATTTAATGTGAACTAATTAATAAGGACAACATTTTTTTCACCATGTTGTGATTTACGAATCTTAACCACACACATCTCATAATCGAAACATTTCATTTCCTAAATCACAATTTAAAAATGAACTCAACAAAAATCAATCAAATTGGGGATCGTTTATTAATTCATATTTATCGAACAATGATTTTGACAACAATTAAGATTCTCACGATGAATCGTCCAGTTATTTGATACATATAAATAACTAAATGATATCAAATTTGATTGATTTTCAGCAAATATAATATTTAAATAGTGAATCACAGCGAGGTGGACAAGACCTAAGTTTTGTTCATTAAATAATATGATTATTTGTTTATTCTCTAGTATCATATCATGGTTACCCGAACTAATTAGAAATATTGTGAACCAGTTTTATCCTTAATTATAATGCAATCGAGGGACTAGTTTGTCCTTAATTACAACACAATTCAATCCATGAAATCACCTAATGTTGGAATCAAAATACTAGTTCTTTTCTCAAACCCGAATTTCATTCATTTTAATGTCATGATATTGTACATGTTAAGAGAAGCATAGATCTCTTACTCCTAATCATAGTGTGACTTTATCTTCTCCACAATCATTTCATTGGTTTTTTTAATATATAATTGTTAGAGTTTGTGCATGAAAATACACTTTTACTTAGTCCCATATTTGAAGAGAGTTGTTTCCTTTCATAGTTTATAAGCACCAGCACTTCAGAAATACTAAATAGGGTATGAGCCTAGTGGAGAAGATAAAGTTGGGCCTCATCACAGTGGATATATATATATATATAATTGGCTAATTATATATATATATATTTAATTGTCAAAAGATGAGGCTCTTGGGCTCTGTTGATTTAATTAATATTTCTTTTTATTAATTAGAAATTCCTTTTAAGATAAAATCATTATCTAAAATTCGAATATGTTTAAACAGCTATTGTAATTGTTGGATGAAAAAGTATTAGGCCTCTATATATTGACAATTCGTCCAAACCAGAACATATAGAAATTGAAATTGCATAATTAGTCTCACACATAAATACTTCCTGAGAGAAAGCATATCATTGTTTGCCAGAAATCAAAGCCATAGTGCTTAGGCTTTGATTTGTGATAGTTTAATCCTGGTGGATAGACTCCTATCGAACTACAAGCACAAAGGTATAGGAGAAATATTGTCTAAAGGACACTACAACTCTACAAGACTCTATCATCTATTCAAGTCAGTATTCTGTAATTCATTCTATTGCTATATTGATTTGATTATATATATATATAATATATTTCGTATTGTTTTATTCTATTATTTGGTTATATTCTAATTGTTCTCCAACAATAATGATATTTTTTTGTCAAATTAACTCTATTCATTAAGAGTGGGAAGCATTAAAAATGTATAAAGCCCAAACCAAATGCAACCCATCACCAACCTACAAGAATTCTATAGTGAATGCCTTGTATAAGGCCCTCAGATGAGGCCTTATCTCTTAACCATTGAATCAAATTAGTTAGCCTTTGAATCAAATTTGTTCGCGCTAAAACTAAACATATATAAGTATAGCTAACTTACAGGTGGAGTGGGGAGTTTGGACCTGAGGAACCTTCGGTCCGTGGCGTAGAGCTGGATCCGACCTGGAGAAAGAAATGGCAGGTGAGGTCTGGGACACCGATGTGGCGCCGGCTGAAGACCCTTTGATGCCAAAGTTAGTGACTAAGAGCAGTTTTTTTGACAGTATGGAAGCACAAGTCAAGTAAACAGTCTTACCTCTTGGCTGGGCCAAGGGGATCTATTTATAGAGAGCATTTGTGATGCTCTTAGTACTTAGTTTCGATGTGGGACTCGTGGGAGTGTCTTCGACGGTCGACACGTGCTCTGACAGGTACTGGCGGGAACTCCGAGGTTATCTGTCATAATCGGTTGGATGTGTTGACTCATAGTTGGTGTTTAGCAGGGTGAATACCTCAGGATGTCGATTCTTTGTGTCCTCGAAGTTCATTTGGCCTTCGGAGTTTTTGCCACGTTTGTCCCCGTTCTGCCGACCCTGGAATCTGTCTCTCCTTTTTCCTCCTATAAAAGAGTTTGACACTGGTGGTGCCGTTTGGAAATGGACGGATTGGTTTGTTCGGGCAGACGGGGAGCGGTTGTGGGTTTGATCCTTTGGCTGATCGATAGGTGCCGATGGGCAAGAGGGCGCTAAAGGTTCTCCCTTGGAATTGAAATGCTCAACTTTGGCATGGATTGCTGCATGTTTCATGAGTTTGTCGTATGTCGTCCAATTGTTACTGTGGACCACGTAACGGAACTGTGATGAACGGAGGCCACTTTTGAAAGCGCCGAAGGCTGCCCGATCGTCGGTTTCCAGACATCAAGAGTATTCGTGGCTGAATCTGGCTACATACTCTTGAAGGGGCTCATCGTCTCCTTGTCGAATAGTGTAGAGGTCATCAGTAGAGTAAAGATGATCGGTCTATATCACAAAATGATTGAGGAAAGTTTGCTTTAATTGATCGAAAGAGTCTACCATACCTGGCTCCAGCCTATAAAACCAATTTAGTGCCTCTCCAGCTAAGGTGGATGGAAATAGTAGGCACTGGCCTTCATCGATGAGCATTTTGCAACCTAAGGCCGATTGGAAGGTATGGATGTGTGTCATGGGATCTTCCACTCCCATGTAGAATGATATTCGGAGTGCCTGGACCTCTTTTTCATGTTGATAGACTCAGATTCGGTTGGTGAACAGTCTTGGCTGTACCTTTCCCCAGGTCGGTGTTCGAGTCTAGTTCTGTTCTTCCTAGATCCGATTGACTTTTTGAATGAGGAGACGAATGGTGGGATCGGCTGGATGGAGGTCGTTGCAGAAGGGTTCTGATGTCTTGGGGTCGGCTGGAAGGCGGACATCATGTCCTTGCGTTTCGTGGCCCGCCGTTCGATCGAAGTTTCTGACAGAGACATCATTTCTGCCGATCATCCTCCCTGGCTGACCGGTAGCCTTGGTGTTCTCTCCTGGATGACCCTGATACTGCCGATCGGTAAGAGATCGTTGTTCCAGGGGAAGTCAGAACGTAGTCTGATTCATATGTTTCTTCTAGACTAATCGCGTCGTACCTTCGGCGAAGAGGAGATTTCGGTCCGAGTACATCCAAGTGCCGATCGTCGAGTTTCATTTAGATCGGAGTCGAAGAAGTCCGTCGTTCCCTACGCCAATAGTTAAGTCTGTCCCGACAGTCGAAGTAGACTTGGTATTGCCGGTGGTGTTCTTCGAGAGAGGGCACGAACAGCCTCCTAAAGATGGATGGCCCGCCCGTGGTTGGTGTTTTTCCTTTCTCCCGACTGCTGGGCTTCAGTATGCTTTTGAGCGATTGCTCCTGCCGAAGCTGCATGGTCTGTTCCAAATCGTCCTATAGTTGGGCCGAGTGTGATCGCTGTTCGTGAAGCTGCCTTTGGGTGTCGTCCAGTTTGGAGGAAATAATGTTGTTGTGTTTCTGCATTTTTGCCATTTCCTGTTGTAGGGCTACCATTCTAACCTCCAAGGTATTTTGTCGGCTCGGCGTCTCCACTTGGGGTGTGCCGGGCCTGGCTCTGCTGGAGAGGCCGAGGATAGGGCCATTGGTCGTAAGAGGGGAAGATGAGTTCATAGTAAAATGGAAAAGGAGATATGGGCTGATTGTCAATCGAAGTTCCCATAGACGGCGTCAATCTGTTCGCGCTAAAACTAAACAGATAGAAGTAGAGCTAACTTACAGGTGGAGTAGGGAGTTTGGACCTGAGGAACCTTCAGTCCGTGGCGTAGAGCTGGATCTGACTTGGAGAAAGAAACGGCAGGTGAGGTCTAGGACACCGGTGTGGCGCCGGTCGAAGACCCTCCGATGCCAAAGTTAGTGACTAAGAGCAGTTCTTTTGATAGTATGAAAGATCAAGTCAAGTAAACAGTCTTACCTCTTGGCTGGGCCAAGGGGCTCTATTTATAGAGAGCATTTGTGATGCTTTTAGTACTTAGTTTTGATGTGGGACTCGTGGGAGTGTCTTCGACGATCGACACGTGCTCCGACAGGTTCTGGCGGGAACTCCAAGGTTATCTGTCAGAATCGGCTGGATGTGTTGATTCGTCGATCGGCAAAAGATGCCGAAGATTGGTGTCAGTGAGTCGGTCGGTAGGACTTGCTAATTTCGACCATCGTGTATCAATCGGTGTTGTGTGCCGATTGATAGTATCGGCATGGCTCACCGAGCAGGTCTCTTAGTGTCGTTCACATTCCACGTGTTATGACTTGAGTGGGGGGTTAGATATTGTACAAACAAAATTAGTTAGTTTGATCTAACAGGACTCGACCCAAATTCCACTTTGGAATCTGTGTCGAACCTTGTGCATGTCCAACACCTTGTAGGTATCGGCACAATTATCCAAAATACCCCTTTTTGCCCTAATCCAAAACTACTTTAAGGTTTGACTCCTACCAGAAAACTGGCAGAGTCTCCCTTGAAAGACGGTTATTTACCAAATTATTTTCACCTGTAAAAATCACAATTTTATATTTCCCAACTTTAGCATGCACAATGCTAACACACATAATTTACCATATGGCCTCTAGCCTCAAATTCCACCTTACCAGGGCAATATCCACGTAATATACGAATTTGTTTCTTACTTTACAAATAGCCACAAATTCCAAAGCATAACTCAACCTTTTACTTTGCGGCTGCACCTAGGTTAATCTAGGTTGCCTACGTACCCTTACTGAGGGATCAAGCCACACGTAACTCTCTCAAACTAGTCACATTCTGCATTAATCTAAAGGAAAACTTTATTTTGAATACTATAAGAAGTTTTCTTCAACACCTCAGGCCAGCAAGAACAGAAGCACCTGTAACACATGTCATTTCATTTCTAGAAAAATATAGATTGAGTCCTATTATACATGACAGTGGCTTATTATAACAAAGATTTCATAATAAGTTTTGTAAAACACAAAACTCTACTGCGGCAAACCAAAAGCAAAAGTTGAAAAAGGAAAAATGACCGGAAATAACATCCATATAAATTACCTATCAAGAAAAACAGAAAGCGAGAAAAAAATACTTCCATATCTTCAACTCCAACAAATTTAATTTCTTTTTTATTCTGGTCCTAAATAGGCAGCTAACTGTCACAGTTAAAGGAAGCATTCAAAAAGTGACATCCAATCTTGGTTCAATTCTCAACTCAAATTCCTTGCATAAAATAGAAGCCCTAACGAAAGAGTTCAAGAAATTATCTTCATCACTTAAGAAAATAGTTGTGAATTATATAAAATCCATAAAACTTAGAAAACTCTTAATCCTTGTCTCATAAATTGGAAAACACGTATTAAACCTTTTTCCCATAAGTACCAAGATAAAATCATTAATTATTAGTTTAAAACATCTCAAAACTCAAATACTCTTTACCTAGGCGTACCCCCATTCATAATTCGTCAATTTCACTAATATTCCATCAATACCAAGTACCATGTATATTACATCATCGCAAAACTCGGGAACACGTGGTCAGCCAGAGAACGCATATCCTCATAGAACTCGAGGGACACATAGTTAGCCTGAGAAAGCATATCCTCGCAGAACTCAGGGGACACGTAGTTAGCCTAAGAACGCATATCCTCGCAGAACTCAGGGAACACATAATTAGCCCGAGAAAGCATATCCTCGCAGAACTCAGGGGACACGTAGTCAGCCCGAGAAAGCATATCCTCGCACCACACGATTCAGGGGTCCCCGAGACTCTTGGGGCATTATCATAAATGACTAAACTGTTCCAAGGCAACTAGGGGGTACTCTTGTGGTGGGTTTGAAAATCATATTCGAAACTTATCATAAAATTCTTCTTATTCAACAAATCCACTTTCCAAATCTTTTCTCAACTTTCCAAAAATAAGTTCTTAAATAGATAACCAAAAATCCCTATCTTAAAACGAAATCAATCTCAACATTTCTTAATTGAATTTGACCACGCATAATCTTTAAAAATTGTTCTCAACTATATTTAAATATGTACCACATACTATTTAGAGAACTAGTATCCAAAATTCATCGATTTCAAGCCACCTAGCATATATTTAAATATAGACATATAATTAGGCAATTAATTAATTCCTTATTCACGTCAAAACCCGGTTATCCAAGCCATTTCCAACTTCACACAATTAAACATAATATAACATGCTTGGAAAGTAAAAGTGATTGCAATATAATTCATAATCATTTAAATAAACTCGCATAACATAAAACCATTTAAAAACAAACCTCCAATTACAATTACAACTACTAAATGGCCTCAACCGAGCCGACATAGCCCACTATCCAAATCAACTGGGCTCGTAGGGCCCATGACTTCAATGGTTATATGCAATTTCCTATTGGTCCATAACCATGAGTTAAACTCATCCTAGAACTCTCGTCACGATCCAATGGTCAGTTTGACCCCGATCGCTGAATTTGACCAATTAGGCCACGGGGCCCACCACCTCCGATTTCCAGTTTGAACGTTCCTATAAGTCCAACAAGGTCTACATAACACGCTACGAGAGCTTGGTCTCGATCGAGCAGTCAGATTTAAACCAATCGCACGATTGGACGATCACTGTTTTACGTAAACTTTGAATTATTGATTCGGAGTATTCGGGACTCCGATTCTCGATCCGTGAGTTCCTACACGATCCTAGAGGTACTTAGATCGACATACTTGGAAATGGAGTCAATCCAATAGTCTGAACATATCGAACCCGAATATCGCCAAATATGCGTAAATCCGTACGATTGTCAAACGATAAACAAATTCAAATCCGAGCACACTATCATGCTCGGGACGACATGGGGAACATTTTAGAACCAAATGGGCCACCCAACGTTGGCCCACGCCCCGCCACACTCGTTGGCATTGCGTGAGTGTCTTGAGAAAATTCTGGCGACCGGAAAATTCTCAAAACATCCAATAATGCCTATACCTACGTGATCAAGACAACTGGTGGAGCAACTTTTGTTATTGGGCAATGGCCAAAAAGTGGTTGGAGCTTGCCAGAAATTCGAGTTGAAAATTGGTCAAAACTTATATCGTAAATCGAGCTTCAAAACTTCAAAATCAATCCTAACCAACCCTACCATCAGCTAGATCACATTGAAAGGATGAGAAATCATACATGGATTGACAAATTTGGTGGCTGGAGACGCCGAAAATGGCGTCGGAAAACTCGAACTTGAAGGGCTGATCTCGTCGGAACTCAGCCCAGATGTGATCCTCATGTGCCCCCGAGTATTTTTTGACTGATCCTGTAAGAGTTGGTGGTCGGAATGTGGAGTTATCTGGCCACATAGTGGCCAGGTCTGTGGGTGTCGCAAGGGGAAAGGGTCGGGGAAGAGAGAGAGAGGGTGGCGAGAGAAACTGAGCTGCCTTTTTTAAAAATTCTAACTTTGAAATATTTACGGTTGTGACACTACACTTCCATTGACTGTAACTTCTTCGTTAAAACTCCGATTTGGGCCCACTACGTGTCTACGAACTCATATTGACGAGTTCTATGCGACGATGCCATTCATTTCTCCACAATCCTACCAGATTAAAAAGTGACCAAAATGACCCTACCCGAAGGGCAAAATTGTAATTTCACAATTAAATAATTTAAATAAATGGTTAAAATTGGGTAGAGGTGTCTTATAGAGCACAAGGCCTAACATAAAGATACAAAACATAATTTTAACCAAGTTAAAGCCTAAATAAACAATAAAAGCCCAAAATTACATTAAACAAATAAAAACCTAGGTCTAGAACACATTAGCAGCCACACCACTTAGCAAGCCAACAACACCACCATAGCAGATCCACCACCACCGCCAAGGAGGAGTAATTGGTGTCAAAAATTCAAATGGAAGATGGGGGTGAGCAAGCCACCCGCTCAGAAGTGCTCCCATAATCTAAGAATCAAGTGCAATATGCACTGTAATCGCATTCTCATACCACCACACGGCACCAAGGAAGAGCGATAGGAGCAGCTGACGCAGAACTGAAGAGCAAATGGTGGTTATTGAGAACTGGTGGCAAGACGCAACTGCTGCCCATGGGTGGATGACCTCAAAATATAGGGGATATGAAGGGAGTGTAATGTGAGAAGTAGAGAATGAAAAGCAAAGGTGGGTGGGGAATAAAGGAAAGTGAGGGAGGGAAGATTTAGGGTTTCAAGGGTTGGGCACATAGTAGGGAATAAAAGAGAAAATATAAAGAAAAACAAAATATGAGGCAAGAAGCCTCAAATATGAGACATAGCTCAGGGAAAAAGCACCCATTTCAGGTGGGGTAAAGCCAACAACCATCAAATTGGGAGAGTTCTATAGGAAAAAACTCATTGCCAGAAATCATGAAGGTCATATAAGTACTACATTAAATAAAATAAAGGTTGCATTCAAATATGATTTTATCGTCTCAACTAGTTTATATGGGAATGATTATTGACACTTCAAAAAAAATAATCTTTCACGCTTCTATTATAAATCCATAAGGGAGAAAGTGCACTTTTAAGGATGTATGATGACTTTTTTAGAGTGCCAATTTCCTAGATTAATTGTTAAATAAAATAATATGTCAGAGTGTTTAGCAAGAGAAAAACAAAATTCATGTCTTTAATTTATAATTAAATTTAGGAAGATTTTAGAAGAACAATGATGTTTTCTCTTTTGAAGTTAGAAGAAAAATGATTTAACACCATCATATTTAAAAGAAATTAGATAAAGATAAATTGCACTTAAAATTAGATTGTGTGTCCTGTGACTCCTGTCCCAACCCCAACCCTCCATTCCAAAATTTTAATTACCAATTTCGTTTGAAATATTTAATTTATTTTGGTACAATTTTCTCTTATTTATTTGAAACCTTGAAGAATTTGGCGGGGAGTTTTATTAGAGGGAAATTGTTCCCGCCATTTTGCTCATAACTAGTGTGTCATGTTCCTCCGCCGGGAATGGGAATGGGTGAATAACAAAATTTGCGACATTAAGCACGGGGGACTTTAATACGGTCTGGGATCGGATTAATCTCTGAGTTAACTCATTCCAACTCTGAGTCAACTCTATGTCTCGCTTATATAAACTTTTGGGTTTTCTTTTCAACTTTTTAATATTAGTTATGGTGGGCTCGATTTACTGCAAATGCAAGCTTTTCACTATTGTACAATTGGTTTGATCAGCTGACAAATGGAAATATCAACCGAAACCAAATTATGGCTTGCCTAGTGGGTGGTGGGGCCTATATAAAAAGCCAATTTTTGGTTTTTAAATAGATAAATTATTGACTTTCTCCTCAAACATCTTTTCTTGTAATTTTAAGAAATGGGTTCTCATAATTGTCAGTCATTTTTTTAAATATATTTTTTTGTTTAATTTTTCAGTCAAGAAACAAACATTACAAAGAAGATCCTCAAGAAATCTTTACACCATATAAATCACAAATGTAACTCCATTATAAAATATTCATTAGAAAATTTCCAAACCAACACGCGTAATTGAAGAAGCATGACCATGTTTAGCTAGAACATATGCTATTTAATCAGGTTCCCAATAGATATGTTGTATCGAAAATTGATTAAAGCCCTTACTACAACATTTTCTATTCTATGTGTTCTTCTCACTGTATCTTGTTTAATTAATTTAAATATTAGAAATGCATCATAAACTAGTAGAAATGGTCTTATATTTATGGTTGCTATGAGAATAGACCTGTAGGAAGAAGGATAACTATTATGTGACCTACTATATCTCAAAATTTCCTTAGTTCAACAAATTTCATATGAAATTAGTTTGTAATTATATCGTTGTACTCATGATGATCTAATTGTTAAAGTGCAAGTCGTTAGATTAAAGCTCTTAATTCTAATCTTCATTATAATAAACTAATACCCGTTCCAGTATATAATCATAGACTTAAATACAAATGATTGAGTTAAATTCTTTTAGAAATGTTAATCATAGATTAGCTAAGGATTAAATGTCAATATTTATCATATGTATTATATTAGTACTACCTCTAATGACTAAAGAATAACAAAATAAAAATCTGGCTATTATCACAGTTTACCCAAAAAGGGCAAAATGAGAGCTTACAATTATTTATAAGGTGGCCCCGCAGCCGCATCATAGTGTATCATAGAGCCGCAGCGAAAAAATCTCATGTTACGAATAATTTTTTGCTACGAAAATAATATAAATCATCCGAGTCAATTCCAACTCGTCCAAGTGCAAACTGATGACTCGAAAACCGAGTTCCGAGTGATGGATATCGAACGCGTGACAATTTAACTCGTGCAGGGGTAGTGGGGAGAGGCAGTTGTTTTGTCCCATTAGGGCTTCTCTCTCCTTCTCTCTCTTTGTGCCTGTCTCTATCTCTCTCGCCAAGCCCCAGAGACGTCTACAATGGCGGTTATCCAACCCTAAGAAGGTATCGCTAGTGTACATATATTTGTTCGATTTCTGAAACAGCAAAATATACAACATTTTCAAATCTCAACGTTATTTTTGTTAAAATTTAATTCAAATCACAATAGATTTACTCCTCTGTTGATTTTGTTATTTGTTTTATAGGATCTGCACGAATCCTGGATTTGGCAGCATTTTAGGTGAAGTGTTTTCGCAATCTTATGGCTTAGGTCTAAAAGAGACCCTTTTATTTTTTGGGGAAACCTTAGGGTTTTTTTGGCGGTTGATTTCGGGTTAGGATCCGATCGGATTGGCTAAAATGGACTCTCCGGTTGTCAAAAAGAGGGGTCGTCCTAGGAAACGGAGAGCGGAGGATGAAAATGTTGCTGATGATCGGAAAGCGGGTCCTGAAACTAAGAAACGGGTTGTGGAAACAAGGACGATGGTGTTGCTTGGTAGATATGTGTTGAAAGACTTCGGAACTAGTGGAGTTTTTCTTGGGAAAGTTGTGTATTACGAGGCTGGATTGTATAGAGTTAATTATGAGGACGGTGATTGTGAGGACTTGGAGAGTGGTGAGATTCGTGGCATCCTTGTTGGTGATGATGATTTTGATACTGATTTGAGTGCTAGGAGGAAGAAATTAGATGATTTGGTGTCAAAATTAAGTTTGAAAACTGCAGTTGGGTTGGATAAGAATGTTGTGAAATCGACCCCTGAGGTGGTGGATAGGGTTGAAGCACCTGCGTTGAGTGAGTTGGGCGTTGGAGTAACGATTGAAACTGATGAGACACAAGTTGAAGGTGATGCAGATTCGTCTAGTGATTCGTGTGAGTATGCAAGGGATAGGGATATGGATTTTGATGTTGAGCCACCACCTGTCCCGCCACCACAGTTGCCGCCGTCTTCAGGAACTATAGGCGTGCCAGAGCAGTATATTTCACATCTTTTTTCGGTTTATGGTTTCTTGCGATCATTTAGCATCCCCCTGTTCTTGAACCCATTTACATTGGATGATTTTGTGGGGTCACTTAATTTCCGTGCTCCAAACACATTGTTGGATGCAATTCATGTTGCTTTGCTGCGTGCCTTGAGGCATCATCTTGAGACACTCTCATCCGATGGCTCAGAGGTAGCTCCAAAATGCTTGAGGTACTTATACATACAACTCTCAATGCCTCTAGTTGATTGAATCTCTTACAGTATCAGTATATTGAAGGAACCATATGAGCATGCAAGTGCATATGGCATTAAACACCCTTTTCCCTTGTATTATGTTTACAACCACAAAAATGGTTGCAGCAAAGAATTATCTATGTCATACTTATATCTGATGTTTTTATTTATAGTTCCATCACTAAACTTTCAGGATCATGTTTACAATTTATCTGCAGGTGCATTGATTGGAACTTGCTTGATACTTTGACTTGGCCTGTTTACCTGGTCCAGTATGTGACAATTATGGGATATGCAAAAGGACCTGAGTGGAAAGGATTTTATGATGAGGTTTTGGACAAGGAGTATTATTTATTATCAGTTGGTAGGAAGTTAATGATTTTGCAAACCCTTTGCGATGATGTCTTAGATACTAGAGATATAAGAGCTGAATTAGACACGCGCGAAGAATCAGAAGTCGGAATAGATTATGATGCAGAAGTAACTAATCCTCTTGTAAGTGGGCCAAGAAGGGTGCATCCCAGATATTCCAAAACTTCTGCCTGCAAGGACAGAGAAGCTGTGGAAATTATTACAGAAGTTCATGAGATAAAATCATCTGGTAACTCAAATTTAATCGGTTCCAAAGGTGTGAAAGGGGATGCGGATGCTACTGATGTTGATGTGGATCGTAACTCCGATGAATGTCGGCTTTGTGGCATGGATGGGACCTTAATTTGTTGTGATGGGTGTCCATCTGCTTACCACACGAGGTGTATAGGTTTGATGAAATTGTCTATACCAGAAGGGTCCTGGTATTGTCCTGAGTGCACAATTAATAAGATTGGGCCTGCTATTACAACGGGAACATCCCTTAAAGGAGCACAAATCTTTGGCATTGATTCTTACGAGCACATCTTCATGGGTACTTGCAACCACTTACTGGTGTATGTTTTCAACATCTTTGGTTTTTAGTTCCCTATTGTTCTGTTTGTTACGCATTTTAATTAGCGATGAACCCTTTTTTCAAAGGAATCATTGTTATCGGCTTTTGGCATGCTGTATTAACTCCATCCCTGCCTTGGACTTTTTCTTCAGTTCTATCTTTATGTGTTACTCTTATTGTCTTCTCATTCTTTTGGAATGTCATTCAACCTATCCTGTTGCATGCTCATAATCTTTTGGTATGATTTTTGCAGGGTCAAGGCAACTATCAAGACGGAAGCATGTCTTAGATACTACAATCAGAATGACATTCCAAAAGTCCTGAAAGTTCTGTATGCATTCGGGCAACACACAGCTTTTTACATGGGGGTGTGCAAGGCAATTTTACAATATTGGAATATTCCAGAAAGCATCTTATCTTTCTCGGAAATGAGTGAAACAGAGATTAAATTAGCAAATATAAAGGAAGATGTGAACTTTTCTGCCCAGCCACTTAATTTGTCTGACAAGGAAAATCATAATGTTACAGTCGATAATGTGGTAGTTTCATCTCTAGAGACCTCCTTTGATATGATTCAAGTTGATAGCACTGGTGATAGTACACCACTGGAGTGCCTGCCTACAAAGATGCAGATACATGCAAGGAAGAAAATGAAATCAGGTACTTCAACTGGTTCTGGTAGCCAGCAGGCTGATCCATCTGACTTGACCTACCAAAGCTCAGCTGACAGATCAACTGCAGTAGACCTCACTACTTGCGCCTCAGGGAACTTCAGTAGTTGTTACAATGGCCATGCAAATGGTATGCATCCTTCAGTGATTTTATCAACGCATAGTGAAGAAGGCAATCGTGTAGATTCTGGAAAGGTTAACTCTACTTCAGTTGTCAATTGTGCATACATGGGGGCTCTTTATAAACCTCAGGCATACATAAATTACTATATGCATGGGGAGTTTGCTGCATCTGCTGCCTCCAAACTGGCTGTAATATCATCAGAAGAAGCTCGCATTTCCGATAATCATGCTTTGGCAAATCCCAGGAAAGTTGCATCTGCAAACAATTTATTACAAACAAAAGCCTTCTCATTAATAGCCTCGCGTTTCTTCTGGCCAAGTTCTGAAAAGAAGCTTGTGGAGGTTCCAAGGGAGAGGTGTGGTTGGTGTCTTTCTTGTAAGGCTCTAGTTGCCAGCAAGAGGGGATGTATGCTAAATCATGCTGCCTTGAGTGCCACCAAAGGTGCTATGAAGATCCTTGCCAGCCTTCGTCCAATAAAGAATGGGGAGGGGAATCTTGTAAGCATCGCAACATACATTTTATTCATGGAGGAGAGTTTACGAGGTCTCATAACTGGTCCCTTCGTCAATGAAAATTATCGAAAACAATGGCGCAAACAAATTTATCAAGCATCAACTTTCAGTACAATAAAAGCACTATTGCTTGAAGTAAGTTTTTTAAATTCCTATCATATCTGGTTATTTGGTATAGATTCTAATTGGCTTAGTAATTTTTCTCCTAGGCATTAAGTAGCTTTGTACATTTTCATTAGGACATTTTATTGCAGGATTATATGCAAATTTATTTCCACTTATGTCTTAACTTTGCTGACCTGGTTTGAGTTTCAATTTGAATCTCAAAGCCCAGTAGATATATGGAAAGCATGAGGATCCTAAGCACTTGTACAATGCTCAAATAAAGGCTTGTGGGCAACGAGTAGGTTGGAGCCTTTTCTTGAGCATTATATTAGTGAAGCGAGCCATATATATTGAGGGAAGGGAAAAAAGGGGTCTCTTTCCTCGCCCGATGGTAGAGGCCGACCCCCTATCACCTTCGGTGCCTCCTTGTGGTCCTTCTCTTTCCTACCCACTTTGAAATTCCTACCGTGTATATCAATTATATCATTTTCTTTCAAATTTAACTTTTCAAATTAACTTTTCAATTTCATTGATCAGTTCCATTGCACTTGTTTTGTTTTTATTTTTATAGTAAATATTTTGTAAAGTTTACATGGCTTATAAGTGCAATCACCATTTAAACCATAGTGAAAACTTTTGATTTCATAGTCGTTTTCAGGAACCATTAGTTTTTGGTTTTTGGTTTTTTAGTTTTTAGTTTTTTTTTTGGGGGGTAGAGATAGATGAAAAGTATATGGGAGAAATGAGGGGTGAAGAAATGTGGAGGGAGGGTGGTTGGAGGAGGGATCTGGGGGAAAGAAGGAGAATGTTTGAAACAAAAACTTGAAAAAGAAAACTACTTAGAGTTTTTTTTAATTTCATTTTGTATGCTATTTCATATGCATCTCTTCCACATCCCTCCCACCACCCATATTCATTTCCTTTCTCCCATATACTTCCCTCTATATCTAACAAGAAAAAAATGAAAACTAAAAATGGAATGGTTACCAAACTGGGCCTGAACTTATGTTTAATCTGTAATCACAGTATTTTTGTGAAGTAAGCCTCTTGCATTTTTATGATTACGTGGGTTGCAGTTGGTGTCTATTTGTGCTTTTATTTAACTTTTAGGGAAAAACGGTATCTTGTAGCGTAAAGTTCAATGTACAACTGGCACCGAATTATGACTTGGTGAATTGTGTTTCAAAAGTTCGTAAGATGCCCGGAAGCCAATTATGCATCTCTATATTAATTTTCTCCCCTAAATTGTGACCTCGTCCCTCGGTTTATACAGTAGCTTTGTATCTCTCTTATATCTGG
The DNA here is from genome assembly GCF_000346735.1 of Prunus mume. The sequence goes on along the minus strand of NC_024126.1, from coordinate 8,022,795 downwards.
ATGTATTATTTTGTTATAAGCATCCGTGATTATGAATATGTTGTGACAGATGATTTGTTTCTTATCTGTAGCTTGAGGCAAATATCCGAACCATTGCTCTGTCTGGGGAGTGGATTAAGCTGGTGGATGATTGGTTGGTTGAATCTTCTGTGATTCAAAGTACGACATGCACTGTTGGTACAACACAAAAACGTGGACCAAGCAACAGGAGGGGCAGAAAGCAGAATGCAATTCAAGAAGATAAGGATGATGATTGCAATGACAAAAGTTTTGTCTGGTGGCAAGGTGGGAAGCTATCAAAGCTTATATTCCAGAGAGCAATTTTGGCTTGCTCATTGGTTAAAAAAGCAGCCCGCCAAGGTAATTTTGCATCACTTCCTGCAGAACTAGCTGGCTTTCCCCCCTTGTTATCTTTGAATTGTAGACTGTTCGATTTCCAGTGTTTTAATACACAAATTCGGTGGAAAGGGAAGGGATGTGTACTAATGACTTTTTTTGTGGCCCATTAGGTGGTTGGAAAAAGATTTCTGGTATAGTTTACGCGGATGGCTCCGAGATTCCTAAAAGAAGCAGACAATCAGTATGGAGGGCTGCGGTTGAAATGAGTAAGAACGCATCACAGCTTGCGCTTCAGGTTTGTTATTATCTTGCAAATGCCTAAGTTTCTTGCTCTCTTCGCCCCTCCACTTTCTTTATATTTCTCTTTTGGCCTGGAAGCATATTAAATTTTGGTGGTCTGTAACTGATAACTTAAGAAACTTCAATTGGAATTTCACCAGGTTAGATATCTGGACCATCATCTGAGATGGAGTGATCTTGTTCGTCCTGAGCAGAACCTCCCAGATGGGAAGGGTGTAGAGACAGAAGCTTCTGCTTTTAGAAATGCAAGTATATTTGACAAACAATTTGTGAAGAACAGTAACGTATATGGGGTTGATTTTGGTACTCAAAAGCATCTGCCTTCCCGTTTAATGAAAAATATAATTGAAATGGAGCAAAATGAGGGTGGAAATAACAAGTTCTGGTTTCCTGAATTGCGGATTCCTTTATATTTGATTAAAGACTATGAAGAACGTTTAGGTAAAGTGCTTTTTCCATCAGCTGAGGAGCCTTTGAATGTGTTCTGCAAGTTACAGAAAAGGCATTGGAAGGCTCCCCGCCGGGACATATTTTTCTATCTTGTGTGTAAGAGAGATAATCTGGACTTGTGTTCCTGCTCTTCATGCCAACTGGATGTTTTAATGCGGTAATCATTTCATACAATTATTCTTTTTTAATTTTTAAGTTCTCTACAGTGCTATGTCGAAATTCACTCATCTTTTGTTTGTTGTAAAATTCAGGAATGCGGCCAAGTGCAGTGCCTGTCAAGGTACATTGACACGAAAACCTTCTTTTAAGCTTCATGAATATGGTGTTATAATTAGAAAAAGTGGCTTTGAGTTCCTGATAACCTCTTCTACCATGTTTCTAATCTTTCCAAATATTACGAATATTACATGAAGTGCTAATCATGTGATCAACTACCAACTTCCCAAATTTATAGGAAAATTTTCATCATTGTTTATATTTCTGCCATATTTTTGTCAGGTTATTGTCACGAGGAATGTACCATAAGCTCAACAGTTTCTACAAAAGAGGAAGTTGAGTTCTTGATCACTTGCAAGCAGTGCTACCATGCGAAAGCTCTCTCTAAAAATGAAAACTTTAAGGAGTCTCCAACTAGTCCTTTTCACTTGCAAATGCAAGAATATCATACTCCTGTGACCGTCACCAGTGTTGCAAGGCCAAAAAATTACAGTCAACCAGTAACAGATGTCAGAGCGCAGGACACTCGTTCTGAGATAAAAGAGGCAACTTCAGACTCTCGATTGGCAGCAAAAAAACAACGCCGCAGCATTTGTTCTTGGGGTATTATATGGAAGAAGAAGAATGGTGTGGAAGCTGGCACTCATTTCCGGGTTAATAACATACTTCTTGCGGGTGGTTCGGAATCCCGTGGGTTGTATCCTGTTTGCCACCTGTGCCATGTGCCATATCAGTCAGATATGATGTATATATGTTGTGAAACTTGCAAAAGTAAGTTTGCTCCTACAAGTGCCATCTTTTTGGCAAAATTATTTTCCCCTTTTGTGTGTGTCTAAGATGGATTCTGTTTGTGATCATGCAGATTGGTACCATGCTGATGCTGTTGAACTGGAGGAGTCAAAGGTTTCTGATGTGGCGGGCTTCAAGTGTTGCAAGTGTCGCAGGATAAAGTCACCTGTGTGTCCTTACACTGATCCTAAAGATATAAAGATGCAAGAGAGCAAGAAAGTTCGCACTAGGCGTCCAAAGCAAGAAACAGTTGGAGACGACTCTGATTCTGCAACCATTTCTGATTCTAAATTGTGTGAGCCTGCTACTCCAATATTTCCCATGGAGGAAGCATCCATACAGGAACAGGATGGTGATCCTCTTCTTTTTTCCCTTGCTAGAGTTGAGCTAATTACAGAGTACAATTCGGAAGTTAATGATCAATGGAATACTGCCGGGCCAGGGCCACGGAAATTACAAGTGAGAAGGGGTGTTAAGCGTGAAGAGGATGTAGATGGCTTTCCTGAGAGTAACATAACTTATGCTGGAATAGCTGCACCTGGTGAAACAAATTACCAGTCAAATCCTATGGAGATTGTGCCATCCCCTCATGTTGAATGGGATGCTTCCATCAATGGCGTCGAAAGTGGGATAATGGATGACTATGAAGATCTAAATTACGAGAATATGGAACCGCAAACTGTCTTCACTATCAATGAGTTGTTGGCACCTGATGATGATGATGATGGCTTTCTAGATGGAGGCCAAGCATTTGCAGATGAGTCAGGAAATCTGGAAAATCCATATACAGTGTTGCAGGATGGAGGCCCTGAACAATATAACATGGCTACTTTCACTGATCAATCAAAGTCTACTATTTCTGTAGAATCTGATGTGAATATCATGCAATGTCAGATATGTTCACATGCAGAACCAGGCGCTGATCTGTCTTGCCAGAACTGTGGGCTATTGATACACAGTACTTGTTCTCCTTGGATTGAGTCATCTTCTGGTAATGGCAGCTGGAAGTGTGGCCAGTGCCGAGAGTGGCGGTAGATGTTCTTGCCATATTTCTAAGGTCTCTGTTTTGTAAACGATCTTCAGGGGGAGTTCTCCCGGACGAGAAAGTTGCTGGGAAATGACTGTTGGTTGTCATTAATTCTTTTGATTTGTTAGAGGTGACATCTGATATGGAAATTTCAGTTCTCATTACTTTTGATCCTGATGGTCATTCTTGATGTGCTTCCGATTGAATGATGATATGGTTGCTTCCTGCCGAGTTTGTAGCACATTCAGTTCTTTTGAGAAGTTTGGGAAGTTGAATTGTGACTTCCCAATTATATAGTTTGTTAGGCACCTCCATGTTAATTAGGAGGTTTGGAGCTCCAACTGTAAAGTGGCTAATTTTTCCCTGATCAGAAAATGGGTTATTGTTTCACCAGCTTCATATTTTTGTCTGAACTCAGTTCAGACGATAAGCGGGTTTTTGGTGCTTATCTGATTGAATTGCTTGTATAAATGAAATTCCTACCCAAATTTCGTTGTTATGAAATCAGGTCATATTGAGGTGCTTTTGGCTGTTGTAGAAAGTTCTTTTGTTGCGTTTTTTAGTAGTAGATGCATTCCCTTTTTGGTGTAATGTTAAATGAAGACTTGGCCCTACAAGGTTTAGAAAATTGGCATCCTTCCTTAAGCATAGGAATGTGAATTATATGGTCTTAACGGTCAAAACCCAAACCAGCGCCCTAGCCCTAGTTCGAGTCCCCCTATCCGTAGATTAGATTTATTTAAAGTAGTTTACTATCGCTCATATGGAAATAAAAACCCAAAGCTAGGTGGTTTCTATAAACAAATAAACTAGCAAAAAAAAAACTATAACCAAGTGGTTTGGTATCGGTTTGTCTTCAATTGAGAAAATAAATCCAAAGTGCAGTAATTTCGTGGGATTACACATTTAACAGGAATTCAATTGAGAAAAAACATAAATAAATAAATAAATAAAAAGAATTAATTCACTTGGCCATATTTGGTGACTATTTGGATTGATTTTCATTAGATTACATTAATCGAATCTTGTGTATGGTGTTGACAATATTAAGTGGCTGGATTAAATTTGAGTTTGATTTTCAATATAATTGAATTAAACTTAAATTTATTACATTTAAAATAATAATTCTGTGAATAATATAAATAAATAAATAAAAATAAATTTTCAATAAAAGATATGTAAAAAGGTCATTTTCTAATAAAATAAAAATCCACAAATCCCAAAAATAAACTATAAAATAACCATAACCTATGTAATTTCCACTGTAACTTCAATTAAAATTAAAAAGGTAAATATAAATTCAGAAACTTCAACATAAAAAAACAATCTTCACTTGAACTCATGAAACAATACTTGGTCAAATTCCAAAAAACAGAATCGATAAAAATTAGAGACTATGGAAGTATGAGCAGAATGACATTCTACGACTTTTTTTTTTTTAATACAAGCGAAAGTCTAAATTATAAAACGAGAGAGGTTTCTCACATGGGCTACCAATGTACCATAGGAGTTCGAACCTAAATCACTTGTCAGCAAGTCAAGACCCCATTGACATGACCAATTTTAATATAGTTGGACAACCTTGTATTTATCAATTGATAATTTGTTACAATTATTCATGATCTCACAAATAATTGTAACGAACTTTTTTTTTTTAATGAAATAATTGTAACAAACTTCAGGGTTTAGGTTCTTAATAGAAATATCGTTTTCACTTCCCAAAAAAAATGAGAGATTAGAGTTGCCTTCCATCAAAGTACAAAACAGATTAATTATTTCCCGTTTCAAAAAGAAAAAGGAACTACAATTACAAAATCAAATAAGACAATAAAATCTTGTCTTCTAGGATTGCCATTTAACCCGTGAGCATATATAACGGCTAGTTTTTCCTGTTTGCTTCGGCTCCAATTAACCTTCGGTCAACTATCGGTCAACTTAGAATTCCTTTATATACCCCGTTACCCTCCTCTCTCGCTATTCACTCCTTCACTGTTGTTTCTTCAATTCCATTATTCCCATTGTTGCTCTCTTTCAGAGTTGAATTAACTAATGGCTCCTCCTCAATTAAAGTCCAAGAAACCTAAGAAGATGAAGATGAAGATGAAGCCGCAGGTTCTTAAAATCGACGCCAATGGTGGCTCTGTTCTGAAACCCCCCTTGGCCAGGAGAATGTCCAATCTGAAGAAAATGGCCAGCGAACTCTCGATATTGTGCGACGTTGCCGTCTGCGTGGTCGCTGTTGGGGCCGACAGCGAAATCGAGACTTGGCCGGAAAACCAACAAGATGCGAAATCAATTCTTCTCGAACACAAGAATCTAGGGAAATTGGGAAAGAAAATTGAAAAGGGTTCATTCTCGGTCGGGAAGGGTACTGATTACAGTTTCTTGGACACCATGTTAGGGGGTTTGAATGAGAGAATTGGAGTTGTGATGATGAGGGATGGGGGTACCAAAACTAGAACAACTAGTACCTGCAGTTTCATGGAATTCTACGAGAATATCATGGGGACTAGTGTGCTACCAGATCCACCAGATCAACAACAATCAATGTTGCTTGTTGATCAAGTTCCTCATCACCAACAAGAAGATTATTGCACCACAAATTCGGATGGTTTCTATTTGGAAGATCTTCATATTGCTGCTGCTGCACCAACTCTGAGCAACATTGATGAATATGTGAGTTGGCTATTGGATGATCATAATGATATTGGTTTGATGGAAGATTATATCCAATTTGGTGATAGTGACTTGGCCCCTCTCCCTCTTGAATCACAAGAGCAGCCAGCTCAGATGGATACTAATAATTCTGATCATCTTAGTTGGCTGTTGGGTGGTGGTGATATTGGTTTGATGGAAGATTATATCCAAATTTGTGATAGCGACTTGGCCTCTCCTCTAGACCCACAGCAGCCGCCTTCATTGCAGCTACCTCAGACTACTTACTAGTTGGCTTCAGAATAATCAGAATTCAAGAAATCTTGTTTTTCTCATATATTTTTAGTGTTTATTCATTAGAGGGCAAACCTCAGTTTCAATGTTTATCGAGTTGAAACTCTTAACTTTTGTATTCTCTGCACTACGTGGACAGCTAATGAGAGAGAAATTGTTACCATTACCTTGTTAATGAAAGAGCTTTTGTTTACAGTTTACTTGGAGCTTTTTTACTTTTATTTTTATTTGAGTTTTAAGCTGACCCTATTCCTTTTTCTTAGTCCCAATGAAGAAAAATGTATCAGATTTTTTTGGTTCAAAATAAATTACCTTAAGGGTTAATCACTGATCTTTTGAAACAACATCACATTACTGATCACCCAATAAATTTTCTTATTGAAAAACATATTTATGCATTAGCAACCAAATACAAAATATTACAACTAATCTACTTCATGCTGCCAATATCTTACATTCTGTTCTGTCAAGTACTGTGTAACTACAGAAACCAATCCACTGAAATTGGGAAGGGAAAAAAATGTGAAAGAAGAAAAAGAAAAAGAAATAAAAATACCCTCACCCCAAAACCGAGAAAACTTCTCACTTAGGCACAATTGCATTGTACAGAAAGAATTTGAAAACCCCGACCAACCCATGGAGAGATCCACTCAAACACTAAGCCGTCCGCACAAATTAGCTCACACTTGATTCCGCCAGCCCTTGCATCAGGATTTTCTCTATCCACCTTTTGAACTTTGGCGAGAGATACCGTTGGGTAGGTTGTATAAATCAGATTTACGAGTGTATAATGAACAAATCCTCATATATCATCTTCACTTTGTCACAGCAGACCGGCTAGCATAGCCCCGGGATCCGTTAATGCTGCAGCCGGACTGGTTGGCTGAGCTACTGGATGTGCTGGTGACACTGGTCCAGGTGCACGAGGGGCTGTAGGGATGCTACATAGTTGTTCCTTGATGAACTCCTTCAACCTGTACATCACCCGGAGATCAGAGGAATCTATCTTCCATCGTTGTAATTTAAGGTTAGCAATACATTATGTAGATACATACTCGAGTGTTAATGTAGGGTCCCCTGAAGAAACTGTCATACGCAACTGGGTTCTGTCTGCTGGATCTGTTTCTATTCTAACCTGAGTAGCCAAAAAGAAGCTATTGAATCACCAACCTTTCACAATTCTAAAGCAAAGGTCATGTGATAACTCCTAAAAATTACTTAAGAAAAAAAATATCAGCACTTCATATGATTTCTAGGAAAGGGAAAGGTCAAGCAACATAATTTTATATCTATATTAATAAACTGAACACTGGAGTTTCAGCTGTGTCCTAATAATGAAAGTGGTGGCATCAAATCCACCAATTAAAGTCTCAAAGTCCTGGAAGCAAACATATAAATCTTACCAAGCAAAGCATGGCCCGTGTACTTTCTGAGTAAAACATTGTGCTTGCAACAAGGTTATTTGGATTTGGGTCCTGAAATAGAGAATACGTTAGTGAACACTTTTAATAACTAACGGATCACAAGGAAACTTTCTAACATAGAAAGGGAACTTACAAGTGCTGGACAAACCATCAATCGCAAACTGTTAAGTAGATTTGCCATCTCGGCAAGTGGCATTGGTTTGACACCTCTAACCTGCACGGTTTACTGGACAATATCACCACGTTGATAAATACAGAACCTTCAGTATGTATAATAATTTAGCCTTAACCTGGAATTGGCAATAAGCCAAATGAATAATGCTACATTTTGACTACAAACAGGTTAGCATGTGTTTCCTACTCTGATAGTGTAACAGTTAACATGCTATCTTCCTGCTTTGCTACTTACAAAAATGAAACCCATCATAACCTTCCAATCAGAAGAGGATGGTAAAGGAAAATGTCAATCACTGGATACAGGACACAACTTATAGTATATAAATATGAATGAATTCACTTTGTCAATATAAATGTTTGTCAACCATTTTTAACCATAAATAGAATTTCCTCAACCATAAAAAGAAGACAAATGCGACATATAACACACATACCACTTCTTGAAGCTTCAGAGGTGGTCCTGATAGTGATCTCCACTGAGGAAAGAACTCTTCAGCAGACACTGGTATAGGCTGAAGAAATTTATTCAAGACAGCTGGGAGGCGAAGCTTGACATTGACCTATGAAAGGGTTACTATAAGATATATGAAGACACAAATATAACTTATTTTCTGCTTCATTGGCCACAAGAAACCACAGGATTTTAGATTTAAGTACCATATTGTTACCGAACTTGTAGGAGAAGTCCAGAACCGCTACATCCCTGCTTGGACGGAGATTCACAACTTCAAGTGGGCATTGTACCTATACAACCAAAAAGATAAAAGAAAATAAACAAATATAAGGACTAGGAAAGGAAAAGAATGAGTGAGAGAGACAAAGACAGAGAGAAAAGAGACCTAAGGGCTCATCAACGACCACAGATTAATTACATGAATAACAATTAGGGAGTTTCACTAAAACACCCAAAATGGGAGTTGAAATTATAAAAAAACCCAAACACTATTTAAACATATAAACACACCCAAAAAGTTGACTTTATGGTTGATTTTGGGTGTGTTTCTATGTTTAAATAGTGCTTGGGTTTTTTTATAAATACATGTCTAGGATTGGGTTTATTTATAAATTTGTATAACAATTATTACCTGTGCCCTGGGAGGTATAGTGTCTGGTACTAGTGAGAGCTCCATTTTGAAATGGGAGGGAGGCAATATTATAGCCTGAACTGACACAAGCGGTGAAGTATTTTTGTTTCCCAAGAAAAGAACAAGACATCCTTGATGTACCCGCCACTCTGCTTTAATTCCAATCTGGGATAACATCACATGAATGTCACTATAAGCCCAATAACGCCAAGCTGAATGTTCACAATCTCTCTTGCAAAGAAAGAGTAGAAACTACCGACTCTAAATACAAGAAAATAAGGGTACTCATTGGGGAAAAACCTGAATATTAGGATCTTCGTATAGAACACCACTATCTTTCAAGCACAAAGCAAGAAATCTTTCAGCAATATTTCCTATTGGCTGCAGGTTACAATTATAAAATTAGTTACATGTATTAGTACCACAGAAATCGAAAATAAAATCTGACAAAGTTTTATACATAAAGAAATATAACAAATATCCTATCAGGTGCAGCATAAACACTTTTTTTTTCCAGTTCAGATGCAGGTAGGAACAAGAAAATCAGATAAAACTTATATCAGGGGAATTCAAACTCTAAGAACCAAACAAACATACACAGAAGTATAACTGAAAAAAGGACAAGAATCAGAGGCAAAAGACATTTAGCTAACTATGGCTTATTCAACATATTTCACAGCTCAAAAAACACTGTTACTTCTAAAAACAAAATATACTGTCAATTTCTGATGGACAGTCTTGTTTACAGTGCAGAACATACTGCAATTGGAACAGATTCAGGTTCTGCCCAACATGCTAGAACTTTGAAGCAATAATGCACCCACCAACGATTGGAGAGAACTGCTATAGAAAGTACCTGAACAGAATTTTGCTCCTCGCCAACAGGCACTATGGCTGCGGCATCTACTGCATTTGAATCGCCTCCTACTCCAGGGATTACACTCGGTTGTGATTGAACAGCAGTACCAGGAGGGCCTTCAATAGCCAGTGGACCCAAGAGATCACCAAGGAGATCTGCTGAAGCAGGTTGAGGATCAACTGTACTCAAAGTACCATTTTCCTGAGATAACGCTTGGTTGGTTGAATTGTGATCCTGTAACGATATTCAAACATACACCAATTTCAATCAAAACTGGCTATAATCTTTGGATCTGAACATACCTTTTGCAAACCCTAAATTTAAGAAAAAAGAAAAAGCAAAACTAACCGCGTTACTGCTCATGCTGGGAATCTTCACAAGACCGAGCTGGTTGACAGGTGGGGTCCCATTAGCAGGACGTTGGTCAGTAACAACCAAAGCATTTGATGTTTGCTGCTGGGCCCGCAACTTGATAGCACTTTGTTCCGCTGTATCAACTTCAGTATCTTCAGCCTTTTTTATCAATGCAGACTACATACGAACAAAAACAATGTTACGAGTTGGTTTCAATAATTTCCAACAATTTGGTACTGTTGTCAATAGCCTGATTCTATAAGCTTCTTCTGAACGAAACTGCAAAACAAATTACCTGCCGCTCAGGAAATTTAGGCATTTCAGCCAATATATCCACAAGAGCTGCACCTCTCCTACTCAAGGCAAGGTATTCAGCAGCTCGTTGTTGTATCTCTACATCAATGCAACTCTCGTACCTGAAAGAAAGAAACGGTATGCTAAAGAAAAGCACAGAATTTGATATATAAAAAATTAACCAACTTGAGAAAAGTAATGGTGCAGAGGACAATCTCACTTGTTGAATATTGCCCAAATCTGATTTTGTAGTTCTGCATCTGGAGGTTGAGTGTGCATAAAGATCTTAGCATATGTTGAAAGAAGAATAGGAATAGTATAAGTCCTGCAAATATAATACACACTCTAAGATAAATACAGGTATTGTAACTGAATTTAGTAAGAATAAGAGAGGGAAAAGTTTTTAAGTGCCCTTACGATACAGCAGGAAGCTTCTCATGTATGACGCTAAATAATTCCTTTGGACTACACCCAGGCCGTCTGGCCAAAAGGTGGCCAAATTCTCCAATGATATATGCACTGACCTGTTGCATGTGAATTGAATCCAAACAAATCAAGACATTTATTTTCCTTAGATGGTTACGTTTGGTAGAAATATATGCAAGAGAAACAACAAAGATTAAGGTGAGTTCAAATTGAAACGGATCTCTTGAGTAGCATATGTGCAAAGATATACAACCTAGAACCAAAACAGGACTCTTTTTTTAAAAAGTACAAAGATAAAAAGTACAAAGAAACTGCAGCCCAACCCCTTCCCCAAAAAAGGGCACATAAATGAGGAAAAATTTATTTCACTAAACTCATAAAACAAGAATCCCACACTCAACAAT
>NC_024126.1:7962656-8011658 GCF_000346735.1 Prunus mume | reverse complement strand
CCACCTAGAAGATGACCAAGATATGGAAGGTTGATAACAGTCGCCTTTTTTCCTACCACTAAAAGCACAATTTCTCTCAATAAAATCTGTGCAAAGTTGGAAACCTCCAACTCAACCTTAAATTTGGGTCCTCTCCTTTCTTGGCTATCCTTGGTTTTAAATAGAAATGAAAGGATTCTCTCATCCTGTTTGGGTAGTAAAACTAAGAAATACATAATAACCGTTGGGTTTCTAATAGATGACTTAGATTAAAAAACAAGGGTTTCCAAGACAAGGAGAAGATCTCAATCTAAGTTCTCAACCTTACACTAAACAACTTATGTCTCAATTCCTTCTTAACCAAGAAGATGATATGCAAACATTATGCTTATCAATTGTTCCCACTGGACTGAGAAAAAGGATAGATGGTTTACCATCAACCAATTAAATAGAATTTGCAAGAGAAGGTTCCATCAAATTCTACTTGCCCATGTTCCGGAACCTCTTCAAAGTTAAATTACAGCCCATTGAAATGGAAGAGGAGACCCAAGCCTTAGGCCCCCCTCTTACCAAAAAAATCAAAGAAAAAAAGAAGAAGAAAAATACATGGAAGAGGGGACAACAGATTAGCAATTGAAATTTGGCACATTATAAACAGATGATATTCTAAAATATACAGAAATAAAAACCATAGAGTGATCACCCACCCAAATTTTCCAAAAATCTGATTCTCCCAAAATTTTCAACAACTAATTGAAGAAAATGACAAAAGAAACTAATTCCTTGTGAAATGTCTTTCCAAAGATTTGGACTTTAACTTTAACCTCCACCGCACCTTAAAGACCTACCTACTGGCATCAATGCAATCTCTAGCTCAGATGACTGCATGCCAAAAGAATTTCCAAAAGAATATTTCTCAACAAACTTCGCTAACAAGGCCAATTCTGACCTCCTTATGTAACTAACAAAAAATCATGATCTATATATGGGTCATGAGCTCTCACGCAAATCACGTGCACAGCAATGGAAACACAATTCCTAAATCATGCAATCATGATAATCATGGCTCTATATAAAAAGAAATGTTCTCTTTCAAGATTGAATCTGGACCATTGATCATGTTGATTTTTTCCAGAAAGTGTGGTTCCAAAACATTAGCCTATGTATGTGTGTGTGCATGCGTGTATAAAACGTTCCCACTGATCCGGCATATAGTATTATCTTTCAGATTTAGATAAAGCTTGCATGGAAAACGTAATCATAGTCTATACACACCTTAACCATTGTCTCATGTATAGCAGGTTTGTCAAGATACTCTCTGGCTTTTGCTGCTGCATATGGCTGATCAAGTGCATAACATCTCAGTCTAATAATTACTAGAAAAAACATATCTAATAAAGTAAAAATGCAGCAAAGCATTCTGACCTGTAAGTCTTCATTATTTGTAACAAATTGCACAACACGAAACCATATATCATCACTGACAAAATCTCCAGCTTTGTCAATTAGTTGAAGAATCACATCTACATACCTGCATAATATCAATATGCACAAAAGAAAAAATGGTAGGATCACTATGCATCCAATTAATAATAGGTTTACCAACTTCCCATAAGTACTTTTACTTCCACACATAAGAAAGGAAACTCCCAGAAGATCCAAAAGAAGTACAAATAACTAAATCACAGAATTCACCACCCAACAAAAACAAAATTATTGCAACTTTAAGTTTTTAAATAAGTATATATTATATATACATATAGCAATATGAAAAAAAACTCAAGTCAATTCACTAATCCTAACTAATTGAAAATCGAAATGCAGAATGCATTGTCAGACCAAAAACAAAGAAGTCGGATACATTGATCCTTTTTCACCTCAGTCCCATCATAGGTAACCGTGGAAATAGAAAATGGTAGTTTCAAAGTAAAATGACACATAGAAAGTCATAGTTTTTTCAAAGTAGAAACAGAAAGAGAAGAAGACAACAAGATGATACAATCAAGACCAAAGAGACACTGAGCGTTTTCAAAAGATCATGAAAAATCACTCCACTTGCATAATATCAAACTAGATATATCTTTATAATCCAAAAATGTGTTTAATTTAAACAAGAGTCATTGCAATAGAGATTGACCGTCTACATTAAAAAAATTCTGTGTCTTCGTCTATTATTCCCTGCTTCTCTATTTCTCTTTTCTCTCTGATATTAACTACTGGGATGTGATTTCACCACTCCCCTTTTCTCCACTTACACTCCCTTTTGCTTTTTAATACTTTTTAATCAATTTTGTTATTTCTTTTTCCTATTCTACCCTTACTCTACATTGATTTCTTTTTACTTCACTTTTATATTAGTTCTTTTTCTTTACACTTAATTTTCCAACTTGCACTCCATTTTTAATTTTTTTTTTCCTTTAATCGAGTAAGAAATTAAGTATTTTGTTTCCCTTTAATACAGAAAATGGAGTGTAAGTTGGAAATGAAGTGTAAAGAAAAAGAAATAATTAAAAGTGAAGTAAAAAAAGAAATTAATGTAGGGTAAGGATAGAATAGGAAAGAGAAAGAACAAAATTGATTAAGAAGTATTAAAAAGCAAAAGGGAGTGTAAATGGAGAAAAAGGGAGGGGAGAAATCAGATCCCTAACTAAAATGTGATTTAGAACTACACTTGCTTAATAATTTAGATTCGTATGCCTGTTTTCAGATTTCTCTACTGGTGTATTGGTCCCATGCCCTATCTCGTTCATTGGAGAGCCATGTTCGTTAAAGAAATGAAAAAGGAAAAGAGCAGAATGAGAGCCATGCTTACCATGACAGATCAGGGGCAAATTTTTCGGCAAGAATGGCAGCTTTAAGTGACAATTCCTCACGCATTGCAAAGTCCGCTGTGCTAAGATACTGAAATGCAGATGAAAGTCAGTGGTACCTCATTTTGTGATTGAGAGAGAATAAATGTCTGCTAATATAAAACAAGAGGCAATCTACTAAAATCATATACAACCAAGTAGTACACGCACAGAGTATCTGATGTACCTGCAATAGTTCTTCAACTATATCTTTTGCATTTGAAACATCGCACATACCATATAGCAAGTCAAGAGCACGCCTACGAATACTGAGGATAGAATTTGATGTTAGTGACCCCTTAATGGTGTTAGATGTATAAAACTTGAGCACAAAATATAAGAGTGAGTGTGCTCATAATATCCTTTAAGTATAATAAGAATTTCTTCGTTAGGACAATTAACTTCAGGAAACCGTGCCCAAGAAAAATAAATAAATTTGCAACGTTAATACTATGGGTTAGAGACATGTGCAATGCATGGATAAATGAACTAAGTGATTATAGTACAGACTATAGAGTGAGCATGATGCCAAAATCAAAGAAAAGATGGAATGATTCAATAGATAAAAGATGCTACAAAAAAGGTATGAGGTCATGTAAGCTCCGAGAAACTTGCATATTTTGACGTTTTATTAGTTGTGAGCCCATGGAATCAGGCCAAATGGACCTAGGAACTAGTATTGCTAAAGGATGGCACTGTTATGAATGAAAACAAAATTTCTCTTCTGCTTGTAAACCAAGTACAGCCAGATAACAAATTAACCTGATATCTGGATCCTTCAATGAGGTGATGATCTGAGCCTGATGTCTCTTGATGATATCTTGCACATCCGTCACCATTAACATGCGCGTCATATTTTCCTACACGAGCAATTTCAAATTTATATCATCCAAATTTACAGCAGCCACCTATTTACCCTTCTAAGTTTAGACATACTTCCTCTGCATGCTTCAGTCAGGGATTGTGTTAAAATGAAAATGTGAAAAACCAAAAGATATATTTACTGAACTATTGTTATTCATTTATTGATCCTTAGCCTAATAACGAAGCCAGAATTATTTTTCACCACTTACCAAACCAAGATATCGGATATTTGGTTCTCGCACAGCAATAAATTTTCCAAGCAGTGCAACACACTGAGACATCATTTCCTTTTCAGCATCCAGATGCATGACCTAAAATTGGGCAATAATAACACATAATACATAAGATCCCGCTGCCTTTAAAAAGGAATAGATAAGACACTTGTGTGTGGGCGTGCCCGAAAGAAAATGAAATAAAGTTTCAAACATTTCCTAGCAAAGAAATATCTCCAAAATGATTTCGCCCAGCATGTTATAATCTCAGATGACTGCACAACTCAAATTGACAGAAAGAAGAGAGCGGGAAGAATAATGCAGACGATACCACTTCCACTTACATAGCCTAGCCATTAAATTATAAAAGCCCTTATATGATTCCACATACATGCACGTACATCTCTGTCAACGTATGTACACAGAATATTTTGTTGCTTTCAACGCAAAAGACAAAATTTCAATGGAAGTAAATGCATAAGTAACTAGAAGGACCACTGGAGTTCCAAAATTATAAAAAAAATTATCAGCCAATTAGGGGAACCTATATGCGTGTATAGTTTTAATAAATGGTGTCTAAAATTCATGATCATACATGAAAATTACTGCAGAAAACTTACAAGAGCAAGGGCTTCAAAGAGAACAGCATGCGATGCATTGTTCTTATTAACATTTTTAACAACATCGGTACCCATCAATATCCGTTGTAAGACCTGAAACCACCAGTACAAGGTTTAATAGAAGCATAAAATATAACAGCACAACTGATAATAAGTTCTTGACAGAAAATGACCTCAAACAATGACCGTCTGGTATTTGGATCTTCAACAGTAGGAAAATACTGAAGAGCCCTCATTGTCTTAACCTGTGCAAAAAAACACTTGTAAGAAAAACATGAACTTGTTCTACATTCACCAAATGCTACAAATTTTCCAACAGATTTAAGTGACTTTCCAACACATTTAAGTGATAGAAACAGTGTCCTAGTAAATTGTCCAGGCAAAACAAGAAAATACGAAATATATTCTCAAGAAGCTAAGTACTGGCAGCACTACAAAGATGGTTCAAAGTCATTGGAATTTTAAATCCCAAAAAGTTAAAAAGATCTTGCCTAAAAACTATAGTAAACCAAAGAGGAAAAACTGAAGCCAGAACCAAATTTCCCGGTGTTTAGCATGCTCTAGAAGGTTAGGCTGGTTAGCACAACTAAGGCACCTGATATAAAATAAAATTTAAAAACATATTATTATAAGGCTGATTAAGTTATAATCTATGGAAAAGTAAAATGACAGCATTGACTGCAAATGGTGGAAGCTTTAAAAACAAGTGCAGCAGTTGGCACATTTTTTTAATTTAAAAAATAAAAAATAAAAAGCAAAGAGATAGAGCCATATCAGTTTAATATAGACATGACAAGATTAATCTGTTTCGGAAGGAAAAAGATAAATCAGGAGGCTGATTTTATTTGGTATCCGGAACATACAAAGAAGTCTGACGAATAAAACAAAAAGAAATGTACATATCACAAACCTGAAGCCAGGGAGATGGGATACCATAGTAGGTGTACTCTTGTGGAATATCCTGGTTCCTAGCAAGCCGTTCTAATATTTTAACGCATTTTGGAAGACAACTCCAGTAAGAATCATGGTGGTTTGATACGAGGGCTACTAGAAGGCTCATAGATGATGTCAAAACACCAAGATCGCGTTCATCTAAAAGTTGTGCCATCCGGTCAGCCCTAAAATAAAGGGAAAAAGATAGACCAATCAAATAAGCACGGAAGGCAAAAGTAATGCAAAACATCATGTAGTTAAGAAAGTAATATGCGAACATACCAGCCATCTACATTGACAACATCAGGATTTTTCCTATACAAGCGCAATAGACATAGTGCGGCTTTTTTCCTCACAAGTGGTCTGTAGCTGCTAGAAATCTAAATAAAAAAACTTGGTCAACAACATCATTTTCTATTAATTCGAGCCAAACAGAAAAAAGGATTGCAACTTACAAGTAACTTTTGAACATCAGGTGCTAATGACTCCGCAAATTCTCTCCCACCGATATTCCCAACCTACAAAGTCAAATACAAATGAAATAATGATGGTACATTAGGCCTAATCTAAGAGCTGTAAATTTTTTTACTGAGGACACAACAGGAGAGAATATAAGAAAGACAAAAGAAGAAAACATGGAAGCAACAGGTTTAAAGAAACAAAAACAGAAAGAACAACTTATCCAAATGAAAGATTCAAGATATCCCAAAATCAGATCAAACTACAAATATTATTAAAAGACCTATTCAATATTGACATAGCATATAATCATATAATTCTGGAAGACAAACGCATAAAATAAGATCCCTTTTGATCATTATCACATAGAACTTTAAAATCAAAATGAATAGTATGTTTTGAAAACTGAACAGATATTGTCATACCATGGTCAATGCCAAACACTGGAAAGTCTCGTTACGACCGATAATATCATTGCGCACAGTATTTATCGCTAATCTCAGAAAATCATGGTTCTCATTGAGCAGACATGATGTCACAATGTACCCAACCTGCAGTCAATTAAAAAGTAAGATCCTTTCTCCTGTTTTTTGGACAATGAAGATAAGGCAATATAATGGGATAAAAGAATTAGCTACTGCCATTGAGGTTGATCGCATATTATGCAAAAGTACCGTATTAAAACTATACAGAAATAAAACTGATGACCCTGAGATGAACAACGTCTATCACTGTTTCTGTCCGTTAATGTACAAAAAAGAAATATGATGAGAATGGGTTTACTTCCTAGAATTGCAAGCCATTTTGCCATAAATGCAAGGAAAATGGAAGATAACCAAACTCAAGACTAGTCGTTTTAATATTGATGTGAACAGAAGATATCACCTGCTTTTCTGGATACTTAGGCGCAGATATTAAAGAAACTGCTTCCATGTGACCAAAATCCACATCATAGCCCAGCATATAAATGTAAAGCATTTTCCAAACATACTTCTTCTTTTCATAAGGTGACAAACCCTGTTGAAAGAATTCAATAAAATTTCCATTAACCAGTCACCCTTTTTGGTTTAGCTGTTGCACTTTCTAACTAAATAGTGAGCAAGCAGTAAAGAGTGAGGTATGTGTAAGCAAATGGACGTCCACCATATAAAAAGATGGTACTAGATCATATTTATACAAAACTGATCTATGTCTCAACCTATTTAGTGGAATCTATGCAAAACCAAAGCAAAGACAACCTAAGATTTGTGCGAGATAACTAATGTCAATTTTCATTATCATTAATGAGAGACAGAGAAAACACGCACAAGCAATGAATTTGCTAACAGAGAAACAGCACTCCACCTAAATAACAGCTGCCCGCCAGTCAGCTAAAGTTGCATAACAAGAATTTCCTGAAATTCCGAAGAAAATGGAGCCCATAAAGATGCCCAAACCAAAAACCAACTTTATCCCATAAAATCTCCATCTCCTCTCACCTAAACTATCAAATATCCTCCTATTTCCTCCAGCAAAATTACCTAAAACATAGCCATCTCTCCCTAAACCTTCACCCTTCCTCCTCCTCCAGGAAAATTGGGACACAAAATAAGGCTGTGCAAGGTGCTGGAAAAAGCATCACCAGTAATAACAACACAAAAGGTAGTACACAATACTTGTGCCTAAACAGAGAACAATAAGTTTCACTTGACACCATAGAAGAAGCATCCACAGATAAAGGGGAAAAAAACTTAGAAAGAGTTTCCTGAGATCAAAACTGAATCAAATAATACAATTGCACATCTTTGGTGACCCAACCTAAACCACACAGGTGGCACAACAGTCTCTGGTATAGCGCTAACACAAAGCATCTTCGAGAAAACAATTAATTTCCTAATACCCAATCATTTAAGATGCCAACTTTGCAGTCCAAGAATAGACCATTAAATCCCATGATGCATTAAGAATATGTAGAGAAACTAAACTGATCGCTAACTCAATAAAACTACTAATTCTACCAGGCTGGTTCAAGCACTTGGTTGGTAATGTGACACATAGCATATATCATGAGTGTGCACAAGGAGTAGAAGAAATGAACAATGAGAAATCACCATCACTTAAACTGAAGCCAATTTCCAACAACAACATTGAAAGTAACAAAAAAGTAACAATCAAATACAAACAGTAATGACCCCACTGTCATATAAACCCTAGAATGAAAATAATAACCCATAAAGAATAAACATAATTTTGTTTAGTCATCAAAATTAATTCAATCTAAGACAAGATACTACAGAGAAAGGACTGAAGATCAGTGAGTGAATCGGGGCAGAAGATGCGGGTACATAACAATTTATAAGATTAGAAAAATCTTATTCCTTTAAAGAAAAATGCAAAAAAAAAAAGGGCTTCCCTTGTCCAGTGGTAACCTTGTTCAATACAAACTGTGCCTCGAATTTCTTAAAACTTTGGGGTCTGGTGATGCATGACAACATTTTATAATAAAAAACATGCAAGAGTAAGTTTCAATATATTCATAACTCAAATTTAATACAAATTTAGCTTGCTTGTGTGGCATACCCCTTTCTAAGGAAACACGTCTACATTAACACATCATTTTGCCATTATAGTATTTCAATCATTCCAGGTAATTTCTACCTACTTTTATATCCTTTCAAATATATTTGACAACATATATAAAAATTGAAACAGTCATCAAGTTCCCTTCACATTTGAATTCAGTGATGGACAGCAACAATTCATATTCCAATTACAGGATAGCCCAAATGTGCTTATAGAGAATCTTCAATTCAGCATAAGAACATCTAGGTATAGGTTGTTGAATGGATTCCTTTCAATCTTGGTTTAAATTTTAAAAATGGATGTTGGATGACCAAAGCACCACAAGCAATAGAATTGAAATGGGGGAGCACTGACTCCTTTTAGGTGAAGGATGCCACAACCAAATAAATAGCTACGTCAAGACTATCCTCATGTGTTCTCCAATCTCCCTAGGCACAGAATAGGATGCATTTCCCATCTTATTCACTTCCATAACAAAAATCCAGTTCAATATTTCAAAAAATTGTAGATAACATACACAAGTAGTAACATCTCAACTCAAATTTAATCAGATTCAATGATATCCATCTAAAAGAAAAGCGAATGAAGGTGAACGCCTCTGGTTCATGCCTATCACTTGAAGTCCGTCAACTGAAACTGTAGGAACTAACATGTTCCGTTCATTGAACTATTTATATTAAACCCATGGTATTATAAATCCAAGGAATATATGTAGTACCAAATTCCTACTGCCTCTCCGCAATAATAAGTCCACATAAAAGCCATTTCTAAATAAGCTTGAAAACCAAAAAAAAACCAATGCTGATGCCACCCAACTCTACGCAGATAATCATAGCACTAGGTAACCTTTATTTTCTTAATTATAAATCCACCTCAAGCTAAGTTCACATTTTCAATTCCAATTACTAATACAAAACCCGAAATCACAAAATTTAAGTTTCCTTTCACTTCCCAGACTTTCTCAGCAGCCCAACAAACACCCAAGAAAACCCAAATCCCAAATTTAAGCAATGAAGTCATTCCACCATGGTCTAGATCAAAAACCTCACTTGTCTCTCATCCCCCAAAACTAACAAAAACGAATTTGCAACACGAGAACACAAAGGAAACGCGAAACCCTAACCCTAAGACAAACCTTTTCGTTTTTGAAGCGTGTACGGACATTTCCAAGCTCCTTATCGACCCGGAGCCTCTCCTGCTCTTTGTTCTGGCAATTCCGAATGTCGCTGATGAAAACAGAGAGGCCTCGCATGCCTGACAAAGCCATGACTGCTCAGATCCAGCCCTAGCGAGACACACTCACAGAGAGACAGAGAGACAAAGAGAGAGAGAGAGCCACCACTGCTCAGCTCCCCCCAAATCGTCGAAGATCCTTGTGGGCTTGTATTGGATGGATCTACAGACGAGCAGAAATTGAATACTGTTGGTGAAGATCAGCAGCTCCTCCAATTACAAAATCGCAAAAATGGGTTTGATCTAATTCTAATGCCTCCTTCTTAGAGAGAGAAAGAGAAAGAGAGAAGGAAGGTGCACTGAGGAAATTTGAGAAAAGAAAAGCCGTCGGTCAGTGCTGGAAGGAGACGACTTTTATTCACCGTGCCCAATTGAATCATTTCATTTCATGACATTTTCCACCTAATACTTCTTTGTTTCTTCTTCATTTTCTTCATTTCTTTTTTCATTTTTTTTATATTTTAATGTTTTATTTCTCTTCCTCAATCCTCAGACAGAGGGGCAAAATATAATCACTGTTTTTTTTTTTTTTTTTGGTGGAAAATAATTGCAAAGTGTAATTCAGGTTTTTTAAATTGTTTTTTACTAGCTTGTTAATAATATATATTTGTGCTGTGGGTCTTTACTGTTTTTTTTAATTTACTTTTATTTATTTATTTTTACCTTTTACCCAATGCCCAACTATGCATGTGATTCTTTTACCTTTTACCTTTTACCCAATATGACATGGCTTTTTTTGTCTAATTTTGGATCAACGAAAGGATTTATGATTTACCAACATTTCTATAGATTTAACTGCACTGCCAGGTAGGATTTTAATTTTTAAATTTTCCAAAAATAACTGGTTTCGCTTGCTATTATTAATTCACTGTTGCTACCTGAATTAAAGTCAATTTCTTGCAAGGCTTATTTAGTTCTAAGAATTCAAACAAAACCTGAATAAAGCGGCCCAAAAGTGTTCCATTAATGTCCAACCAGCCCCGTAGGGCCCACTAAATGGAAAGTAGCATGAAAAGGCCCAAATTAATGTTATCGGATAGAATTATCTTGGCAAAACCCAGTTTTGAAATACCCCCACCTTGCGTTATTATGCTTTCATCGAAAAATAACTTTCCTTATAAAAGTTTCTTAACAATTTTTGAAAACAAAGGTAAGCTCCCATTTCGTCATTAAACGTTGAACCATGCAATGCATATTCAGAAAGAACTTGGGTTCCTACACTAGATACTTTGAGTACCAAACCGAGCTATGCTTGACAATGGCGGTAGCCCATCGGATATTGAGCATGTCTATTTGGGCGGTAATCAAGTCGAATAGAGCGGTCACGAGTCCTTAAACCTATTATTTTTCAGAGTAAAATCTGTGTTTTTAGTCAATATGTTTTGCCTCAACTCACATTTGGTCTCACAAGTGCAGAGAAAATAACCCACAAATTAAGGTTACTTCATCAAGATACTAGATCAATTTCCATCACAAATGTAGTTGCTTGAAGCATTACGGGGAGATTTTTATTTTTATTTTAAGTAATAAAATAGACATCAACAATTGCGATCCAAAAATGATGAGATATCCGTTTGATTGGCATTCACTCCATCCATCTACCAACAAAGGAACTCCATACAGGCTATTGCCATTGATCATAATCATATAAAAAATACAGACGAAATGACTTGGTAAGTTTTGGATTAGACCTAGCTACAAATCATGTATTTGTACGTGTATATCATGTGGAAATTAGCTCAACCCAAACACAACTCATTTAGTTAAAAAACCACAACCTGATAAAAAGAAAAAATAATAAGCGCAGCGTGGGTACAATGTTGGGTGATGCAAACAAATCAAAGGGTGTCTTCATGGCATTGGGAAAAATGCAGAAGCTGCCACTAGCCACAGTAGCTGTGAATCCATGGTAAATGACAGTCTTACCAGGTTTTCATGTGGCAGTCACTGCAACAAAGATGCACAGCACAGTGGCAGTATCGTCAATTCGTGGGGTTTATGATTACTGTGGTTCAGTGAAGATAGAGGTAGATGAGAGGCAGATCACACGATGCATGATCATAGATGGTTCACAATCAAATGACACCAACTACAAATACAAAAATTTCGATGGTTCACAATCAAGATCAAGACCCATTATGAAAGCCCATCTTTGTGTCGGTTGCATTCTCATTCACACTCTCCTTCATTTTAGGATATTGAGCCACACTCTTCTCATTGAATCTGACATCTTGATGAACATCCTCCACCAATCCAAATTAGTAAACCGAGCAACCTCCACGCCCTCTTGTTATCTCAAGCGGTAGCCACCACCCTAGCTACTCAAACATTAACCTTTATGTCTTCGAATACCTTCAAAGTATGTTTCAAATAAATTTCTACACTTCGAGTAAATCCAAATAACTTCTAAAAATTCACTGAATCTCCACTTTTGACCCCTAAATATTTTTCTTTCACACAAATGGCACCAACTAAAAATACAAAAAATTTGAGGGTTCACAATCAGGATAAAGACCCATTTATGAAAGCCAATCTTTGTGTCGGTTGCATTTTCATTCACACTCTTGTTCATTTTAGGATATTGAGCCACACTCTTCTCATTGAATCTAGGAATGACAAAAATCCCCATCTTGTTGGGTCCCCCGCCTTAACGGGGGAGATTTCGGGGGAAAACTGGAACAGGTAAGGGGATCCCCGATTTTTCAAAATACCCGATAGAAGACAGGCTGAGGATGGTATTGTTATTCCCATTCCCAAACTCGGGTTAGTTATTAAACATATAATACAATATAACAAATAAAAAGTTACCCAAAACAATTACGTGCTGAAATTGACATAAACTTCCATTTGTCTGTGTTGTACTATACCCGCACTTTCCTTGACATGCTAAGCTAGTTTTTTTTTTTTTGGGTCGAATCAGTTAAGCTAGTTTAGGCTTATATTGATTTTATTCATTTCCGAGGAAGATTTAAGCCCGTCAAATAACTTGAACTAAATTTAAAGCTTGTCCAGAAAATACTTGTATAGAAAGTTTAACTGACGAAACACTTCCAGCATGCCGGAGGTGCTTTTGATTAGGTTTTTAAGTACTAAATATATAATATGATATAATATAACAATTAAAAAGCTACCCTAAACTGTGGACTTATTATTTTTTATTATATGATTTTATTAATTTTGTTAAATTAACTTGAGTGCTATAATATAGATATTTTTTTTTTTTTTTTTTTAAAGTCAGGGATTCGCGACGGATTTGGGATATGGAGACAGGGACGGGGATTCCTTGAAATTTCATACAATTTTCCGACGCCTTGATGAACATCCTCCACCAATCCGAACTAGTAAAATGAGCAGCCTCTACGCCCTCTTGTTCTCTCAAGCAGCCGCCACCACCCCAACCACCATGAGCCACCCTAGCCAACTCAAACATTAACTTTGGTTTAAAAACAAATGAGAACGGTTTCTGAAGCAAACCAAAAAAAAAAAAAAGAGTATCAGAAGAATGTAGTGGGTGGTTTTCAAGTTTTCCGAATTGATTAAAAAGTAACTAGTGATTAAGAAAACTATTAAACTGATGGGCAGGATAATGAATTGAGTTTTGAGAAACAAGTGATTACTCAGACTCGGAACGCGGATGGTCCAACTTAAATAAGCCAGAGTCTAGGTCCAATTTTGAACTTCAAGAAAGAGAAAGCTTTCATCGATACTCAAAAGCGTTTTAGGGGTTTCTGAAGGGAACCATCTTTGAACGTTGGCTCGCACAGACTGACTCGGAGACAGTAAAGATGACGACGACGATGATTATGCGGACATCTGCTTCTTCTTTATGCAACTATTCCTGGTCTGCAATCTAGATCTAGGATTTTTTTCTCGAAAAATCACTTGGGTTTATTTCATGGTTCTTCTCAGTCCTCGAACCAAAACCCAAGCAAATCTAAATCTAGAGACCCCCAACACCCATTTGATGCACTAATCTTGGGTATGCATCGAATATGTTCGATAAAATGCTTAAACAGGGTCGTCGACCTTCTGTTGTCCGCTTCACTCAACTATTTGTTTTTTGTTTTTTGTTTTTTTTTTTGGTCAATCACTCAACTATTTGTTAAGTTGCGAAATTAAAGCATTACTCGGTGGTCATATCTTGGTATAAGCAAATACTCTGTTGGGAGTTGTTCCTGATGCCTTTATTTTAAACATTATCGTGAATTGTTTTGGTCGTTTGAACCAAATGGGCGCTAGTTTTTCAGTCTTGGCACTATTCTTTAAATTGGGGCTTCAACCAGATGTCACTACCGTCAACACTCTAATAAGGGGCTTGGGCCTTGATAGCAGAGTTCATGAGGCTGATGCACTTGTCCGCAAAATAGCCTTTTTTGGAGAAGGATGTAAGCCCAATGCTGTTACTTTTGGTACGTTAATAGATGCTTCATGCAAACCAAGGCAAAATGGCAGGGCTATTCAAATGCTTAGGTTGATGGAAAAATATGACTGCCAACTTTATGTAGTTGTCTACAGCACAATAATCGACAGCCTTTGTAAGGACCAACTTGTTGCTGAGGCCTTCAAGCTCTTCTCAGAAATGGAAAGTAAGGGTATTCCCCCAAACATCGTCACCTATACGTCTTTGTTTCTGGGTTTATGCAAATCATGTCCGTCGGAGGCAACACAATTCTTCACAGAGATTGAGGAGTAAAGGTATCTCTCCAAACGTTCAAACCTTCAGTATCCTAGTTGACTCTTTGTGTAAGAACGGAAAGTTGAAGGAAGCTAATCAAGCAATTGACTTAATGACTGCTATAGGTGTGGAACCTAATACTTTTACTTACAATTGCCTCATGGAGGGTTATTGCTTGCATAGAGATATGAACAAAGCAAAAGGCATTTTTGATCTAATGCTTAAGAAGGGCTCTATTGTTGATGTTTTTAGTTATACTATATTGATAAATGGATATTGCAATAAAAGAAGAATGAAGGAAGCAATGCATTTGTTTGAGGAAATGACTCGTAAGAGAATGATTCCAGATACGGTTACTTATACGACACTTATTGGCGGCTTTTGCAAAGACAGAAGAATAGATGATGCGCAAAACATATTCTCAAAGATGAAAGTTGGTGGTCCACTTCCAAATATTTCTACTTATAGTGTTTTACTGGATGGACTGGGTAGAAACGGCCATATTGATATGGCTTTGAAATTCTTTGGAGAGTTGGAATGCAGTAACGTGGATTTTGGTATCAGTCCCTACAATATTCTTATTGATGGTTTGTGCATGGCAGGAAGACTTGAATCTGCACGGGATCTCTCTCGCAGTTGACCTTCAAAAGGACTAAAACCAGATGTCAAGACTTATACAATACTGATAATTGCTCTTTCTACTAAGGGCCTATTTACTGAAGCAGAAGCATTGCTTAGAGGAATGGAAGAGAAAGGCTGTTCCCCAGATTCTGTCACCTACAACACAATTATCCAGAGATTTCTTCTTAATGATGAGCTATCAAGGGCACAAAAACTTATTCAAGAAATGGTGGCCAAGGGTTTCTCTGCAGATGATTTAACAACGACAATGATAGTTGACTTAATTGATGAGGGCAAACTAGATACTGATTTGCATCCAGTGGAAAAAAAAAAATCTGAGTGAATTTCATTTCCATCTTCAAATGAACAAGAACTTTCTGATCCAAAAAAGAAAAAAGAAAAAAGAAAGAGGAAATGAACCAAAACTTTGTAGCGAGGTGGAGATTCTAGTTTGAGTGTGAAAACTAGTTTAAGTGATGTGTTTTCATTTTGAAGCAGTCTTATCTCAGTGAATTTAATTTGCATCTTGAAATGAACAAAAACTTTGTAGCGATGCGGAGATTCTAGTATTTTGAATGTGAAAACTAGTTTATGTAGTTCTTGCGGAATGTCTTCATGTATTGTGGGAGTTTCTTGTTTTACGAATTTTCCTTCCATTGTCTAATAAATTTGCAAAACTGGTGTTGTGCTTGACCTATTTTCTTTGCTGCTATACTTTAGGTATTAGTTAGTTTATTCACTTTGGACCCTATTTAGGCATATTGTATACCTAGATTTTATTTATTTGAGAATTAGCTTTTGGATAGTGTTCGATCCCGGCAGTATTCTGCAACTTTTCTCTCTCTCTCTCTCTCTCTCTCTCTCTCTCTCTCTCTAAACTGATTGCTTGTTATGTATATCATGCCCCTTTATCCAGAATGAAACTTTATCTTGAAAGTAAGGCTCTTAAACACCGAATTGTTGAATTGATAACAATTCGATGATTAACTTTGTATTAAGGTCCAGGCTGTTCCTCTATTGGTGGAGGTGCCTTTAAAGAGCTGGGTTCATTTTATCCTACAGGTGATGGTAGAAGCCTCCAAAGAAATTCAATGTCATGGAATTGAGGTATATCATATATTACGTTTAATGGACACATCAGTTTTCCTTTTCTTTTCTTTTTTTGGAAAATATAATATGCACTGTTTCACAATTCACTATTGGAACCCTAAATTATGTCCCTTTTTTTGCACATGTAGCATCAAATCTCCTCTTTGTTGAGTCTCCTGCCGGAGAAGGATGGTTAAGGTTATACTCGAATACAAGTTCGGATTATAAATCTGGCGATGCATCCACTGGTAAAGTCAATAGCTACGTCTACTTCTGTTTCTTTTCACTGATTCTAGTATGTGGTTATTATTTTGTAATTGCTATAGAACTTAGCAATCAGATTTTCAAAACATATTTTCAGTTTGATTTGATCCAATCTCGTTCTCTCTATTTTGCAGCAAGGGATATGCACACATTCCTGTTGAAATGGTATGAGAAGTTTACTTTTGCACGCTTACTGTCTCCAAGACCTGTCATTTGGAATCGGTTTTTACCATCTCTGCTATATATTGGACCATATGTTCCAGCAATACTTGTGTTCTCATGGATTGATTTCTTATGAAAGTGGCCTTACTATCATGAATGAATGCGATTTTGATAATTATGTCTTTCCAGAACCTCAAAATGTAACGGTTCAATGCAATCCTGCAATATCTCAAGCAAATAAAATAGTTGGTGAGTACGTGATCGTTGATGTTTGTTGTCCGTCTATAGTGCAGCAAGAGTTGAGACTGCAGAAAATGGTATAATATATACTTCTTTTTTATTTAGTTTCTGTTTTTCTTTTTCATCTTTCACTTTCAAGCAACTCGTCATTTCATTGTCGCAATGAGTTTTTCGTTTACTCCCATTTTCTGCAGGCTACTAAGATAAGTGTTGGAGGTTATGCATGCATGACCTATGAAAGACGTTCTTATTTGAACCTTTCTGAGATTCAGAAAGCCGTTCATACAAATCGTACAAACTTCGTTATAGTTGGAGTATGTGCAGTAAGTAAGTGATAAAAACAACCTTTCCTAATCAGACTATTTAGCTAATTATTCTTTTACATCTTGCATATATCTTTTGACTGAACTTCTCATTCTTGCATCGTACAGTGTTCTTAATTACGGTGATACTGATGGTTACATCGTACGGTGGTCATTAACATCTCTGTTGGTTTTTCTTTCTTGAATTGCATATACATTTGCTGCAAAACGAAAGTGGACTTTATAACAACAAATTAAGCAGGCCAGAGTTTTTGTTGAAAGTTGAAGTCAACATTCAGATACCAAGAGTAATGCTTGGTGGACTGGATATTTCCATATAAGCCTAGATATGATTTATTTTTTCTTTTGGGTATATAGAATCGTAAAGAGTTCTTGGTCAAATAGAACTGCTTTCTTCTTGCTAGTACATCTGATATTTGGTCTCTCTAGAATTTGTTTATGCAAGCTGATATTGGATTTGATTGCATATGCTTACTGCTCTAATAATGGTTAATAGAAGGTTGAAGGTTCGCATGAAAACATCAAAAGGTCACATCTGTTATAATATTTTTTTTTTTGGGGTTATAATGGGTTTTCTATATTCTTTTTCCTTTTCTTTTTCAATAGATTTATGTGTAATATTGGGTCAAAATTTATTATTAGAAACCTAGAAGTGATAATTGATGGGCAAATTTCATCTTGAATTTAGAATGACAATACTTATGTGTTTGTTTATCAAAAGAATATCAGGACTAATATTTTTTGTAATGTGAATGAGTTTAAGTATCTCAACCCCTTATAAGCCATTATGCAAGACCTCACATTTTCAATGTGAGATCTCGATGTGAGATCTCTCTCAATACGCCACCTCACGTGACATTATTTAAACCTTAACAATGAACAATGCATATTGAGTTACGTGGGAGTACGCGTAATTATTAGACACATAGTATGGTCTGATACCATAAAAGGCAATTTTGCAAGAACTCACATTTTCAAAGTAAGATATTTCTCTCAACATTAGGCGGGTATCATCAAAATGATGCAAAATTAAGATTGTTTTCAAAACCTAAAATAGAAACAAACCAAATTCACATTATATAATACCACAACGATGTAAAATTAGATACCTTTTTATGAGCCAAACACATAGACAACTTATATTGGGTGAAAGCATGTGTGGACGAACATGCTCTGATCTTATAAGAATTTAGGCATCCATCTCAAAATCAATTGAATAGGTAGAATAGCTCAAGGCACTTGTAAGATTGCTAAAGCACAGTACACAACTTTAATAGGAAAAATGAAGGAAAAGTAACCCCCTCACCCCCCACCCAATTTCACCCAAAAAAAAATGAAGGAAAAGAAGTTTCTGAAGCACAGCTAGCTTCTATATGGAGTGATTCTTAGGGTTTAAGCATTGTGTAAAATAATTTAAAATACCAAATACGTTTAACCAATTCAGGATCTAATTTATCCTTAGACAATAAATCAACTACCCACTTCATGATTGAATCATCCGCAGAGAAACCCATGTCTGCCATTTCTTGAACAAGTCTGAACGCCCTTGATGTCTCTTTATTATTGATACACCCTCGGATAAGTGTGTTGTAGGTGTAGCCATTTGGAGAACAACCTCTCTCCTTCATTAGTGTAAGTAAGTTTTCCGCTTCACTAATTCGGCCCTTGCTACAAAGTCCGCTAATCATTACCGTATACGTCCTGACATTAGGTTGTCCTAAATGAGTAAAGATATGTGTCCTGGCATTAGGATGTCCTAATTTGGTAAAGGAATATGAGGGCGCGTCCTCCAGCATTTTACTGAAAAGTGCTGCTGCCTCAGAAATTCTATCCTCCATAACGAAGCCCTTGATTAGAGTGTTGTAGGTGGCAGCGTCGGGTTGAAAACCGAACTTGAACAACTTCGCCAAGACCGATAAGCTACAGCCCATTTGGCCCAGATGACAAAAGCAGTTGATCATAATGTTTAGAGTAGAGACATTAGGAAGAATTGGCAACAGATCCATTTGCTTACACAAAGAGATGGCAGCAGAATAATGTTTCAGTTTCGCAACTTGACCCAATAATGGATTGAAATCGACAACTGAAGGCAGAGGACGCGTTTGAAGCATCGAATTGAACAAATTCAAAGCGTCCTCAAGATCAGTGATTTCGGGTGAGTTTGAGTTGCTCTCAAAATGCCGAGCCTTGTATATGTTTTTATATTTTCTTCGCTCTAAACATTGAGAATGAAACAAAGCCCCCAAGTAATTGTTGAAGAAAACACTAGATTCAAGAAAAGGCAAACCTCCTCTGTGTCTGCGTAGGTTGCGATAAGCAGAAGCAGATCTCCACATCCTCATAATCATCTTCAGCGTCTCTGAGTCTGAAGCTCAAATCTTCGGAATCTGAAACCCACCTGCGAGGGTTTCGCCTCTGTTATCCTGGTTTTCGTCGCGGCAGTGCGATCTCTGAGCAGGTAGAGGTGGAGGAGAAAGAGGGAGAATAAGGTAATTTGGTGCCGGCCCGAGTACGGCATGAACACGGCCTAATTAAGTAAGGCCTCACACAGCATGATCCGTATTTTTGAACGGGGCAAAATAAGGTAATTCGGCATAATGAGTTGGGTCAACCTGAGGCTTGTGATGGGCCGTGTTGGTCCGAAGCCCACTTATACAATTATATTTATTTATTTTTTAAACACGTAATATTATTATATTTCTATCTATTTCTGATATTTAATAATATACATATATATATATATTAAAATTTAATGTTTTCTTTATAAATAAAATAGTGATTTTGTTTTTTAAGTTTCAATTTTTAAAATTCAAACAATAATCTAGTCATTTTCTATTTAAAAGTACTTCAAATA
The DNA here is from genome assembly GCF_000346735.1 of Prunus mume. Next base: position 7,991,719 of record NC_024126.1, on the reverse strand, counting down.
AAGTTATTGCATTTTTTACAACAAATAATAAATCTTATTAGTATGTACATAACATAATCGTAAAAAAGATTTAAATGAAGTTTTTGGTCAATATGTTTTGCCTCAACTCACATTTGGTCACTGTTTAATTTTCCAATTTTAGTCGTCGTGTTTTAATCACATTTTAGCATTTATCTCTTTCTTTTGATACAAGAAAGTTCAAAAAGAGAGAAGAATGCTCGAACTGTTGTGGCTTAAGGCGTTAAGGTAAATGGTTTATACACTACAAGCTCTCACAAGTGCAGAGAAAATAACCCACAAATTAAGGTTACTTCATCAAGATATTAGATCAATTTCCATCACAAATGTAGTTGCTTGAAGCATTACGGAGATTTTTATTTTTATTTTAAGTAATAAAATAGACATCAACAATTGCGATCCAAAAATGATGAGATATCCGTTTGATTGGCATTCACTCCATCCATCTACCAACAAAGGAACTCCATATAGGCTATTGCCATTGATCATAATCATATAAAAAAATACAGACGAAATGACTTGGTAAGTTTAGGATTAGACCTAGCTACAAATCATGTATTTGTACGTGTATATCATGTGGAAATTAGCTCAACCCAAACACAACTCATTTAGTTAAAAAACCACAACCTGATAAAAAGAAAAAATAATAAGCGCAGCGTGGGTACAATGTTGGGTGATGCAAACAAATCAAAGGGTGTCTTTAAGGCTCTGCCACAAGCCAGTGACTGTGAATCCATGGTAAATGAAAGTCTTACCAGGTTTTCAATTCAGGGAATCGGGGGTTTATGATTACTATGGTTCGGTGAAGATAGAGGTAGATGAGAGGCAGATCATAAGATGCATGATTCATGAACACAAGGCATTGTTTCTTATCACTAACATAAGCAATATATTATCAAGCCCCCAGCAAAATGATCTAGCCCCCTCCTTTTGGGGGTGATCTATAGCAGACTAAATCTGAGTCAAAAATATAAAGAACATACACGACCATTCAGCATTTGAGAACCGGAAGCAAAATCTGTCACTCTATAGTTGGTAATTAATTAGTATGCATTGCTGCTGCTATTGCACTCCACTCAATTTAGCCCAATCTACGAATTGCATACCGCCGTAGATATTGTTGGCAAATCGTACACCTATGGTAAATGCCATTGCAACAGGTGGCACACGCTTTGCCAACGGTGATGCTTCAACAAGCCCTTCCAGACCGTTTACAATCTGGTAACGAGTGTTGGACGAGACAGCAAGAAAAACACCTGATTCAGAGAGCAAAACAATTAGCGTAACAAGTGGACAGAGGTTGTACTACGTACTACATCAATGTTATCTTTTAGTGCAAGCACGCTAGAAAATAACGTTATAAAGAAAACTGTATTGTGAAGTCAAAAGTATTGAGATCGACTCCATTTACGATATCAGAAAAAAGGAATCAAATGGCAGAAATATACTGTGCTCTTCGTTTTAAGTGCAGATTGCAGAAACAAAGGTTGTGCGCAAGCATCATATAAAATAACATTCCCATATCATAAGATGCGTATCACATTAAACAGAAAATGTTATCCTGGATAGCCCATCCTACAGGAATAACAACTAAGGCACTGTTTGTTAATATACATGTTTATTTGACACACATACATACTTATCAATTACAATGGTTTAAGTATTTTATTTTTATAATTTAGTCAAGAAATCAAATTTATGTATGTGCAGAGTATTTTTATTCTAGAAAAAAGCTCTCTAAATTATGTTCTAAACGAGCACCAAGGCAAATAACCACCACTAATTATTTATGGAACGATCAAATTCCATGCTTAAAGTTAAGTTTCTTTACTAAAAACTTTGAAGTTTCATTCGGATTTATCAAACCAGAACAAGGATCTGATTTATTTGTTCAATTATGTTTATGTATTCTTCTAGTTTAGATTTTATTCCTTGATGTCAGTACGAAGACAGAGCCGTTTGCATAATAAATGGACAAAAGTAAACAGTGCAATGACTATAAAGGTTTTAGACTTCACAAAAAAATAAAAAAACTTGATGAGGGGAATAATTGAAATCAGAACAAAAAGAACAGGACCTACCCCAAAGAGCAGCACTTTTCACAAGAGGCGGCACAGGTACGTCCTCTTCTGACTTCTTTATGCTCCTGATGAAAAAAAATATATATGAGAGAGAGAGAGAGAGAGAGAGAGATATATATATATATATATATATATATATATTACAGTCAGATTCCTTCTATTGAGGGATCCCTCAAATAAATATTTGAGGGATACCCTTAAGGGTCCCGTACGAATTTTTTTTCAACGATCCAAACCATCGATTTTTTAACTCTACATTCATAGATCATCCTAGCAAAAAATTAGACAAATCGGAAACCGTTTCGATATCCAATTATGTCCAACAAAATCAATAAACATGGTGCTTCAAGAAAGTACTAAAATTTCAATAATTCAATTGAGTGGTCAAATGATATCGGATTCAAGTGATTTTTTGTAGAGATGATCTTTGAATGAGTATCTACAAAATAGACGGTTTGAATTAGTGAAATACAATACGCAGTGGCCCTTACAAAGGTGTCCCTCAGATAAGCTTATTTGAGGGATCCCTCAATATATATATAACAGAAACTACCTGACACTTCAAATATTCGAAACGACCAAAAACCCAATTCAGGTTTTTCAGTATAAATTACAAAGAGGGAAACAACTAGAAAAAGATGCATAATTTGAATGCTGAAGAACGGATTACAATGGGAGGGTCGTATGCTCCTTAGTGATTTATGTTCCCAAGACACTTTTTTTCTCACTAGCTTGGCAGGCAACATGATGAGTGTTTCATCAATGAACTTGATGGTAAAATAATATTCATGCATGATTCTAGTAGAAGTTCCATTCAATGTATTCTGAAGATAATCAAGTTTTGCACCTACATTTAAACGACTTAAGCCCCCTTTCCCTGCAGGTCAGGAAAAGACCTTCATCTAACCAACTCACTCTGATATTAATTTAAAGAAAATAAACAAAATTTCATTTTCTGGTCAACCTGAAGAGGTGGTAGATGAGCCTGAATGGAAACAAAAGAAAATGTACCTCTCAGTGATTTCAAATTATTCAAAATTCAAGAGGAGAATGAAATCACATTAAATCTCAGGTCTCATGTGTTTCCCTCTCTTTCAAGTATATAGAAGTATGCGTACTTAAAAGATACATTTAACAGTGGATACCAACCAAGAGAGACTAAGGTCTGGCAAAAAAGGGAGAAATACTGTAGAAATTATAAAGATAGAAAAGCATACCGTTTGGCATTCATGATAAGATTTGCAATTCCTTGTCCAATAAGACCACATACAAAGCCAACTGATCCATACAACACACCCTGGACCAACACGTACCAATCAATTAAAGGTAAACATAGCACAACTAGAACCCGGATTTGGGCTGTAGAGAAATAAGAATGGTACAGGAAACTGGTAAAGAAAAAAGCGCGAATCATTAAACAGGAATTTCGTTTAGAAACTAAACAAAAATTAAAAAAACTCCATCCCTCGATGGGGCATTCTCTTCAATATTTACAACCCAGAGGGCACCTAACCAATAATAACTTGTCAGTTGCATAAGAGGAAGAATAAGACAACATTAATATTAAGATATTGTACCTTATAGAAGTATGTGGCTACTCTCTGCTTCACTGAGAATTTACATCCCGGCCTTTCAGCTTCAAAGACACTGCATATGAGGAATAGTGTACAGTGATTAACTTATTCAAGATCATCCAAAGCTTCACGAAGGAAGAATGCTAGAAAGAATCATTGGTTTGAAACCAACTGTGGGAGATACGATAAGAACAAAGTTAAGAGGTCAGAAAGAAGCAGCCCTGAGTCCCACATTTGGAAAAGTGACTGCTAGTTAGTCATGTGGTTTCATCATGGGGGCCACATGTGGGCCTACAAATTATTGGAAGCACCGAAAGAGTAATTAAAGAATAATGATGGGAAACAGCATCTTTCATCATCTTTCAATGAACAGAGACAATAAGATCAATATCCTTCTTCATGTTATCAGAGATATATTGCGGATACTCCCCTATTTCAAAGTCACCGAAAACCCTTTTATACTGAGTCAAGTATCTGGAAGCAGACAAATTCAGTATCAAAATGTAACTGGATCCTCATTGTACTAAACCATGCAATGAGGTTGTGAAAATAATAGCTAACGTTTAGTTCTAGCAGATTTGCAATGTGGAAAACAATGACATCAAAAGAAGATATAGAGAAATTTTAGGAGCCAACAATAGGTCTGATGCATACAAATGATGATGATCGTGCATCCAACAAGAGAGCCTATCTAACCATAGGAGGAACCAAAAGATACCAATTTATGCTGGTCAACATAATTGGATAAGAAACTTCGACAATAACAGTTTCTAGATATCAAAGAAGAGCTGAATGATGAAGAAAGATTCATGATTTCCAAAAATTCATCACAAGGTCCTTTTTCCACTGGGTATATGTCCTATTTTTAACATTTCCAATGAAATTAATTAAAAATAGAAAAGAGGCGACTGGTAAGATGGACTAAATTAGGGGTAAATAATACAATATCAATACTTGTTGAGCTCTTGCCACACCCAAGTCAAGCGCAGTAATTATGGACATATTATATAAGATAAAATTCAGCAGAATATTAGTTCCTAAATTGCTGCCTTGCAGTGCTAACCTGCTAGGAAGGGCCGCACAAGCATGTTGCAGGCGTCCAAATAATCCTCCTGATACTGATGGCTTTCCAATTCGAGCATAGGGTGCCAACATGCCAACCAAAGCAATGTCAACAACTATTCCAACCAAAAGATCAGCAGCGTACAACTCAAACTCAGCCCAGAAATCCTTTCCCCTTTTCTGAACTTCTGCAAATGTTGCACAACAAGAATCTATGACTATCTGCATTACAAAAGAGTCGAGGAAGAGAAATTTCTTCAGTATTCGCCAAGATCAACAACTATCAAATGTAATGGTCCAATTTGAGGGCAAGGTATATTTAATGGAATTCATAGGACTATCACCAATGCAAACAATGACCCACAAACTCAATTACTGATATTTACAGTGAAAAATGCAGAGCTACAATTCTTTCACGAGCACTAATGATTTACAGTCCCTTGACTTGAAACACAAATTACTCAAAAACAAGATTTACCAAAAAGAAAGATCACGAAAACAAACCTCTGTCCCAACTTTAAAAAGAAAGGAAGGATCAGCCAGCATACGATTTCGTAGCATAGAGCAGTACTTCATCAAAAAGCCCAGTGGCCAAACTGACCCCTGAAATTCAAATATTTATGTGTGTGTGTGTGTGTATATATATAAATTAGAAACCCAATAAGCAACTTAGCAAAAACCATATATCTGAAGATTTTTCAAGAGAAATGGAGACCAAAGGCAAAACTTTAAACCTGCAAATCCAAGTAGCGTTGAAGAAACACTTCCCGAAGCCCAGTAGCCTTCGCAGCCTCAACCATGTCCTGAGGAAGCTTCACGCCCCGAGCTTCACTCTCCTTCATCACCTCATCAAACTTCAACAATGGCCCAAACTCATCTCCCTCCCCACCCTTATCACCACCATCTCCTTCTCCTTCTCCACCTCTTCCTCCACCGCCAAATGAATCTCCACTATCACCACCATCATTGCCTCCATCGGAGCCATCTATTCTCGGCTCAGAAACCCTAGCTTCTGCCACCGTGAAATTACCATTCTGTCCCGCAACAAAGGTCGTCTCCGATCCTGCGCAATTGAGATAGAACCGGCGGTTACGAAACGAGGAATGGCGTGAAGCCACCAGCTTTAAGGAGTTTGTGAGCTCGAAATGGAGTTTAGGGTTTTGGGGACATTGCAGAGGAATTCTAAATTCGGGGACGGCGTTCGAAACGACGGCGTTTGGGAGGTGGGAATGCGATGGTGGTGGCGAGCAGACTGACATTGTTCGTAAGTTACGAGCACAAAAGCGCAGAGAAGTCTTTTCGACCCAAAAAAAACAGCGAAGAGAAGTCCCAAGAAAATTTGACCGAAGGGATTGTTATTACGTGCGGTTCTGTCCATGGAAATGGAGCACGTGTCAACAGGTGAATGGCTTTCAAAACATTTTTCTTTTTTGGGCCGCTATATATAAGTTTTAGGAAATTAAAATGAAAAATTGAAATCGTCGCCTGAGAGATTCGAACTCTCGCGGGGAAACCCCATGTACTTAGCAGGCACACGCCTTAACCACTCGGCCAAAGCGACGGTTGATGTTTTCCTTACAGTGAGATGCTTACTTATTTGCTTTCTTAAAACTTAAAGATAACGAAAAACAATAATATATGAACAAATAAAGGAATATACTGTTTAATATTTACTAAAGAAAGTTTAAAAAAAGTATTATTGAATGCTGAGTTTATGATATTGGAATTGAGAATTTCAAATGTTTGAACACTCATAAGTAATAAAATGTTGGGCTTGAGTTGAACTTTAGTTATCTCAAAACAAAATTCTCATTTTCTCCGAAATTTTACAAGTTAGATGTGGTAATGAGTGGAAATCAAGTTATGCATATTATCCCCTACTACGAATACTAGGTAACTTTAACCCAACTAGTTTACTTGATTGTGGTAGATATCAATATTTAGTTAACTCATTTATTTACATGTTATAACGATTTGACTCGCATATTATAAACTAAAAACTTAAAGGCTATATTCCTTTTATTTTAAATCAAACTTGTCACTCATACATTAATCATAAAACAAAACCCACATAATGCCCATGCAAACAAAATCATAACCTTACATGCTTCTCATCAACTACCTTTTCTATCTTGTCACATAAACTTCTCACTCTCCCATCAAACACCATGCTTTACCAAAATTATTTGAAAAGTAATAGGGATTAAGGCAAAGCATAGCACCATAATAAAAAAAGAGCACAAAAGAGAAATTACTTGAATTTGAACATTATATTTATAGTCTCATTAGTGAGACCATTCAAACACGTCCATGTCTTACCTAGATAGTGATCAAATAAAATTGAGAGCTTACGTCGTGTTGGGATCAAATGATCAAGTCCAATGGGCCATGTTGGCCCATGCTAAGATGAATAAGTCCAATGAGCCATGTCAATTTGAGCTCAAATGATTAAGTTCAATAGGTTCAAATCCATCATTGGTTGGAAGTGTTAAGGGCAAAAAAATCCACGGCTTGGCCCAGCGCAATACCTTATTGAGAAAAAACCTGACTTGGAGCACACAAAAATCCGCCATGCACGAGTCACACTCCACGCGTCATGCCAAATAAATAATCCGTCATGCTAGGAATCGAGATTAAGATTATAAAATGCATTATCTTTGCAAATCCATGTTAATTATCCCGTCAAGCATAATAATTAAAAGCATGTCAAGCGATATGTCATGCCAAGGATTGAAATAATATTATAAAATACAAGCCCATGCTAAACTAAGAACCGTGTCCTTCTTTAAGGACGATAAAATTAAAGCGCGTCAAGCGACATGCCATGCCAAGCAAGGAATTATTATTTCGCACCCAACCACGCTCCAAGCCTAAGCGGGCCCAAGCTGCTCATATACCTGGGGCTTGCTTGAGTGGGTTGTGGTATGGACGGTAAGGAATCAACATGAGGCCCATTGATGGGCAGAGAAATGAAAAGTCTCGGGTTGCTTGGGAGCCTCGGGACTCAAGCCCATTTCTTATGCCCAAACATGTGGGTGAGCACAAGAGGGAAAAGAAATAGCCCAAATAGCCCCAAATAGCCTATTGACTCAAAGGCCAATGTTTAACAAAATAGCCCACTTATTTAATGAACCATCTTGGCCCATGCAAAACTCTACAATAAGTCACAAAAAACCTCAGCCCTTGCTAGAAAAAATAGAAGTTACGAAGAGAGGGTCAGAGGGCTCATTGAACAAAGCTGCTGGAGGTTCCAGCACATGGTGGGAGCAAGTTCCAAGTAAGAAACATTCAAGGAACCAAGGGATATTAGCCCGCGAGCTACCAAAAGCACCCTTCGAACCAACATATTTATCCCAACTCCTTTTCCCATCAGACTTGGCCATGGAAAAAATAGAAGAAAGCAATAAAAGAGATGGCTGGGAATGGAAGTCTGCTATTGAGATAGCTACGGGAAAAAGGGGCCTTGAGCTTCAAAAACTCTGATCTGGTGCAAATAGATAGAAGAGATTTCATTAAAAATGGCAAAGCCATGAGAGGAGATAGAAAGAATGGAAAAGCTTAGCCAAAATGAGTAGAAGTCATTAGGGTTTCTTGAAAATTGGTGGTTTCCAGCGACTATAAATTGAGGCTTATCCTACCTAACAAATCCAACTCACATATGAAGAGCAAGCTTCCTCTCTTTCTTGCAAAAACCCAGCAACCTCGTGCACTATTCACTTTTTTCTCCATTCTTCTCTTCTAGCAGACAGAGCATCTGTCAAATTGCCGGAAGAACTATATTCTCTATGCCCTCTTTCTTAGCCAAATCTCTCACAAAACTTCCTCTTTCTTACCCAACCACTTCCTTTTCCCTCAAAGCAAGCCTAAATTTCCTCTTAGTGCTAAACTCATGTTGATTTTGCTTTTACGCCACATGCCTCTCATGCCAAGCTCAAAATTTTATCTGTAAGCATGCATAAATTATCTGTAAGTTGTTGTTGTTTTAGTCGGTGAAGGTAACCAAGATGCTTCCTAAGGCTCTACTGCCCTTTCAAAGCATTTTTGGAGCTTAATTTTCGATCTCAGACACAGGGGACAATTTTTTCAGTTTCCTCCTTACGGCAGCACAGCACATTTGTAGCTGCTGGAAGAAAAAAGCCCCTACAGGAAGATTATAGCTAGCTATTATTATTTTATCACTGTTTTGTCAATGGTTTGTTATAAGTTTAGGAGAAGTTTTGGAATATTTAATTCAAATTCCTATATTGTTTCAAAACAAGCATGATGGTTGAGGTGGTAAGTTGATTAAGGCCCCGTTTGGGATTGCTTTTTTTCCCCAAAAACCTGCTTAACTTTAAAGTTAAGCAGTTTAAGGTGTTTGGTAAAAATAAAATATCATGCTTATTTTAAAAGCAATGGTCTTTTAACAGCAGCTTTTAAAAGCAACCTCGGGGTTGCTTTTTAAAGCTGCTTTTAATTGAAGCAGCGCACTCCTTTTAATGAAATTTTTGCAATTCCACAAATACCCTTATTAGGTTAGAAATCTATCCTCACGTATTACTCTCAAATCTGCAAACACCAAAGTTCATCTTCACGTAGCCTCCCAAGTTAGGAGACAACCATTCTCTCAATCTCTCTCAATCTCTTTCACATGGTAGATTCTTCAATCTCTTCAATCTCTCAAACTTTTTATATACGTGTTACTCTTGCTTTTTTATTTTATTTGTATTTTTCTACGTGCTTTATTTTTCTACTGGTTTGCGAGGCCTGCATTGGTTGTCAATGGGCTTTATTTTTCTACTGGGTTTTTATTTTTCTTCGTCTTCTTCTTCATACAAATATTATATGTTTATATAATCTGCATACTTGTAATATAATATTTCTTGGGAAATCTACGTGCCTGAAATCTCTGTTTTTGGGTTTGTGTTATCTGCGTGTTTGTAAACTATGTTTCTATTGTGTTTTGGGCAAGTCCTAATTTGTTTCTTATCAGATTTCTTAGTGTGCAAACAGAGCATGCTGCATGTATTGCACGTTTCACTGAATAATCAAACAAGAAATCACTTTTATGAATTGCGAGAGAATTTTGGCATACTGAAAAGTTATAACAATTCCAAACAAGCTCTATTTTTCTTTTAATTCCCTTTATGATAAACTAGTTTTGCTGCAAAATTTATTTCTTTGACTTCCATTAATCTTTTGTGAATAAATATCAAAACTATAGACCCAAAAAATAAGGGAAAAATATATGGGAGTGTGTTTGAATCCTTTTATCTTGTACAACTTGTGTATTGCTTTTGATGTATATAGTTTTGCCCAAGTTTTCCTATAGGTAATTACTTAGGAGTGTCATTGAACGCACTTTTGGTGTATGGAAGAAAAAGTGAAGCATTTTACAAGACATGCCTAGCTATCCATTCGATAAGCAAGTGAAGATAGTAATTGCAACTATGGCACTTCACAACTATATAAGGAGGCATGCCCAACGTGATATTCATTTTGACAAAGTGAATGACAACCCAAATGCAATGGAGATGGAGGGTGATGCACAAGAAGAATATCATATTACTCAAGGGCCTGGAGCACAAGAACTAGAAACATTAAGGAACAAGATTGCTGCAAGTTTAATGCATGCATCTTCTTAGACATTTTCTTTATTTCCATTTATTTAAGCCTAGTTTCAATTTGTTTTTATTGCTACAATTCAAACCTTAAAAAAATGTTTATTACTTATTCAATATCAAGGATGGTGTATGAACCTACTACCGTGGTGATCTCTTTATCTTTGTTGGAATTTATTCAATACATAATTATCATTGTTGGAGTTTATTCAATTTGAATTTTTCTTTTCTCTAAGCAAAGATTAATATAATTTTTAGGGAGAAAAGTATAAAAGCACTTTACAGTTTTATTTTTTACCAAACAGATTAGTAAAAAGCATTTTCAGCATCATGTCCATTTTAGTCATTATAAATAGTTACAACACTTTTACTGTAAAATTTACCAAACGCTGTGACACTGCTTTTCATACTCACAACACTTTTAAAATTACAGTTTACCAAACGTTTAACTGCTTTACTTTACAACTGATTCTACTTAAAGCACAGCAGAAGCAGCTTTTTTTTAAAACGGCAGCAATCCCAAACTAGGCCTAAGTCTTGGTAGGTTTTAGTCTCCTTGGTCCGGCCCGAGCACTAACCTTTTTAATGTGGGTTTAGGTTTTAGACTATGCTTGGATTCATACTTTTTTATAGATGGACCGACGTGACACGATCCAGTTAATTTAATGGGTCGGCACGACAAAGAACTTTATGTAGACAAAGGTTACCTTTCAAGGGTTCCATATATCACCAACTAGCTTTCAATTTGATGGTACTTATCTTCTCAATATGTTGGAAGAAATTTCAAGTTTGAATTCCATTATCCTAATTAATAATAATAATAATTAAAAAAAGCTTTCATATATCAAAATCTCTTTGCACAAAGACACATTTTTTTTATATATTTTTTTATTCAATTTTTTCAACTTATGGCTTAAAATTAAAAGCATGTAATTGGGAGAATTAACTCCCACTCCATGCATATCTTCTCCTTTAAATTGTGAGGAGCCTACAATATGATGACCAAGCTCTCAAGAAACAATTAGCTAGGGGTGTCATTTGTTCATCATGAGGGAATCATGCTCAAGGAGTTGCACTATCAACACAAAACCTTGGTTCTAATGTTGCGATAGTCATGCCTGTCAGTGGCGGATCCAGGATTCAAAAGTCAGGTAGGCGAAACTTACCTTAAAAACTCAACGGTACGAGTGAATTTTATTGATAAAAATAAAAAGATACACCTAGTCAGGGGGGACGTAATGAGCCTTACCCTCAAATATGCATATCTATACATAAATAAAAGCTTAACAAAAAAAAAAAAACAAGAAGTAAATGCAATGCAACACAAAAACTAAACTATTTTAATCTAAAATTGTACCCTACGAGGCTTAGAAATGTTAAATTCTTCAATTATCTCTTCATTATCGATACTATTAGCAAACTCTCTTTCAATGTGGAGAATCATGCAATCAGCAAGGAATTCATCAGCTATGGTAATGTTCAACTGTAATAAAATCTTTTTGTTGACAAGAACGACGTGTGCCCATCATATAACGAGAACGCATATCAGGAACATTAATACCTAATTAATTTCAACAAAATCCCCAAATTATATTTCATTCCTAATTAAACCCTAGAAAACTCAATTTCAAATTAAAATTAAAACTAAGATGCATACATTTATTTTAGGAATAACCCAATAGAAGAAGATAATTAAAGAGAAGAGATTAAGAAGAATACTTGTTTCCTTGTATATGAGAAGAGAAGAGAAGAGGCTGTCCAGTGTCCACGATTGCACAGCACAGCCAAGACTTGTGTTGAGAAGAAGCTCTCCCGACTCTGTCTGGAATTGCACTGCACTGCCACTATTTGGCTGCTTAAGTTATATTCTTTCTTTTATTAAAGTTTGACTGGGTCATTCATAACATGGGCTGGCTGGTTATAATTTTTTTCAGTTTTTTAAAGTTTGAGTGGGTTTGTGCTGTGGGTTTTATATGGATTGGGTAGGCAAGAGTGTATACCAACACATGGAATGGATATCAATTACATAGCTTATATATAGGTTTTTTTTTAGTGAAATATTTGTGGGTAGGCAGTAGCCTACCCTGCCCTGGCTTAAGATCCGCCCCTGCCTCTTACAACTCCTAAAATCAAAGTTCAATACTCATTCTCTCCATTCCAGATAAGTAATAAGGAGATAATGATCTTGTTTTAATTTTCTCCTTCCTTTGAGGATTGAAAATATTCTTAATTAGAGCATCTTTTTATAGAATGGTTTAAGATTCTCAATCCAAAATTTTATCCTCCTCCAAACAGATGCTTCCAGTCTGATTATGGAAGTAGTGTTTGACTAAGTGTAAGTGGCCAAGTCATCATCAAAACTAACACATCAGTCCTCACCTACTTTGCTGAACTTTTGCCAAGAATTTCCCGTTAGTGTTTGTTTGTGAAGTTCTAATTTACATGCTAAATTTAAAGGACACAAGAAAGCCACGCAATTTCAAACATAGTTGTCCACTATTTCACAAACTTATGAGTTACAACTTGGTTCTTAAAGATGTACATGTATAAACCCAAGAACAAACTAACTTTAAACAATAGAAACTAAAACATTTCTTTCCTCTATGTGAAACAAGGTGTATTTCCTTTAGATGGGACTAGCATTCTATAACAGGTAATCATAACTTCTATTTTTGTTTTTCTTAAATTACAATGGTTCATCCTTTGATGACTTCCCCTCTCAATAGATGAAAAGAATTTCTCTCTCTACTCAAAATCCAACTTCAAAAGAACAATACTTTCTGTGAGTATGGGTAAGTTGCATACCATCCTCCGTTCAGAGACCTCTGAAAGAATTCTGGTTGGTTAACAGAAACGTGAAGGAAACGAGGGCCCTGCTTATGGATTTCCGATTCCTTTCTCACATGTTTTCTGAGAACCAACCAGAGCCTCTATGTATCGAGGCATGACTTCAATTTCTTTATACTAGCTCTCAGAACAACGAGAAACTTTTGTTGTGTCTAGAACGCAGGGACGGGCGTGCCTGCTCAACTGATATTCTTGGGGAGGGCCCAGTACTTTCAATGGTATCTGGTTTAGCATCAGAGGGTCGCGAAAGAAGACTGCACCCAATTCTCCTGGCAACCACACGAGGAGAACTGAGAGAGCTATGTGATTTGTTCACCTTTTTCATCTCTTGCTTTATTTTACTAAACTCTTCTTCGAGTTCACCGACTCTAGATCTCATCTTTTCCATATCCACCTTTAAAACCCGGTTCTCACGCACCATAGTCACCCACCCGTCCCTCTGTATAATCTGGCCAGCCATGTCACCTGGGACAGTCACAGGACCTGCAGGGCCACTCTCAGTTTCCAAGCCATGAAGACAACCAGCTAGAGCAGTTCTCAAATGCATCTGCTCAAAGAACAGGACTTGAAGAACAACTCTAAGTGGCAGCCTTTCATTTTGGGATGCATGGGCACAGGCATCAATAGAGAGTTTCGAGAAGTCAATGATGCTGCAAAGTTCTTCCTTCTCTTTATCTGAGAGCCAAGGGTGTGCCTGAAAAATTGCAGTCAGCATTATAAAACTTCAAAAAAAATTGAACAAATAAGAAAAAGGCAGTTTTTCTCTCAAGAGGTGGTCTAGCAAAATTAAACCTTGAAGTATATATCCAGTGACCTATACAAGCCATCAAACAAAGTCCTTGAAGATTCTGGGAGGGCCTCTGCAAGAGAGCGTATCTTTACTGGTTTTAAAGTCACATCTGAAGCAACCTCCGCAATATAGTTATCTACCAACTTTGCAACTTTTTGTAATGGTCTTGATGATGGTGATGTTTCCATGTCAAATGATGATGGAGAAAATGGTGTGACCTTTGATTCTGACGACATAAAATGATGGATTATCCGTTCAACACAGTCAGTATCATACAACGCGTCAGCATCTGAATATGTAGGAATCAGAAGGCCATCTAGGGTTGCCAACTCCAGTTGCCTTCCTATTCTCCTCTCCAAAGCATCCTTGCAGCTTTCACTGACACCCAAAATTAATGCCACACGAAGTAGACCAAGTAGAAAACGGCAAAATGATTTCCCCTTCTTTCGGGGAAGAAGTTTTTCAACGGATTCTAAAACTACCCTTTGATCAAGGGCAATGGGTGTCAAACTAAAACTTGTAACTGTTCTTGGTATACCATGTTGTCCACCCTGCCATCGTCCCAGACCAGGTAGGTACTTCCTGGTATAGTGCATTACAGCACCCACTAGGTTTTCAGGTCTTATACCCCTTGTTTCCATTGTCTTGATAAGTCTCTCAAACAAACTCACACTGAGGTATGAGATGTCTTCGAACCACCAGTCAGACTCAGAGCTTCGAATTCTAGCTCCGGTGTTAATTCCATTCCATAGGATGCTTCCACCAGGGCTCTGCAAACTACCATACATCATCATAGGCCATCCAAATAAACTAGGATCTGTACATACCATCACAGATAGAGCATTTACACATTTGTTTACTATGTGAAGTTTTTCTGCCCTTTGGATAACAGTCTCACAACTTTGAAGTGCCAAGATACAGTCTTTCCAGTTGTGAAGTATATTCTTATGGAAGAAACTCTCTGACTTTGAGAGCAAGTTGCCTTCTCCATACTCATCTGTCATTTCAAGGTAGTCTGCTGTACAGTAGATCACTACTATGTTTCTTGGAGTCAATTCAACCCGCATACCATAGCAGTATTTAGCTGCAATGAGGAATGTGTCAGGGCCACCGGGGAATTCTTCCAGAAGTGCAGTGAAAATCTTGTCACGTGTGCTTTTAGACTCCTCATACATACGTGCTATCTTCCCAGATTTTGATATGAGAGGAAACTGGACAGTTATGAATTGTCATAAGTGATAAGCCCTATTTAAATTCACTGTGACAGCTATGACAATATTTTCCATTATAAAAATATCCTTAAAAGGAGGAAGACAGGAGAGACAACAACAACAGATAACAATGCAGAAAAATTCAACTAAGAAACATAACATAACAGTTTATCACTAACAGTGAAATGAAGCTATCAACAACATGTCTAGCATTTAATGCTTTAATTTCCAGAATATAATCATCCTTAAAAAGATAGCAGGGGGAAAATAACCACTTAAAACACGGCTTCCATTCGACAAATACCTTCTATTTTTGTCAGGGATACATATATTGAAAGCTTATAGTGCACCACCAACTACCAGGGAAACCAAAAAGCTCATGAAAAATCTAGCATAATCTTAACAAGCCAGTCAACAACTTATTTCTGAAGTTTGGGAATTACCCAAACGTTTTTATCAGTTCCTATCCATTCTAAATCCCCAAAATTCCAAAACCCACCACAGCAAATGATAGGTGCATACCTTGTGAAGATGGAAGCTCACGCCGTCCACCACAACAGTAATATCACTTGGCAATCCCGCTTTGCAAAACCTTGCGGGGCAAAAAAACACAATACATCAATCAGTCTCTCCAACTCTTTCATATATAATTCAATGAAAAAATCAAACTTCATTAAAACAAAAAAGAAAGGTGTATTGAGACTGAATTATAATTGAACTATGGAAGTGAAGGCTGTAATTAAAATATAATCAGACTCTGGCCTCTGGCCTTTAAAGGGCCATAATAACAATAACCCATTTAATTCAATCTCAAAAAGAACAATAACGATGAGAATTAAAGCTTTCAACAATTGGGATTGTATTTCTGTGCTTGGAAGTGTATGCAGAAGAGAGGGAGGGGGGGGGGGGGGGGGGCAAAATTAAAATGTGAAAGTGGGGAAACGGTCTCTCATTCTCTCTCTCTCTCTCTAGCCAAACAGTAGCTTCATTTTGGGTGGAGAACAGAGACCGAGTAACGATTTCTTTAATCAAAAGTGGAAAAAAGAAGAAGAGGTTAAAGATGCCAAGCAACGTAAGTAGGAATCCAAGTCCAGCATAGTCAAACAAACGTCGTGTGCCCAAACACCAACCAGTGCGCCTTTACAGCTATGACCTCCTCTACTCTCTCCCTTCATCAAAGCGCAAAACCCCAACCCCACACTACCACCAAATACCATGGGACCATAAAAAAAAAAACAACACAAATTCAAATTCTATAATCAAAACCCAGAAAAGGATGCACAGATCACGACGCCAAAACAGTCCCAAGTGTGAGAGAAAAGCAAGTGAATTTTAAAATGGGACAAGCACAAGAGGCCGGCATGTGTGGGAACATGGCAATGGAGATCGAAGCGAAAGCATCACTCAGCCGTCGATGACTCGATGGGGCATTAGCCGGCCGAGAAATAATGGGGTTTGGAGACAAAGGTTAATAATAATAATGTGGTTTGTCTGAGGCTTTTTGTCAAACAGCTTCCCTGCAATGATTTTCCCAAACGCGTGGTGTCTGCCTGATCGTGGAAGATTGACTCCATGGTATTTCATTTTCATCCGAGTAACTATGGTTTTGCAGAGTGTTTGTTAGTGTGGGGCATGGGACCCACCCGAAGCACATCATTCTTCTGGTTGTATCAGTGTTGCTGTGAATAAAAAATAAAAAATAATAAAATAATGTATTTTTTTATTTCCTAATGAAATAAAAAAACCTAGAGAACGTCTTTAGGAGTTGTAACTACTTCTACGGGTCCTACATGTGACGTTGGGTAGAAGTGTTTTTTCATTTAGTTTTAAATTTCGACTTACTAGGAGCGACAATTTGCAACAAGGGTTTATGATATAGCCCACTCGAGCCTACTCATAAGATCGTTTTACTCGTGATCCTTCGAAATAAGGTAAATTTAGTTCATCTCAATTTGAAATTTTGAGTTCATCCTGTTTATGTCACGACTTATATAATTCATGTGGTGTGAATGTGTTTTTTTTTTCTTATACTAAACATAGACGTGTTCAAATTTGACTACATATTTGACATTTTATGCACATTGACAAAGGGTGCTCTATTATATATACAGTGTAGATGAATCAAAATTAATAGCCCAAACAAATCGTCATATGAAAGAAACGAAAATTAAAATCGGTTTAAATTGCGTACCAATATTATTATTATTATTACTATATTAATTCCTGAGTTTGACACAGTTGCAGAAAATGTCCATGTGTTGCCAGACATGAAAATGATTGGTACAGCTGGGCTATAGCTAGCTGCCACGGATCATAAAGATTGAATTGAGGGGATTTCCTTTGATGGGAAAACCTCTCTTAAATGGGATTTTTAATGTGGCAATGTTCTCAATTAAATCATTATATCGATATTATTTCAATATTTCGTTGTTCATATTGTTGGTAGTGTTGAAATTGTTGCATATATATATCGATAACAAATAACCCAACAGTCTTGATATGGCAAAATAGAATATTATGTTGATATTGTTGATTTGCTAAAATAATAATCAAGGAAATTCCAGTTGAGAGATCTCTTAAATATGTTTATTAAAAAAATATCTTTGTAGAGTCTATTCCGCATTGTATTTAAATGATCTATTAAATTTTCATGTCTTAATTCATAGATCATATATGCAAAAAAGCACCCATATCAGATGTTTGAGCATGGTTAGAAGGTAGGTAGCTATTCTAGTGTTTATTTAAAAAACTGTGTTGGTCTACTTATTTCATTATCACTTATGTCTTAATGGTTTACGATTTGCTTAATCTTTTTCAATGATGATTTGTGAAAAAATAAACGGGTTTGATCATTCAAAAACTATGCAGAATGGGCCCGCCAAAATATCCCTTAAATAAATTTATTTGAAACACCCTTCAACAAAATGAGACTTCTACAACAATAGTTCTATTTAAGATCCCCAAGCCCAACAAATGCACTCATGCACAAACATTAATTCCACTTGTTCATGAGTAGATTATATGAGCAGGTTGGTTTAATGAGGGTAGGTAGGTGCATATAATGATCATTATCTATATATAGAACCAGAGAGCAGTAATGAGCACTATGAATCCGATAATTTTATTATTACATTTTTATATTTTTTTTATATTTAGTTTTTTAAGAGAAAGTTAATTAAAAAGAGTCTTATTACTTGATTTTTCTTATTTTCTACTAGACTGCGCTTTTGGAATGATTTCGACAAAAACCAAATGTAAAAAGTATAAAAATATAGAAAATAATGCATTTATTAGCATCACAATGTTAGAGTCAGACAGAGTGTACATGATTATACTAATTAGCATGTAAAGTCTAATAAGTAAAGAGAATTAAGTAGATAATATAAGTAATTAGCTGAAATAATTAATTGTATATGGTTGTGTTACTATTATGATGATGACAATTAAGCATGGCATATGTTTATTGCATATACAAATTTTGAGCTGTTGATTTGGTGAGTTTTACATCAATATAAAACCACTTCATCCAACCCCGTGAAAAATGCCCTTTAATTGCAAATCACTGATCTCATGTTCGAACCTTATGACACCTTGTCAATGTGTGAAGAAAAAAAAACCCACATTCTTCAATATCGCTTATATAAAAATAAAAATAAAACAAAAGAACAAAAAAAAGACCCACTTCATCTAGTTGTCTTATTATATGGGCGATCAACTCTAGTTTTTTTAAGACATAAAATAGGTCGAAGAATCAGATAACATTAATTCTAATAGCATGAGAATGATGCAGTCACAAACAACCACCAGAGTACGAAGACATTAGCTAATTATGTAACGCTACCCTCTTGGCATGAGTGGGAATTTATTATTCCCTAGCTAAATATGTTAGAGTTGTTTTAGGATCAATGCAAAAGTGTATTAAGGGTGAATGCGAGAGGTCGGGCACATGATTAAGTCCACTAACCTCTCACTAATCGCAGTACTTGAACCTGAACTGATCCTACATGAGCCCGCATACGGTTTAAATGATAATGCTATAGGTAACTACAAAAAAGATTTAAATATATTCTCACCAAAGAAAAAAAAAATTGGGGAATATATAAGTAAATTGAAAACCATTTTAGCCACAGTGTTGGGCCAAAAACACAGCGCACGCAGTTGTGGACTGTGGTTGCTATATAAATACATTTCGATACGAAAACTGAACAAAAGCGATCGCAAGGCACCCGTGGCCTAATGGATAAGGCGTCTGACTTCTAATCAGGCGATTGTGGGTTCGAGTCCCACCGGGTGTGCTTCTCTATTTTATTTTATGTTTTTAAAATAAATGCCTTCCATTTTTGTAACCCATGAAAATTACTGAACTATCCTCAGCGCCACGTGTTTTGGGTAATATCCTTTTTTTCAATAATTATTTTATTTTTATAAATCATACATAACATTTGTTTGTAAACCTAGGATTGCATAAAAAACTGAATCATATATGTGTCTATGATTGTATCTGTTTATTTTCTTCACAAGGAAAGTAGAAGTTGGAAAGAAAGAAGAAGAAAAAAAGTATCAGAGATTCTGCCAACTACATTTGAAGGGAGAGCGTTCTCTTTCTTTTGTTGATGATTTTCATTTTTTAATCAATTTCTCCTCTCCATCTTAACATACCAAAAGACCTGGGATAATAAATTTTATTTATAAATAACTCTTTTTGAATAAGGGCTATTGCAAGGGCGGAACCATAAATTTTTCAATGGGTGGGCTAGCTCAAGTTATTAGCTTAAAATCTAATGAATTTTTTTTTTTTTACTTACATTTTCTATAGTTTTTCTAGAAATAAAAATATACATTAAATCATGCTAATTGTAAACACAAGGAAAAAAAAAACATAGAGCCATATTATTCACGAAAGGGTGAATTTCATTTAAAATAATGCTTCTCTTTTGGAGACAAATTGATGTTGGGACAAACTTTGACACCAAATACAAATGTGAAAGACCTCTAACTATGCCAATCGGTGTTGAAATTGTGTGTATATATATATATATATATTATACATATATATATATATATATTATACATATATATATATATATTATACATATATATATATATATATATGTATAATATATATATATATATATTATACATATATATATATATATATTATACATATATATATATATATATGTATAATATATATATATATATATTATACATATATATATATATATTATACATATATATATATATATATATGTATAATACAGAGAGCTTCCATTGAGGGATCCCTCAAATAAGCTTATTTGAGGGATCCCTCAATGGAATCTCTATGTATTATACATATATATAATAGTTAAAATATTAGGCTATATGTATATTTAATTTATTTTTTGGCCAAACCTTCCCTGAGCTATAGCCAACGACATCCATTGCCTTAGTTCCGCCCATGAGCTATTGAATTGATACCGACCACACTTCTCCCCACTCTTTTTTATTTTTGAATACAAACGATAGTCTAAACTACAAGGATGTAGATTCACGCACACTATCAAAGTGTCATAATAGTCTAAACTATAAGGATGGAGACTCACACACTACCAAAGTGCCATGAAAGTTAACACCTAAGACGTCTGCAAGTCATTCTGCAGGGAGCTGGTTGGCTCCCACCCCTTTTTCTTCATTTTTGTTTTACTACTTTACGTAAATTTACGTCTGTTTTATTTGTTCACTCACCTTATAATCAAAGTTGAGGTTTTTTCCCCAAATCCTTAAAAGTAATTTTGCAAAGGAGTAAATTTATCTTGAAAACTTTGATTATATGGCGAGTAGAGAAATAAGACAGATATGTGAAAATAGCAATTTAACTACACATTAGCTGCGCTAATGATTGGATAATTAATTACACATGACATGAGCTCTCAATCGTTACCCTGATAGTAACCGCTTCTACCTTTTTGGAACATCATACTGGCCAAGATTCTACAATTGTAAATTTCGAATGAAACATAGGACAATTTCGTCGTATTAAATCTCACTAATAATTTTAGGCATATACCACTGCATTTTAAATACGTGGAACTTTCTCAAGTCAACACTCAACAGTACTCAATTATCCTCTCTTTTTTACCTGTAAACGAGAACAAAAGCAGTAGAATTACTAGAATGCTTGAAATAAATAAATAAATAAATAATAATTTAAAAGAGCCTACAAGAGCCTGCGAGGGTTATCGAAAATGAATACAACACCCTAGTACAAAATAGAGGAATGGCAAGCATTCCCCTAAAGAAACAGAAACAACTTCACTTGTATAATGTGGCCTATATAGCCCGCAGCATGTCGCAGCAAAAGCTCTGGTGACAAATTACAGTAATATGATATAGTTCCCTAATGAAATCTAGATATTTTCTGCAGGCATATCCAAAGCACAAACTGTTGACCTCTACCATGAACTATTGACTAACGACACTGGTAAGACGAACAAATGTACTATATATTCAAATCAGACATTAAGATACATCTGAAGACTTCTTTAGAAAGAATTTTGAACACCTGTCAAACAACAGCACACCTAAGCAAGAATCCTCCCAAAGCCATACTTATTTAGCTTGTAGCAGATGCTTGGGAGATGGCCTTCTTGACAGCTTCAGCATATGTCCTATGCTGATAGGTGAGGGTTGACTCAAGCAGGTCCCATAGTGAAGTCTTCGGGTTCCAGCCTGTCATTCATAGCACATTACATAGTTAGAATGCCACAAAGTCGGAGCTCATTTACATTTAAGATGGGGTACAAGAAAGATATATACCAAGCTGCTTATTGATAATAGTCATGTCAGGAATTCTCTTGTCACTATCATCATATCCCACTCCATAGAATTCTTGAGAGCTTACATCAATGGTTGGTGTCTCCAGTTTTGGTTCACCACTTACCTTAACATAGACCTGCAATATGCAAGAACATCAATCCTCATCCAAATATAAGACTGCTAATCCAACTTAATAGACTAAAGGAAAAAGGGTATATCAAAGACAATTCTTCACCTCAGTCATCATTTCACCAAGCTGCCTAACAGTAACTTCATTGTTAGGGTTGCCAACATTGAAAATGTGGCCATTGGCCCTACCAGGATTTTCCTGAGGAAGATGTCACATTGATGAGCAACTTCTTTTGCATGCTAAATATTAATTTGAAAAGAGAGATGTTTTTCTTATAACTTACAATCATCAACAAAACAGCTTCAATAGCATCCTTTATGTAGACAAAAGTTCTCTGGGATTGGCCACCATCTACAAGCTTGAGTGGCTCACGTCGAAGAAGATTCTGCAACAGAGAAAAGCAGGATGTGATCACAACACAAATATGAAATACCAAATAAATAGGGAATATTACAACTAATTTCGCACATACATTACTAAAGCAGGCTAGAACTCTTGGAACACCCTCACTTGGGCCGTCAATCCCAGGAATGAAATCCATTCTAGGTCCAATCCAGTTGAAGGGTCTCACAATGGTAAACTCAAGACCATTTTCCGCACCCTCAGCTGTAAACAAGAAGAAAGTAATCAGAAGACTACATTACAAATACCAATTCATGAACAGCCAGATAAAAGTAAAAGAAGGAGATCACCAACCATAAATCAGCCTCTCGATCAATTGCTTTGCACATGCATAAGACCATCTCTGCTTCTCAATAGAGCCAAAAATGCAGGGGGATTCATCTTCTTTAAGCACATAATATGCAGGATCCTATTAAAACATAGCACACAAGTAAATTTTCCATTAACAAAATCAAATCATACAGCATCAACAAGCTTTAATGCAATAGTGACTTAATCTGAAGAAACCATATTACAAACTGAAAACATAGACAGCATCATATCACAGGAAAATTAGAGAGCCAAAAGAAACAAATAAATTGTCATACAATCTATAGGACACAATACTTTTTGTTTCCTAGAGTTCTTTCATTTCGCCCTTTCCAAAAGGAGGCAAAAGTGTTCACTTCCAATTAGCAATAACAGGTGAGCTGCAACTGATAAAATCATATCACAAATGTTGCTTTTAAAAAAGCACACATACCTTGTGAAAAAATCTAGAGTTCTTTAGACAAATCTATATCACTATTTTCAACTGCTTTTACAAGGCCCAATTTACTAAAATTGCTCCATCCATCTAAACACTCAAACTCTGTTCCACCAATGTGCCGGTACCTTACAACCTAAAGTTGCTATAAGCAAAATCTACAATAGACTTCCTGGACCCCAAGAACCATATCCAAAAATTGTACAAACCCCCAAAGATATGAGATATGACAAAGTGAAACTCAAAACGTACGAGATGCTGCTATTAGGATGAGAAGGCACACAAAACATAGGAGATGCTGGTACCCAACAAAATGAAGACAACTCCAACACTAAAACTTCAAAGATATTTCCTGAAACAAAATAGTAGCCATGCACTTGGATAACGGGCAGGCTGGGGTCAAGCCAGGCTTTGATGCCATGATAGGATATCTTTATTAGGCCTGGCCTGCTCAGTTCAGCCTTATACTTGTTTCATAAGCCTGAGCGCCACTCCAAGGAAAAGGATCAAGTCCAATCCCAGCACTTTCTTTACACTTTAACATACCCAGTATTATTTGTACCTAAATAAAGGACTACTATATAATAAGAAACTAGGAAAATGATAAAATAAGAACTATAATTATATTATGATATTAATATTCTCATAAGTATATATAAAAGGTCGGACCAGACTTGGCTCTTCACTCTCAAGTCCCTCGGGCCTCTAATTTCAGGCTTATCCATCTTAAGGAATCCAAATTTGTTATGCATGCAACAAAATGTCAGTATCAGATCAGATCACAAATTCAAGCACATGTTTAAGTATTACAGTCTAATGCCATACCACCGACACATGATTGTAGATCCCAAAAGCAGAAAAATGCAATCAAACCATCTGAATTATGCAAAATGGAGAACTTTATCATAAAACAAACGTCAAGAAAAGAACAGATCTGAATCGTGCCCAAGAAAACATTAAAAACATTAAAAAAAGAAGGAAAGAAAGAAAGAAAGAAAGGTGGACAAGAAAGGGAGAGGGAGGGCTACCTGACGAAGAGGGCTATCTTTAGGAAGATAGCTTCCAATGGTTTTCCCATACACTTCACAAGTAGAAAAGTGAATCAACCGCTTGTTGTTTTCCGAACAGTATTTCACCTAACGAAATTTTTTCATAAAAAACAAAAATGTAAGAAAAACCCACATCAACTTTCAATCAATTCCCACACTAACGACCCAAAATAAAAAATTTCGCAATCAAACCCATAATTTCATTATCCCAAAAAAACACAATAATTGAAATGTAGTAGCCGAAACCCACCACAGGCAAAGCGTCAATGAAGTTGCTGTAGATGGTGTCGAGTGGGCGAGTGTTGTAGTCCGCCGGAGTACAAATCGCGGCGAGATTAATGGTCTGCAAAACCCACAAATTCAAACCATCAAAACCCAACCCACCATGAAAAAATGTTCAAGAACCGTCAAGAAAACAAGAAGAGAGAAAATGGGTTATACCAGATCTGCCATCTTGATGAGGCCTTCGAGGCGCGAGTCTTGCTTGATGTTGAGTCGGTGGAACTGGATTCGATCGGACCATGGATGCGCGTTTTCGGGCTCAAGAAGGTGCTTGATCTTGTCATTATAGACGTCCAAAGCTAGAACCTTGTGTGGGGTCTCTGACATCAGCTTCTCGCAGAGATGGGACCCAATGAACCCTCCTGCTCCGATCATGCATATCGTTATCGGCTTTATTGCGCTGCCGTCTAGATCTACTCTAGCCACCGACGCCATTCTCTACGACGACGTTCTGGGTATGTGGGGTATTTGGGCAAAATGGGTGAGAAGAGGTTGTGAGAGAGAGAGTAGAGATTTCTTGGGGTTCGAGAAGAAGAGAAGAAAAATATGAAAGAGGAGAATGGGAGGTCAGAATGTATTTAAAGGGAGATTGGGAGGGAGGGAAGGAGACAGTGACCTACACTCTTCGTTTTTCCTTGCACATGCTACTCGCTCTATGATTGGCCATGTGTGGCGGTGTCGTGTTAGTATTCTGGGGTTGGTAGCAGTGGATTGGTGTGAAAACTTTGTTAATTTTATTGGGATTGGATCTCATATGCTCTCATGGAAGGTTAGTTGTTGGATCAATATGAGGAACGGTTTAGAAGTTTTGGAAATTGCCAGAGTGATTAGAGCTGGATCTGCCGATTGCTTCATGGCAATCATAATGGGTTTTGTTTATTAAATGTGATCAATAATGTTTAAGACAAGTAGATTCACTAATTCTCCAAAAACCATTCATTTTCCTTCCAGTTTTTAAAATAAAGTTTTTCATATTGCTTCTTTGATCAAAATAGTAGCATTCAAAAATACAATATAACTCTTTCGTGTTACGAAGGAGTGTTAATTCTTGGAGGGAGGACTTGAGCTAGAATGGGGAGTCGAACTTTAAAACCGGGTGCAAATAATGCTACAAATCTCTACTATAACCCTTTGATTTTTAATATGCAACTCAATAATTGCATAATAGAACAAACGATCGAAATACGTCCCTCAAATGCTATATATACAATGCAATCTAGCAATCTTGACATTGTTGAACATAGAAAATGCTATTGTCATCTATATGTGAGCGTATATAACATTCTTAGTTATGCATCCCACATTTATAATAATAAAAATGTTTCACACACTTCATTTCTATATAGTATTAATATAGATAAGAGTGAGTCGTTTTGGTAAATCATATTACCATATTTTAGATTCATAATAGCGTGTGGTTTTAGATGTAGGAAATTAACAAGTGGTAAGGAATGCGTTTTAGGTCCATTCAACAGATCGCAAAATACAAGACAAGTGTGGTTTTCCAATGAGCTGTCCCTTCCAAGCTCACGTGGGTCATATTTGGTTTTCAATTATAGAAACCTACTTGCCCACTCTCTTTAATGCACGCGCTTCGCTGCACTGACTGTCCTAAATCTAAAACTCCTTTCCACCTTTCTTTTCCGCAATCTCCTCTTTTCTTTTATAAATTATACCTTTTCTATATCTTAATTTCCATTGAATGAAAAGAAAAAATATTGCATTTATAGCATATCCCAAGATCAAGAGAAAAAAAAAAAAAAAAAAAACCAACCAACTTACTTTCTAGAGCAAAAAGGAACTACGTACTCCTCACTTATTACAATTTTTTAACCTTAAATTTGTACATATCAATGTGTTTATTGTGTTGATTAATTGGATTGGCTTGTAGATGTCATCAATTTGTTTATTGTGTTTCACTTGACATTAGTCTTGACTATATTATTCTTTTCCTTAACATTATGCTCTACTTACTTTTTATGCAATTCAATTCTCTAAGACTCTGTTGGGTTCACATAAAAGATTTGATGGGAAATAATTTCATATGTTTGGTAATCCTGGAAAAGTATCTGGGAAATATCACTTTATTTCTTTTTACATGTTTGGTTTGTGTAGGAATGTAAAACAAAGTCTGTTTAATTTTTCAATTATATTCATATGAAATCAAATAAAAAAATAATGCAGTTAATGCTATGTTGTAATTTTAAATCGTTAATTATGATAAAATGATCATGAAAATGTGCATTTAATATTGGCTCATTTTCTAAAACTTTCCCATGAGTAGGAAAACAAAACCCAAGGGGGGAGGAGGAGGGGTTCACTTTCCCCATACTTTCTCATATGCTAGGCAACCATTTTCCATACGTGGGCATACCAAATATGAAAAAACAATTGATTACCCATCTCCAAGCCTCATTTTTCATGAACCAAACAGGGGGCCTAAGAGAATCATGATTGTTGAAAGAAACCTCACTAACCAGATTTATTCAAATTTCCCTATAAAAAAATATTTATTAAAATTTTGATAATAGATGTTCATATTAAAGCACGACGCCTCTCAATGCTTATAGAGCATCTTCGTTTGAATTGTCCAATGATAACCATTTCAATTTTATTTTTTTATTTTCATTTTTTGTGCTACAATATAGAGGAAAATAAGAATATTGAAAGTGAGAATGAGATTGGAGATGAGATTGAGAAAGAACATGAGAGTGGAGGATGGTAAGGATGAGTAACAAAAATGAAAACAAAAACTGAAATATATTAGAAATTATTTTCACTTTTGTTACTCTTTCCTCCCAGCCTCCCCTCTCATCATCTCTCTCATTCTCACTCTCATTTTCCTCTATACACTAGCCCAAAAAATGAAAGCTAAAAACTAAAATTGAAATAATTTTTAAACGGCCCCTAAACTTCAAGTCTTATACTTAAATTTGAAAAGCATCCATCCATATGTCGTTGAAATTGTCATTTAATTTTTTATTCTTATTATTTCATTTATTTTCAAAATGCTAAATGGAGTAGAAAATTTTAACAACACAAGTCATCAAATGTAAACTCGGTCTTATGAATTTGACATTTCCACTAGGGATCTGATATTAATTAACCCTATAACTAAACAATTGTCTTTGTTAAAATTTTACGCAAATGGAATATGATTATATGACTTTATAAACAAATTTCAACATTAATACTGGTCTGATTATTTTACTCTTCAAAATCTGTGGTACTCTTTTTTATCAAAATTTCATGTGCTTGGAGGCTTGTGGCTTTTAGAAAATATTTATTTAAAAAAAAAAAATACTGACTTGTGAAAAGAAATCACTAGTGATTTTGAAATGTCCCCCCTCTCATGTTTTTAAACACGTTTAAAATAAAAACAACTTCTTTCTTGTCCGAAAGTCAAAGTGGATCAAAATCATAAAATAATAAACATTCCTCCTCCAGATCCAAACGTAAAAATCAATGAAAAATATCTGAATTCTTTTTTAGAAAAATAAAAATAAAAATAAAAATCAAGTTCTTTGTCCAAAAGTGACAATTTTTTACTACTTTAGCACTTACGGTCTGCGGCACCGACAAATCCAAAAGAGAAAGTAAGTAATAGCACGCGGTTTTAGAGCGCGTCGGAGGAACACGATTCTTTCTCTCGCGGTGCATCTTAGCGCGCGTAATTACAGTAGTGATGTCTGTGGATGTCAGAGATTTGGCACCTTTCTCGTCCACGCGGCGTTTTGAGTAGCAATCCCCTGTGGTTGCATGCACTGGATATTTCATCGTCTATCTTAGCTTTCGGTGTTTTTTTTTGGGCGGTGGATCTGAAGTCTATCTTAGCAAGTTTCGAACATGTGCGTTTTGGGCTTTGCTTAGGTCATATGAATGGCAATTGGGTGGACCCATGATTCCTTGAACTGGACTGAGTTATTTTGGCGACCCTAATTGGCTGGATCCAAAGAAACAGATTCCTCTCTTTTTTTTAATTTACTCATAAGAAAGATAATGGTGTTATACATCGACTTGCTCGATTTGGTCTACATAATAAGGATAACTTTATTTGGTTTTAGGTTCCCAATAATCTTATTC
The DNA here is from genome assembly GCF_000346735.1 of Prunus mume. The sequence goes on along the minus strand of NC_024126.1, from coordinate 7,963,047 downwards.
AAGACATCCAATAATGTGATTCTTTGAGTCGGGGTTAGACGTTTAGTCCCTTGTTATAATTCTTCGTTCCGTCGAGGTTCTCTTGAAAAAAAATAAATAGAATTGGGTGGATCCTGATTTTTGACTCTTGTTTTCTTTCTTTGGTGTATTAATCAAGTAATTATATTGTGATACTAGAGTACGTTCATGTTGTACTGTAACTTTTTCACGTGTCGTAATATAAGTGAGTATTTATTGATACATATCCTGAAAGTGGAAAAATTTAACCATAATATCCACCCATATTGTAACACATGAATGAATTATACCTTGTAACCGTATACCATACAATAATTTATCTTATCAATAGAGGTATAATTTTGTTTTGGTCATCTCGTTTCATTTCATATGC
>NC_024126.1:7941851-7962625 GCF_000346735.1 Prunus mume | reverse complement strand
CATGATGTGCAGCGTTGCCGTCCATATGGTTTGGAAATACAAGAGCCCATCCCAGAGGATTGAAGATGAGTCCTCTGAATACATGCAGACATCAAGGACATTACCATTAAAATGAGGATGAGCCCTGAATAAAAGTGGAACCCATGGACCACTTACCCTAACTAAGTTTTTAAATGTCACCATCCAATCCATCCCAGGTAGTCCAGCTTAAGGTTTTTATTCTTATTTAATAACTTTTTAAACCCCATAATAACTTCCATATTAGTGATTAATGTGAGTATTATATAAATATTTTTTAAAATACTTTCGTGTTCTGTACACTTCTCTCAAGTAGCACCCGATTAATTTTATTCGGATTTCTGTGGTGCCATGCCAATGCCATACTCTTGCGGATGCCTTGGAATATGATATTTTTTTTATGAATGGTACCAACCAACAAATTAGCATGTTCAAATCTTGGGGTTGGACCATCGGAGAAGGAAGATGACCGGCTAGCTCTCACTTCCAAGGGATTGAGATTGCCTTCCATTCCATGTGGTAAACTTCAACATCTTGAGACATGTTAATGTTCTTCCTGCAGCTTTTCTTTGATTACCATCCCCTTTTTTTCTCATGTCAAATAATTCTTTTCTTTTCTTTTCCTTTCCATTTGTTCATCCCAAAGAAAGGAAAAATGAACTAGTGGAAAAGCAAGTCTTTTCTTTTCCTTTCCATTTGTACAACAGAGGCCAATAGGCCCAACCGCAACTAAGGAAAAATCAAACAGAAGAGGCCAAGGAAGGAAATGATTAGAAAAGGAACCAAAACTCTGCAGCAACAAGAGAGGAGCCAAGGCTTGACCATTCTGCAGAAACAAGAACTAAAATTCTGCAGAACCCGGAAAACCAAGAGCTGGGAAACTCGAGTAGCCAAGGACACCAACCAATGCCTTAAACCATTCATGCAAAACAGAAAATTAGCTGAACTAAGCTTAGGCTTCAAAAAGATAGTCCGAGGGATGGTTTTAGGAAATCAAAGAACAAGTATATTCACGGCTCTCACAGGCAGAAGTATTCTTTTGTTGGTTTCATTTGACTTAGAGAATAGTCTAAAAAGAAAGAGAACACAAAACAGAATTATAAGAAAAAAACTGTGTCTTACATAAGGCAGAAAAAAATAAACTGATCAAAATACTTATGGTTTACAAAATGTATAAGAATATAAAGTATGTATACATACAATCTAGGTTCTAAGCCTTCTCCTCATCATGGTCATGCACATTATTCTCATAACATAGAGCCTATCTTGTACATTGTCTAGGAATTGGAAATATCTATATCGCCACGCCGTCTTTAAAATTAGAGAACCACATACTCCCCAAAACCCTACAATAAATCCAGACACAAAGGAAATAAAAAACCATGGAATTTGATCCTCATCGTCCACATCTTGGCTGTTCTTGTTATCTGCATCACTGCCATTAACTAGTCCACACTCATTTGGAAGCAGGGCACCGCAAAGTTTCTGATTCCCCTCAAATGCAGAGGCATTGAAACTTTGCAGCTGGGTGCTTGTTGGTATTGGTCCTTCAAGATCATTGTATGAGACATTCAAATATGACAAGAAGTTAAGACTCTTGAGTGAATCTGGAATTTTTCCAGTCAAATGATTCATGGAGAGATCCAATGTATCCAAGTCTTTGAGGTTAGATATTTGGTCTGGGATGCTGCCAGAGAAGTTGTTGAAGCTAAAATCTAACTTATGGAGAAGCCGCAGCTGGCCAATCTCAGTAGGTACATTGCCACTTATGCTATTGTTGTATAGGTAAATAGATGGTGGAAAATAAAACAAATAATTGTACTGTAAAGCTTTCACGTTGTCACGCAATCGGATGAAGATAGGCAGTTCAAGGTAATTATGATCTACTTGAGCTGCAGTTCGTTCAGATAGCAACATTGCTAGTCTACAAAGTTGCTTTGGAAATTCACCTGAAATGAAGTTGGAGCCTAAGTTGATATAAAAGAGCCTTGGAAGAGTCCCTAACCAACTAGGAATTGATCCTCTGAGTCTATTCAAATCCAGGTTTAAGATCTCTAGCTTCTTGAGCTTAGATAACCATAAGGGTATTTGACCGGTGAGCTCACAACCACACAAAGACAATATTCGAAGATTTTTAAATCCATCAAAACCAACCAGACCATCATCAGCTGGAATTTCCTCACCTATAAAGCTGTAAGAAAACGTTATGTATACGAGGCTTTCACAACGCATCAATATCTTCATTGCCCCTGTGATGTTGGTCCATTTGTTGCCACTAAGCGACAGGAAGGACAAAGATTTCAATGAAATAATCTCAGGTTGAATTTGTCCCTCTAGATCGTTTAAGCTCAATCGAATTGCTTTCAGGTATTTGCATGAGTAAAGGCTCATTGGAATGGTGCCAGTGAAGTTGTTACTCCATAGGTCAAGCTTACTAAGTTGACTAAGTTTGGAGAAATTAAGTGCCGAGATATCTCCATCCAAGTTGTTGTCTCCAATATGTAGTTCTATGAGGTTTGTGCAATTCATCAAAGTTGGGGGCAAAGAACCTTCAATAGAGTTGAAATGAAGGAGGATGAGTTTCAACTTAGAGAGCTTTCCAATATGGAAGGGCAACACACCACTCAATTGGTTATAGTAGAGGTTAAGGATTGCAAGGTTGGTGAGGTTGACAATTCTATCACTAATGGTTCCATGAAGCAAATTCACAGGTAACACAATCTCTTGAAGAGTGGTAGCATTATAGATATCTGCTGGAAGTAATCCCGAGAGGTTATTGTAGCCAGCACGAAAAACTTGTAGTGTGGAACACTCCCCTAATCCGCGAGAAATAGTGCCACTGAATTTATTGTAGGAAAAATCCAATAGTTTGATCATGGGAGAAGAATGGAGACAAATAAAGGATGGGATAGGCCCTGAGAATGTGTTGTTGCTTACATTGAAACTAGTCAAATTCCTAGCTTGTTGGAAGAATGAAGATGGAACCACTCCATGAAAGTGATTGGTGGACAAATCCACAATTTGGATATTAGATGGTAGAGAAAGTGGAAGCTCTCCAGAAAGAAGGTTATAGCTCAAATCGAGGATCTTAAGACGGTTCAAGGGCAAGAAGAATTCAATTTCTTTTGAAGTTGGGCAGTATAGTGAATTGTGAGAGAAGTTTAGGTGGGTGAGATGTGTGAGATTTCCAAGTGAGGGATGAATGCCTCCTTTGAGCCCCTTGGAGGGTAAGTGTAAATGGGTAACCCAACCATTTTGATTGCAAGTGATTCCCTCCCAATAGCAACAATTGGTCATGGAAGTCCAATTTAAAGGAGGAGAAGAGAGAGTTAGGAAGAAGGACATGAGAGAGCTCTTCTCAATTTGGTGGCATGCATGATTTGTAGATGCAAAGTAAGAGAAAAAGAGGATGGCAAGGAAGCTAAGAGTCATTTGAGCCATTAAGTTGTACAAGCATATATCTTGGTGGGAAGTATGAGATATGGTTAGGTTGCTCTTAGGTTGTATATATATATATTTGAGGCAAAATGGTTTAGTTAATCAAAGCTAAGGAAAAGCAAAAGAAAGATCAATTATATCATTTTAATTCAAAAGTCATGGACGATACATAACCCATAATTTTTTATAATATCATTTCATTTTTCTATCTTGTCATGCAAATTTCTAGGCAACTAGACATATATATGTTTGACCAAAGATCTGTTAGATGCACGACTTTTGGTAGGCGTGTTGAGTGTATTAAGATTTGGACTGTAAAAACTTCAATGTCCTCTATAATTCTTCATATATGATATAATGCATGAATTTTCGGTGGGCTGTAACTGTCATGTCTGTGTACGTGTTACGATTTTTCCTGTAAAAGCTTCAAGTCTCCTGCGAAAACTTCAAAGTCTACTTTAAATTTTTTATAGGTTTAATTATGCTAGTGCTTTCTAAAAGTATGATTAATGGCTCGTTTGTGCCTGTTTTTTTAGAAAGCACTTTTGCTTATAAGCACTTGTAACAAAAGCAATTTTATTATAAAATTGTTGAAAATTTTATAAAAAATCAAAGTGCTTCTTGAAAAAGCACTTGGGAGTGCTTCCTGAAGAAACACATGACAGATGCTTCTCCATAAAGCGCTTTTATAGCCCAAAAGTATTTCTAAACTTTTCTGCCAAACGCCGTTAAAAGTACTTTTGGTTGTCAAAAAACGCTTTTAACCTTTTTAGAAGCACTCCCGAACGAGCATGTCTCACATCATCCTCGGAAATTAAAGTGTCCCACTCCGTTGTTTTGTATCTCATTTGCTCCCCATTGTCAAGTCAAATTATCAGTTAAAAACAATGGAGTGGCACAAGTAGGACTGACTTTTTTGCTAAAACGACATGTGTGAAAATTCTAATAATTTAACAATTAAACTTTTTTTAAATTTTATTTATTTTATGTCTCTTCCTCCCTCTCCATCATTCTCCGCCCATCCTTCCTTGCCCAGCCTCAGCTGATATCACCACCTAATCCCCACAACCCTGCAAAGCTCCCATCCGAGCAACCCCAACTCATCAACAACCATGCAACCAAAAACCAACTTCAACCACAACCACTGTGGCCAAAATCAGATCCAGTCCCACAGTGCCAACGAATGACACACATCAAATCTGAAAATTAGGGTTTAATCAACCAACAACCAGACCCCATCACAATTAAGCACACCTCTACCACTTCCAATCCAATATGGGTGTATGGAAAGATCTCGTTGTTCCCTTTTACCTTGTTGAAGTCAATAAAAATAAATTTTAGAAATTCCCAGTGAATAATTTATTTCCTCTAAATGGCTTTGATCTTAGTTGGGTCCTAAAATTGTTCAGCATGTTGAGTGATATAATTCTGAAATATATTGGGGTGGGTGGGTCTGAGGCTAGGGAATATTGGCTGGGACTGGGCAAGGAAGGATGGGGAGAGGTAAGGATGGAGAGGGAGGAAGAGACAGGAAAAAAGAAAAAGAAAAAGAAGAAGCTAATTTATTATAATTTTCCACACGTGTCATCCATTTCAGCAAAAAAATAGGTCCTACTCGTGCCATGTCATTGTTCTTAACTGATGATTTAGAAAAGGAACCAAAACTCTGCAGCAACAAGAGAGGAGCCAAGGCTTAACCATTCTGCAGGAACAAGAGCTAAAATTCTGTAGAACCCGGATAACCAAGAGTTGGGTTAGATATTTGGTCTGGGATGCTGCCAGAGAAGTTGTTCAAGCTAAGATCCAACTGATGGAGAAACTGCAACTGGCCAATCTCAGTAGGTACATTGCCTTTGATGCTATTGTTGTATAGATACGTAGATGGTGGAAAATAAAACAAATAATTGTACTGTAAAGCTTCCGCGTCGTCACGCAATTGGATGAAGAAAGGTAGTTCAAGGTAATTATGGTCAACTTGAGCTGCAGTTTGTTCAGATAGTAACATTTCTAGTCTACAAATTTGCTTTGGAAATTCACCTGAAATGAAGTTGGAGCCTAAGTTGATATAAAAGAGCCTTGGAAGAGTCCCCAACCAACTAGGAATTGATCCTTTAAGTCTATTAAAATCCAGATTTAAGTTCTCTAGACATCCATAAAGGTATTTGACCAGTGAGCTCCCAACGACTCAAAGACAATATTCGAAGGTATTTGACCAGTAAGCTTTTCTCTCCCAAAACAACCCAGCAACCCCTTTTTTCTTTATTAATGGTGGCAAAGGCCAATAATAACCCTCACAAATCTCACCAACTCAAAATTTGTAGCTGCATGCTCACTGAAGCCTTTATCACTAATAAAGGTGACTAATACTTTCAAAAGTCACCCAAAAAAGGTGACTATTGCTGATTTTTTTTTTGTAGTGAAGCCAATAGTCATTTGAGTCATTAAGTTGTCAGGAGAAATAAGTCATGGCAGCGGATGTGCAATTCTTAAAAGCTAAAAGCTAAAAAAAAAAAGAAAAAAAGAAAAAAGACAGAGAGAGAGCTAAATAAGAAAAAAGAATTTATTAAAAATTAATTATACCTCGAATAGCATGTCATGTAGCCTCTTCCCTCTCGAGTTTGCTACTGATCTTACTAATACAGAGAGAGGTAAATAAGAAAAAAAAAATTATTAAAAAAAAGAATAAAAAGAATTGGCGTTTGCTCAATAAAAAAAAAAATGCATCCGACTTACTTTGGATTGGCGTACTCAAGAAGGAAAAAAAAAAATACAGGACTCTTTTGATGCACACACACTTTGATGAAATTAGGTGATGTTAAATTGATTTTTTATAAAGAGAATTCCCAATCTTACTTAAATACGGAATTCCCAAAACCCAATTAGGTAAGAATTATAAAAACCCTTTTAGAAGCCCACGAATGGCCTAGCAATTTCCCTTCTTTTTTTCCCACCTTATTATTATTATTTTTTAAAACCCTGGTCCAAAATGACGTCTTTTTGGCCAGGTTTTTTTTTTAAAAAAAGAAGGTTGCGTGTAGCGCAGCAATAACTCACTTTCACATTTCATCGAACAGCTTTCGTGCGTGAACAGAGGTACAACTCCAGCAGCTCTTATGGAGTTTTCTGGCCACCGGAGGTGTAGGTGCACCTCCTTGCACATGCATAGGTTTGCCACTAATGACAGCTACAGAAGTAAAGAATTTTTCAATTTTGTTTGACCAAAGAAATCTTTAGATGCATATGTAGGAGTCATTTTCTTCCTGCAGCTATAATGGGCTAGGCTGTCGTAAAGGGCAGATTGAGGAGACTGTCCCCTTTGTTTGGGTTCAAAAATTAAGCCCCAAAAATACTTCGAAATGACAGCAAAGCCTTAGTAAATATTTTGGCTATCTTCACCAACCAGAATAATGGTAACTTACAGACGGTTTTAGCATGCTTACAGATAATCCTTTTAGCTCAGCGTGAGTGGCATATGACATGAGAGCAAAATCAACATGAGTTTAGCACTAAGAGAGAATTTAGGCTTGCTTTATGAGAAAAGAAAGTGTTAAGGTAAGGAAGGAGATGTTTTGTGAGGGATTTGGCTAGGAAAGGGAAAATGAAGAGCATAGTTCTTCTGACAGCTGCTAGAAGAACAAAATGGAGAAGGAGATGAACAATGCACGAGGTTGCTGGGTTTTTGCAAGTTAGAGAGAAAGCCTGCTCTGAGTTGCTCTCGTTAGGTAGGAGAAGCCTCAATTTATAGCCGCTGGAAACCACAAATTTTCAAGAAACCTTAATGGCTTCTACCCATTTTGGCCAAGCTTTTTCCTCATTTCTCATCTTCTTCTTTAACTTCCTTATCTTGACAAAAATTGCCTTGGTCTATTTGCACGAATTCAGGAAATTTGGGAGCTCAATGCCCCCTTTCCCGTAGCTATTCAGTGGGAACTTCCATTCTTGGCTACTGTTTTTTCTTCTTTCCTTCCCCATTCTTTGGCCAAATCTGATGAAGGAAAGGAAGTGAAAATATATGCTGGTCCAAAGGGTGCTTCTGACAGCCTGCAAGCTAGTATTCCTTGGTTCTTTGAGCGTCTCTGGCTTGGAACTTGCTCCCTGCATGTGATGGAACCTCCCAGCAGCTTTGTTCAATGAATCTGCCAACCTTCCTCACGTGACTTTTATTTTTTCAAAAGGGCTGAGGCTTTTATGGGTTATTTTTTGGAGTTTTATATGGGCTAAGGTGGTTCCCTAAGCAAATGGGCTTTTTGTTAAACATTGGGCTTTTTGTTTGTATTAATAGGCTACTTTACTTGGGCTATTGGGCTATTTTCTCTCTTATGCTTACCCACATGTTTGGGCCTAAGAAATGAGCTTGAGTCTCGAGGCTCCCAAGCAACCCGAGACTTTCCATTTCCCGGCCCATTAATGGGTCTCGTGTTGATTTATTACCGTCCATACCACAATCCACTCAAGCAAGCCCCGGTGTTTGAGTGGCTTGGGCCCACTTAGGCTTGTAGCGTGATTGGGGTGTAAGATAACGATTTCGTGCTTGGCATGACATGTCGCTTGACATGTTTTAATTTATCATCCTGCGATGTTTAATTTGGGCATGGGCTTGTAGACCCGGTATATTTTATCTCAACTCCTAGAGAATTTATTTATTTAGTGTGGCACGTGAACTATAATTCGCATGTGGTGGGTTTTTGTGTACTCTGCTTTATGCTTTTTCTTAATAGACTGTCGTTGTGGGCTGATAATTTATTCGGGCCCAACCATGAATTTTTTGGGTCTCAACAACATGATTTTTAGTAGGCCTATCGTGTGTGTCGATATTAAAGCTTTGGAGAGTAAAAACTTCATAAGTCTTCTTTAATTCTTTATATATGATGAATGAATTTTCGGTGGGGTGTCATGTCATGTTTGTGTGTATGTGTTACGATTTTGCCTCTAAAAGCTCAAAAAGCTTTGTATGAAATGGGAATAACAATGTTTTCAATGTTTTGTTATCCCCAACAAATCACACACTGTCACATGAAAAAGTTATCACGCATGACATGTTGTGATTGACCGAAGATAACAATATAGTGTTATCCCTATTTTACATAAGTGTTACTAAATTCTATAACACTTCTCCAGTAAAAACTTCAAAGTTCTACTAAATTCTTTATATATATGGTGATTTGGCTCCCTACATACCTTCTTCTCTCATATATATTTTTTTTGGGGTCAATAGAGAAAATTAGAAAAAGGAAAAAAAACAAAGGAAATTACACATAAAAAGCACTGGAAACTGAACACTAAAATGTTTCTTAATAAGCAAGGATTGAAAAGAGCTAAACTTTTTGAACTTTTTTTAACATGTTAAAAAAAACTAAGTTCCAAAATTCACATTTGTTAGATGAATCCAAATCGAAATCCAAAAAATAAGGTTCAACACAAGGCCCAAACAGAAAATAGAAAGAAAGCAAAATACAAATAGAAGACCACGAGAAAGCAGGCGGCAAATGTTCAGAAAGAGTTCTTCTTTTCTGGGTAACAAAATTAAAGTTTTCCATTGACAAGAAGCCTCGATTGAACACAACCGGTAGAATCCAACTCAGACAAAAAAAGAGGATAGAATATGGCCCTACTGATATGATTCTTCTCTGCAAAAACAGTTCCTCACCTGCAAAGCTAGCAAACCCCTGGATCCACAAGACTACAAAGAAGAATATACTCATAATAATTCAGACCCCAATCTCCTTGACCATTGTGCCCTCCTCCGCACAAACACAAACACAAACACAATTCTCTAATATTACATGCATACATACATATATATCCATTGCTCCGTCAACTAGTCATAGAGAAAATTTGGGTATCTGTGTTTTTGGTAGTGTGTGCTAGTTTCTACCATTAATTTTATGATATGCCCATCCACCCATTCTTCTTTGGATTCTCTCTGTTTTCTCTCTTTTTTGTAGACATCTCTCTCTGTCTCTCTCAGCTCCACTTACTCTCTCCAAACAAAATGCTACCTCGCTGCCGACCTCGGGAATTACATTTCAGACCAAACCCAGAAAAGGGCTTTCCTTTCCCCTGACCATGTTTTCCAGTCCTCAGTCCTCAGAGGTGTAGCAAAAGACCGAAAAAAGGCCATCCACGTCAAAAGCAAAGAAACAAACGTCTATGCTTGACCCAAAAAAAAAAAAAAAAAAAAAAAAAAAAAAAACAAACAAACAAACAAACGTCTTGTGCTCAAAATGATGACAGCTGATAAAGCTCGGCAAGCAAAAGCCAGCACAAGTGTCTCTGTGACTGTGATAAACCAAAAAGATTTAGGTGTGGGATTCATCACATAGCCATTTGCGTCAGAACCCCTTTTGATCATTCTCACTGTATTTGGTGGCAGAAGGAAAAAAAACCCAAATTTGCTTCTTGGTTTTCTTTTGGGTTTGTTTGTTTCTGGTGTGTGCAACGAGGACAGACTAAACCCATATCTCCTTCTTCAGAACGTGGCGTTAGCTTTTTCATAGCGGCCATGTAAGCCCATAACCTTGTTTTGCTTTATAATTCACCACCAAGGCCTCACTCTGTGCCTCAATCTCTCGTTTTCCCTTGATGGCTTGCTCTTGTTCTTGTTCATTGTATTGAGTTTTCAGCCATCTTGGTCACCCATGGCTTCCATTCTTCGGTTTCGCAAGCTGTGGTATGTTGAGCCTTGCTCTTCTTTAAAATTTCAATATTTTGAAACCCCCAAAATTGAAAACAGAGATGAGGGTGGTGTTGGTTCCAAGACTGATAATTTATTAGAGAAGAAGCAGAGGAAGAAAAAGAACAAGAAGCAACACAGAGAATGGAGGTGCATAGATAGCTGCTGTTGGGTAATTGGGTACATGTGCACAACTTGCTGGGTTCTCTTGTTTTTGTATCACAGCTTGCCAGCTACATTGACTGGTTTTCCAGTGCCAGAGTCACCTGGGACAAGGCTTAAAGCGGAAGGGTTGACTCCTCTTCACCCTGTTGTTTTGGTGCCTGGCATTGTAACTGGTGGCCTTGAGCTTTGGGAAGGGAGGCCTTGTGCTGAAGGACTTTTCAGGAAGCGTCTTTGGGGTGGCGGTTTCACAGAGATCTTCAAAAGGTTTGTTTGTCTTCATAATTGAATTACAGTTAGTGTTTTAAGATGGTTTTTAATCTAATTGTAAATTGTGTTTGCAAATTAGGCCCTTGTGTTGGTTGGAGCACCAATCTCTACACAATGAAACAGGGCTTGATCCTCCAGGAATTCGAGTCAGAGCAGTTCCAGGACTCGTTGCAGCTGACTATTTTGCTCCTGGCTACTTTGTTTGGGCTGTTCTCATTGAAAATTTGGCAAAAATTGGTTATGAAGGGAAGAATATGCATATGGCTGCGTATGATTGGAGGCTATCTTTCCAAAACACAGAGGTAAAAATTGTTCTCCTGCAGCTTCTATCATTCTCTCCTTGTGCCACTTTACCAATCCAAATCACACAACATATGTCTATTAGAGCTCACTTGTTGCTGCATGCATATGCTGAGTCGAGTTTGTACAAAGCTTGTATTGAATCATCATCAGCATACTTTGTTTATTATTATCATAGATGATTTATTTTTTGCGTGTGATCTCAGTGGCTTATTTTCTTTCAGAACTCCAAATTCATGTGTTTATTCCATTTGTCATATTTTTAATTCAATACTGTTTTAACTTTTTCTTTTTCGAAACACTATATGAAGCAGAATTAATCATTTCGTTCTCGTGTCCAAATATGTCTTTCCATTTCCCACTCTGCATATGCTCCATTCTACAAAGCTGAAAAATCTAAGCTGAGTCCACTAATATTTTTTTTAATTGGGAAAAAGCAGATTCGAGACCAAGCTCTTACAAGATTGAAGAGTAAAATTGAGCTTATGTACATAACCAATGACCATAAGAAAGTGGTGGTGGTACCTCATTCTATGGGTGTAATTTATTTTCTCCACTTCATGAAATGGGTTGAATCACCTCCACCTATGGGAGGTGGTGGTGGTCCAAGTTGGTGTGCCAAGCACATCAAAGCAATCATGAATATCGGTCCAGCATTTCTTGGCGTTCCAAAAGCCGTTAGTAATATATTTTCTGCTGAGGGTAAAGATGTTGCATACATCAGGTTTGTCTTTGCAATCTATCCCTCATGTGAACTGGCATTCTGATATTGCAAATTGTGTTACACAATATAAGATACTAGCCCTTACGTTGATAATTGTTTAGTAATGTACTATGTGGTTTAGGATATGATGCGTTCAAATTCTTAAAGTTTTTCAAAGCCCTATGAGAAATTTGACAATATGACCACTGCATGATGGAATTGACTGTTGGCCCTTGCAGAGCTATGGATCCTGGTGTTTTAGATTCTGAAATTCTCCGGCTTCAAACCCTTGAGCACATCATGCGGGCATCTCGAACCTGGGATTCCATAGTTTCCTTATTGCCAAAAGGTGGAGATGCCATCTGGGGCAATTTGGACTGGTCTCCTGAAGATGGGCATAGCTGTGACCTGGCAAAGAAAGGATATCTACAGACGTCAGGTGACACTAATTTCAACAACAGAGATGAAAATAGAGTTTTCCAAGTGAAAGAACCTGTGAAGTATGGAAGAATAATCTCTTTTGGCAAGGAAACATCACAAATATCTTCTTCACAGCTTCCTAGGCATGATTTCAAGGTACTCTTCTTTAATTCTCTGCTGTTCCGTTGAAATTCATAACCAATTATTCCACACAGGGCTGCAGCTAAGATACTTAAACAGCCAAGGTGATGCAACTATGACAAAAACTTTGATGCCAGTGGCCCTTTTAATATTTTTCTTCTTTTTTTCTCCAATGAATTGACATGAAGATATCTTCTAATGACGTGATTATTGTCTTTCTAAATCCATTTTTTATTGGAAGTTTGGCAGTCTCATGTGAATTGAACCTATCTGCCATTCTTCACAAATGATTCAAATGACTGTTTGTGGCAGTAAAATCAATCTATATATATATATATATATTTATTCATCTCCTTTCTTCCAACTGATAATACACAACTCTCCTACAAAAGGAGAAACGTATAGAACTCTGTTATCAAGAATTAATTTGATGCCATCCAACCTTGAGGTGGAATCTAGAAACATCCTCTTACACAAATCATACTCTAGTTAGTGGATACTTGTAGATCCTCCATTTGCATGTTCTCATAAAAGTCGTAATTTATTTTCTGTAGTGCATTCAGTATAAATATTATTAGTTATCTTAGGTTAACTTTTTGCTGGGAAAAAAAAGGTAGAACATTTGATTACCAAACTTCACACTTGAAAAACATCTTGATGCATTTACTATGGAGAACCATTTTTCAGCATGCTTTCTATTAACAGAGCAGACCAAATTATAAAAAAAAAAAAATACAGTTTCTGCATGAAGTTCCCCTTGAACTAAACATATAGACACATGCCAGGACGAAGTTCCCCTTGAACTAGAAACAAGATAAACAGCAAATGCATGAATTTTTTGTATTACTTTAAAACTTGAAAAGTCATTGACGGGCATTCCACTTTCATATATGGCGAATGCTAACATATGCCCAACTTAATACCATTGCTATCTGATCTATCATTTCAATACCTTTGTTGTTGTTGAGAAACTATCATTTGAGTCTGTATATTAGTATGGTGGTCTTCCTTAGTAGGGATGATATTAATAATTTGCTTAACAGGATCTTCCGCACCAAGATTCTTCCACAAATTTCACATCTTCATGTGGAGAGGTGTGGACTGAATATGATGAGCTAAGCAGGGAAAGCATCAGAAAAATTACAGAAAATAAGGCTTACACAGCTCAAACTCTTTTTGATCTACTGCGCTTTGTGGCTCCAAAAATGATGCAACGGGCTGAGGCTCACTTCTCTCATGGGATAGCTGATAATCTTGATGATCCCAAATATGCCCATTACAAGTATTGGTCCAATCCACTTGAGACCAAGTAAGCATACATATCGTTCAGCACTTTTCTGATAGAATTTCACTTTTCTGAGCAATGTGTACTCTTTGTATAGCATAGATAACCTATCTGAGAGAATAAATTTAATTAGTTATTTCTAATTTACTTTTCAAAAACTATGCATAGCTATCAGAAACTAAAACACACAATTTAGAAGTTTACACATAATTTCTACAACTAATACTAATTCCTTGGTGTCAAGAACTTCTTTTCATTCCCCCTTCTTTTTCTCTTGCAAACACCACATTTTGCTTCCAAATGATTCTATTAGGGTCCAGTCTCCAATTTGTTACCAACATTTTGAATCAAGTGAATCACAAGTACTAAAGCAACTACTGCTTCCATAATGGAATGTATGCTGCCAAGCAATGTTTCTCAAATCATTTTCCTTCTGCACCTTTCATTTGCTTGTTTTTCGGTTCCATTGAACTTAATGGCATTAATGATTAATTTGAATATCCGTTTTAGGCTGCCAGTTGCTCCAGATATGGAAATATACTCCTCATATGGTGTTGGAATCCCCACCGAAAGATCATATGTATACAAGATGTCTCCTTCTGACAAGTGCAAGAGCATTCCATTTCGGATTGATGGCTCAGCAGATGGAGAGGCAGGCAGCTGTCTGAAAAATGGAGTATATTTTGTGGATGGTGATGACAGTGTGCCTGTATTGAGTGCTGGACTCATGTGCGCCAAAGGGTGGAGAGGAAGAACCAGGTTCAACCCATCGGGTATTGCTACCTACATAAGGGAGTACCAGCACAAGCCACCTGCTAGTCTGCTTGAGGGAAGGGGTATAGAGAGTGGTGCACATGTTGACATCATGGGAAATGTTGCACTAATCGAAGATGTTCTACGGGTTTCTGCAGGAGCAACTGGTGCCCAGATTGGAGGTGATAGGATATACTCAGATATTATGAGAATGTCTGAGAGAATAAATCTTCAGCTGTAACCTTTAAGTTAAAAAATGATCACCTTTACAATTAGGCAACGAGAGGCACACAAGTACTAAAAACAGAGAGCAGCTATGTTATGGACAACTATCTCAACTGCCATAACTGTCAGACTTAGCACTTCAGAGTAAGGCTTGGCTTTGTGAAAGAAAAAAAAACCCACTCTTGGTAAGATGGGGTAGGGCAAATGGGAATGCAGTGTGGAATTAGGAGCTAAAATTGAAGTATTTTGATACTGCTTGGGATACCCAATTTTCAAATTGGCGTTTTAATCACATGTTGTATTCAATCACGATTTTATAGAACTCTATACAATTTTAGGTGTATTAAATTCAGACTTTTTAAACATCATTCAAATTTAGATGTATTCAATCACGACTTTAAAAAACTTCATAAAAGTTTGGGTGTATTCAAAAACTCGTTGATTTTAAAGGAAATACAAAAAGTGGTGGATTTCATTTGATTATACTAATTTTAGACCATGCCAAATCTTGGTTTTCCCCAAAGAGATTTTGATAGATATATTATTTTTATTCTCAATATATGATTTCATCATTTCTACTACCACCATCTTATCATGGCTATCATCACTGACGCTGCCGCCGCCGCCAACACAACCACCACAGTCATCGTCATCGCCCCCACTACCACCACCATCGCCGCCACCTCCAACACCACCACCACCTCTGCCACCTCCACCACCACCCACCTCTGGCCCTACTACTAGCCCCACCATCATCCTCACAGTACCAACATCATCACCATCACTGCCACTGCCGCCACTTCCACCGCCACCGCCACCGCCACCACCACCACCACCACCACCTCACTCCCACTGTCACTGCCATTACCACCCTCACCTCCCCCACCATCACTCACAAACCACCACCGCCACCGCCATCACCACCACCATCACCACCCATAAATCCTTTGTTTTTTGAGTGCTATAAACTCCATTAAAATCAATAATAAAACTCTAACGAAGTCAGTTAAAATATATACATGAATTCAGTCAAAAACTATGTGGAGTTTGTAGAATTCAATCAAACTCAATTAAATTGAATTAAACTCCATCAACTTTATAACTCTTGTAAAATCATGTAAAATCATTTAAAATCTAAATTGAATACACCCTCGGAGTGGGGGAAGTCATGAATTGGGGAACTTAGATGGGGTAATTAAGAAATTGGAATCAAATCAACTACTTTTCCTAGTTGATCCCATTCCTAATTTTAAGCAGATGTGTCAAACGGACCGGGCCAACCAATAGGTATGGCATGACACGACATGACTTGTATCTTTGGATGGGACGGGATGAGATAATTCAGCCTGAGGTCCATCGTGGGCTGTGCCAGTTATTAAATTATATTCCTTCTAGAGAAAAATAATGCATAATATTATTATATTTATATATTTCTCTAATAATATAATTTAAAAATCAATGATTTTTTTAATAAAGAAAATAATGATTTTATTTTGCAAGTCTTAATTTTTGAAACTCGAAGAATAGTCTAGCCCTTTTCTATTTAAATATGCTTAAAGAAAAGTCATTGGGTTCTTTTTCCAAGAAATAATAAATCTTTTTCGTATATACATAATTGTAAAACAAATTGAAATGAAATTAAAAAAAAAAAGAACCAAAAAAGAAAAAAGAAAAAAGAAAAAGCAATACATAAGTTGAGCTTGGTGTGGACCCATATCGGCCCTTTTAGTGGCCTGGCCTGGTCCTATATGGGCTGGGGTTGTGTGCTCCGGTTGGACTTAATGATGTTCATAAATGAGTGGACTCGGCCTGTCCCGTTTATTAAATGGGCCGACTCCAAACGGGCCTCTAATTTTGAGGGTATTTGATTTCAGATTTTAATGTGGAACCCACATGGGGTAGGCTAGTTGGCTAGAGCAGTGATGCTGCCTCCTTACACCCAATCCCTTACCTCTATATTATATTAGTTTAAGAGAAGTTTATATTATCACTTGTATTTATACAAAAAAAAAGAAAGAAAGATTATCACTTGTATCAAAATAAATAAATAAAAACTCGCAATGAGCTAAATGTAGAGGCTATTCTTGTACTGGAGGTCCTAGGTTCAGTTTCCCCTTCCCCTGTATCGCTTGTATTAAAAAAAAAAAAAAAAAAAAAAAAAAAAAAAAACAAACTCACCCTTGTACCTCATCGTTATCACTTTCTATAATCATATGTTTTCTTATTTTTTTTCTTTCTTTTGGTTCATCACCTTCTATGCAGTTTCTCTCATTGTTTCCATTTTCCATATTTCAGATTGTCTCCATTTTAAAGCTAAAAAATCCCAATCCGTTTTTTAGTTCTCTCCTCCCTATTTTTTCAGATCTCATTTAACCAAACCAAAGTTTTTCCAAAAAAAATATCAAGCCATCTTTTTTATCTCTCTCTCTCCCTCTTTTTTCTTCTTTTCTTTTGTTGTCACGTACGTTCGTCACTTTCTCTTCTCTGGTGCAATGTCTTCATCTTTGTTTATCCACTTTTCCAATCACAATCTAATTTTTTTTTTTCAGTATGTTCACATGAAAATGACATTTTTGTTTTCTGAAATCAGCTGAAGATGTTAAGAGAGTAAAGCTGACCCAAATGAAATTAAGAAAAAAAGGGTGGAAAGATGGAGAGGAGAGAGAAACAACCACTCTTTTCTTGGCGCAAATGGCCTTTCAGTATATAAAATCAAATTCCTCAGTTTGGATAATTATGAAAATGATATAATTATGGGAGTGGACCAAGAAGAGAGATGGGAAAGTGAATTTTTTTTTTTGATACAAACATATTCTATTATAAACTAATTTAAACTACGAGAAGGGGAATTCGAACTCTCAGTTGCATATTAGGGAAGTGAATCAAACGACACAAAAACTTATGAACCTTTAAAAAAAGAAGATAATAATATGATAATTAAAGATAACATTAAAAATAAGAGAATTTCAAAGTAACGTGATACCAAAAGTAGTAAAGGAGGGGAATCAGATCCTATTTCCAAAACCTGGAGTCCCAAAAGATTAATTCTTAAATCAGTAATGCCAAATTCATTGCATTTTAATATGCCGAGTTGCAGACCCTCACACCACAAACAAAACATTAATGGCATGGATGGCTTCAATGTTTCATATAGCTCTCACCACCTTGGATCGACTGATGTGCAATGGTCATTTTAAAACATAGATTTTGGAAAACTAAAGTGATGTGCATGTTTTTTATAGTCCTTTTCGCATGCTAGTTGGGATATTTTTAATTAAAGGCTTTTGGAGGTCGTCTTATGCCCAAGACCGGTCTATTTTTTGACATGCTAGTTGGGATATTTTTCATTGTTTTATGGGAAAATAGCGGTTTTGTACCCTGAACTATATCATAATTATTAATTCGTACTCTCGATTATGTTTTCGGTAAATTAAGGACACAAATTTATTAAAAATAGTCAATTAGGTCCCTACTGTCAGATTTTGACTGATTTCTTCCATTTCTCCGTTACTCATCCCTGTGATGCGCACACAACCCCTTTAAGAAGGGAAAAATCTCCACTTCATCTTCCACTTCGACTAAATTATACAAAACCATCGAGATCGCTTCATTTGGGCAAAATAATGTTTTAGGGTTTCAAGAGTGGATAAATGCGACTTTTGATTTGAGAGGATTCAATACGATTGCTGAAACTAATTGGGCGGAGTGAAGATTCGTTTCAAATTTGGGGGGTAATACAGAGAGATTTTGATCGACTTTGGGAGCGATTGTTCGAGGAGATGTCTACTGTCTTAAGAGATGGTGGAGAGCATCCGAAGTACTGTAAGCATCTACTTTCCTAACTTCTCTCCACTTCATGAGTTTTGACGAATATTATACCATTATGTTTGTATGAATCAATGAAAAAGATAGTTTTATTTATTTATTCAATGGTCCCTTTTATACCAGTTTTGGTTTAGAAAAATATTTGTTCCATGGTGTCCCCTTTTATGTCTTGTTGTGAGACTCCTTCAATGGGAGTTGTATAATACGTTTTATTCATGCATGGTCCCTTATTTTTCTATCGGTTGAGCGGTGAAAGATTCGTTCTCTATGATGAGTTTTCATTTGCAGTTATTTTTGTACTTTAGTAAGTTGGTATAGGTGTTGAGTAGTAGATAAATGTGGTAGATAAACATTAACTATTCTGCATTTTGAACTATGCAGCTGATCGTGACAATTTTACCCTGAAAATTCACCATGGAGGGTATGTTGCAGATGAGTTCTATTTTGGGTGGCACTGTGCACTGGAGTGACAACCATTGCAAAGATTATGTGTCCATGTTGGATTTGTATGAGTTGACAGTAAAGCTTGGGTACATAAAAAAGACAAGTAGGTTCTTTTACAAGAAAAAAAAAAGTGGGTTGGGTTCCAATTATCATAGACAAAGATTATCTTGAGTTTGTGAAGCACCAAGTCCTCAAGACAACTAGCTGTGGTATACATTACTAACATCTCACAACAAGAGCAAATATTAGAGAGCCAAGCTTTTGTTCCAAGTAGTGCAACACAAGGCAACAAAGGTAAACAACATGCCGTTGAACGTGTTGACGTGGGTGGTAAAGGTTTTGTAGATGTGGATGTGGATTTAAAGACAGATGATGATGATGGAAATGCATATGGTTATAGGGATGATGAAGAGTTTGTCAATGATGACCAGTTTGGTGAAGCTTTTGTAGATGATCAATTTGATGAAGGTTTTGTAGATGCTCACTTTGGTGAAGGTTTTGCAGATGATGTCTTTGATGATGATTTGAACAATTATGGTGAGTCAGTTAATGTGGATGAGTTTGTAGATGTTGATGTGCAAGATGAAGAAGAAGATGAGGAAGAACCTGGAGTAAAAGATTATGTGTATAGTGAAACTGAGTTTGAGCAAAGTGATGAAGAAGATGAGAGGGTTTATTGTAGATTTGTTGCAAATAAAGATGAAGAAGACCATGAGAAAGAACTAGGTGAGGCAAACACTGATGATTTGAGAAGTGTTCATGATTTTGAGGATGAGGAAAATACTGCAGTGAGAGGGAAAACCAAAAGAAGAGCCCCTAGACTTAAGCAATATTATAGAGATCATGACTTGAGGTTTCCCAAATTTAGTTTGGAGCTTGAATTCCCAACCATGACAGAGTACAGAGAAGCTATTCGATACTATGCTAATAGTTGTGCCAGGTTACTGAAGTTTGTGAAGAAAAAGCCTAGTAGGCTTAGAATTAAATGCAATGGAAAACCAGAGAAGGGTCCTTGTCATTGGGTACTATATGCATTTCATGTTGGAAAATGTCTGATTATTAGAGTGAAGACTTTGGTAGGATAGCACACATGTGGGAGAGAGGAAAGAAGCAGATTTGCCATTTCTAGTTGGTTAGTTGCAAGATTTGATGAGGAGCTTAGGACAAATCCTAATATTTCAGTGGGAGATTTCATGAAATTGGTAAGGAAGCATTATTTCATTGATGTTACTAAGGATTAGATCTATAAAGTAACGTAAATGGCTCAAGAGAAGATTCAAGGGTCAATTGAAGAATGCAAAGTTATGAGACTATTGAGAGGAGATTAAGAAACAAAATCTAGTTAGCACAGTCCTTGTGAAGACAACTTTGAGAGATGAAGATTCAGTTTTTCAGAGGATGTATGTATGCTTTGATGCTTGTAGGAGAAGATTCTTAGAAGATCGTAGGACAATAATGGGATTTGATGCTACTTCATCAAAGGAGCTCATCCAGGTCAACTACTTACTGATGTTGGAATCGATGCCAACAATGGCATGTTCCTAAAAGTATTTGGTATGGTGGAGATTGAGAACATGGAGTGTTGGACTTGGTTCGTAGAAATCTTCTCCAAAGATGTAGATATCACAGATGATAATGAGTGGTGATCATTACAGACAAGCAAAAAGGTCTAGGAAGAGAAATAGAAGACTTAGTGCTTGCTGTTAAGCACATACATTGTGTTAGGCATCTCCATGCAAACTTTAGGACAACTAGTCATGGTAGTTTGGCTTTGAAACAGAGATTATGGGCTGCAGCTGGAGCCACTACAGTTCCATAGTGGGAAGCAGAGATGGAGAAGATAAAGGATTTGTCTGGATAAGCTTACAAATGGCTGGAAGATAGGCCTGCAAGCCATTGGAGTATATCACATTTCAAAACTGGGGGAATGTGCGATATGTTGCTCAATAATATATGTGAGTGTTTCAATTCTGCTATTTTAGAAGCTAGGGACAAACTAATATTGATGCTAAAGAGATTAAGAAGTTATTTAATGTTGAGAATTGCGAGGCAAAGAGAAATACAGTGGATCAGAAGGTTGGATCAAAGATTGTAAAGATAATGCGAATCGGTCATGG
>NC_024126.1:7921046-7941776 GCF_000346735.1 Prunus mume | reverse complement strand
TCCTTGTTGCCATGTACTGCTTGAAATCTCAAGGCAACAGAGGAGTCTCATGCAATATGTGAATCCTACTTATTTTAGGGATGCATATGATAGAGCATATGAGAATTTCATATCCCTAATGCCTAGTCAAGATTTATGAGTGAAAACAAGCAATCCAACCATCAAACCTCTTGTGTACCACAAACAAGCTGGAAGGCCAAAGAAATCTAAGATAAGAGGCACATATGAGATTCCAAAATGTGCTACAAAATTGAGGAGGTATGATATAGTTACACACTACAGAATATGTGCCCAAGAAGGGCATGATGCAATTAATTGTGGTCAAAATGATAGAGAAAGGCAAACTGGCAATTCAGAAAGGCCAAGGCAAGCTGGAAATAGGCGGGGTAGAAGGCCAAGGGAAGCTGTAAATAGGCAAGATGCACCTACCGAACTGATAAGAACCCAAACTACTGCTAGCCAAACTCCCCACTCTAGACCAATGAGAATGAAAAAACTAAGGGTATGATGCTGCTTGGTATTATTTGATTTTATGCTTGATATTATTTGATGTCGCTTGATATTATTTTATGATGCTTGGTATTGATTTTGGCTTTACTTTATGGTTTTATGCTTGGTATTATTTGATGTTGGTGAATGGGGATAAGGCATGCAGAGGTAGAGCCACTTCAACTGTAGGAATAGGAGATAGAGACATTACTCTAAATGTAAGACTCGGAGGGAGATGCACTACTCCAACTATAGGAATGAGAGGGACAAACCGCCAACCAAATGCAACCTAACCTACAGTTTTTGTGTTTGCAAGTGGAACACAGGCTGAGTTAGTGGTTACTTGTCAATCCCCAAATTTCAAATCACCTGCAAAGAAGGCAAAGCCTAGGCCATGACAGTGACCTTATAATGGTGAAACTGTTTGATAATGCAATTGCCTTGTAATTGTGAATTTTTTTTGGCAAGACTTTTGTAATTGTGAACTTGTTTGTTTTTGTAAGTCTTTTGTAATGCTATGCACTTGTGGTTTTTAACCAGTCCTTTGTAATGCTCTGCACTTATGGTATTTACCATGTCTTTTGTAATTGTGCTATGGTTAAGCACCAATGATATGGTATGCACTTTTGTACTTCAAAGTGTTAAATGTAAACTCAATACTTATTTTCAAAGTGATATCCAAATGGTCAGACATATTCATTCCCAACTGCTATGAGTACATCAAATTGTTTCAAATTGCACACTTCATTCAAAGCTAGCCAATTTTTTTTAATACAGGAAATGATGTCAAAAAAGAAGATACAAAAACCCAACAACACCACTAACAGATATTACCCAAAACCACAGCATACATCCCCTCAAACCCTTTCATCACATTAATTCCAATGTTAGCTGTTTCCCATCCTTGCAATTTGGTTTCAATAATACAGAAAAACCCAAAATTATCATCACAATCAAGCAGTTGCAAAACCAAAACTTAATCTTCTTTACTTTAGCTTTTTTTAACTGAAGTTCCTCCTCCATGGTTCTAATATGCCTTAACAACTTAAGAATGATCTGCTTGGAACAATCGATCATTTCTGGGTCTACCCACTCCCACAAATCACATTGTTAACCTCTCTGCATTAGTCATGGAATTGGATAAAAGAAAAGAAAATTTCAAATAACCAAAAGCATCATAAAATTCACCCCTTGTGTGCCACAAACATAAAACCTTCTTCCAGGGTTTAATCTATCCACGAAGTCCTTATTAACGCATCTTTTCGAGATCTACAGTATCTCCCCAACACAGCTCATCCACGTTTACTTGAGGTCGATGTCTCGCGCCTTATTTCAACACTACCACTGATCCGGGTTACAAAATTGGGGCTCTAGGGCTAATTTTTAAGAGGGGGGGGGAGGGTGTGGGGGAATGATTTAGTCGAAGTGAAGGGTGAAGTGGCGATTTTGCCCTTCTTAAAGGGGTCGCGTGTGTATCACGTAGGAAGAGTAACGGAGAAATGAATGAAATCAGTCAAAATCTGACGGTAGGGACCTAATTGACTATTTTAACAAATTCATATGCTTAATTGACTGAAAAAAGAAGAAGTGCAAATTGACAATTATGGTATAATTCAGGGGGCAAAACCTCATTAAGCCTTGTTTTATTTATGTAATCATATGCATGATTACACTTATTTTATTGAAGACCATTGACTTACCCAACTTACATGTGAAATTGAGGTCAAGCAACATGCATGTATATACCTTGTTTTATTTATGTAATCATATGCATGATTGTGTATAGAATAATTTGCGTTGAGTACACTTTTTTTTATTGAAGACCAATGACTTGCCCAACTTACATGTGAAATTGAGGTCAAGCAATATGCATGTATATACATTTTTCTTTTTGGTCAAATCAGATATATACGTAGGCTTTTAATTTAAAATAAGATGAAAAACACAATGCGCATAAGTTAGAAGAAGAAGATGCAATCATGTAAGAACGTAAGAACAGAATAATGGTTGTTTAAGGTGATGTGAATCGAATTTGTTTGTTCGTGAATTAAAAATATGAGGTGGTAATTTCTGATACGACCTAATATATGACTCGAAATTTGTACAGAAAATTAGCGGGTCAATCCATATGATTAAATTTTTGGGTGATTTTCATATCAACCCGTTATGACCCGTTTAATAAACGAGTGAGTTTCTGGTCTAAAATACCTATATAATCTATTTATTAAATGGATCGTGTCAACCTGTATAATACCCATAACATGTTTCTTTGTTTTTCTTCAATTTCTTTATTTTTTAAAATTTTATTTCTCAATCTTCATACATACATATAGATAAAATGTAATCACCATTTTTTTATTAAAAAAAATTGCAAATTCCCGTTACTTGATTAAATTATCAAAATGTAGGTTTTCTAATCATGTGGCTGTACTACCGTAGTATTATATAATTACTCCTGAATCGGTTCTATACTCAGATCTCAATCGGTTGGAAGTCAGATTTTTTAAGGCGCAAGTTATTACAAAATCATTTATTCTATTAATATCTTTGTAGAACTAATAATGACATGCTCACAAATTATATGATCTTTTGTCCTATTTATGAGGCTAAATGACGCAATGTGACAATATGAATGGCAATCAAACAATTAATCAAAGAGAAAAGCATGTAATCCATCAGTTATGAGAAAACTTCAAGCTTATTAAATTCAAAATGATAACATAATGCCCTAGTCACGGGCTAAAATTGGTTTAAATACTCCTACAAACCCTAGGAGATCCAAAGGAATTAAAAAGGGAAATTAACAAAAGTTTCCAAAAACTAGCAAAATATTGAAACGTAGTTTTGAGCTGCTAAACGATATTAAATGCCCGAAAAAAGCCCATACATAATAGCAAAGCGATGATTTTTACTTGTGACTCCATTTTCTTCGAAACTACGAGTCATTGGCCCAAATCCGAGCTTAGGGCCCAAACTTGCAACTTTCCGATTTTGCCTTTGCGTACGGGACGCTCCAACTCCTCTTCTATTGTCTCAGCCTTTGCAGCATTTAAGATAATAACACCATTTGCAATTAAATTTTAATATTGACTCCCCAATTTAAAAATCTTAACTCCACCACTGTACATAATATTTTCTCTACCCATCTACTACCTTCTGTCCTTATCTCTCCTATGCACACACTTTGTTTGCCTAAATATCCTGGATTCCAAAAATCACACACTTTTTTTTTTTTTTTGGAGGAAAGAAATTCCGAAATTTCGATATTGGGTGCCAAATAGGGAGAAGGGGAGGGCCACCAGCATTGTGGTAAGGTAAGCCGGCTCACAGTAATCACGAACTTTCATTTTCTCTGTTTCAATATATTTGGCAATATCTAACTAAGAAAGCTAGCGTATGAATTTCATTCATTTCGTTTTACATGTTTATATATTTTCCTTTGACCAACGACAAAATGTAGTCTGGACTCTAGCACTAGCAACCGACCTATCTACTCCGTAAAGCTTTTCTTTTGATGTGAATCAAATATGTTTGTTCGTGAACCGAAAAAATTACCTCTGTTGGGCACTAATTAGTAAGTTAAGTTTACTCTTAACTCAATCGCAAATTAACTTATAAAAATATACACATAATATAATTTTCCACGATGTTCAATATTTCAATCATCCATTGTGTTCTAATACGCGTAAGATCACAAAAACCTCTACATCCAAAGAAATCTAACTCATATAATACCTCAAATCTAGTTCCAAAAATATATATATTTTTTTTAAAGAAGAAGGCAAAATATAGTTAATATTTGAAAGAAATAATGAATATGATTCGGGAAAGTATTGTTGTTTGTTTGTTTGTTTTTAAATACAAATGATAGTCTAAACTAAAGAAGAGCAGGAATTTCTCAGAACTTAACTTTATCAGGAGGCCAACTAATTAAAATAATAAGAACTTAATAAAGTCTCTTATGTCTATGATAAAGAATGAAGACTTTTGTTTAACTTAATAATAAAAACTTAAGAGCAGGAACAAGTGGTAGGTGGCTCTAAACTTAACTTTATCAGTCATTAACTCTATATAATAGACACAATTCCTAGCACTCAAACTCGCAGAGCTTCTCTTCTTGTGACACTTTCTTTCTCTAAATTATGGAGACCCTCTGCCTGGCTCCTTCACCCTCATCTCTGCTTCTCACAACACGGCACAATAATCAAAAGAACCTTAGACACCAACCATGCACCATTACTGCTGTGTACACAAACCCAGCAGAAGTGATTTCCCTCAAACCTTCAACACCACTCAACCCTTTCGAAAAGGCACCGCACAAATCCTTCCACCAAACTCAGCTGTTGAAGAAAGTCTCCGCGGAGTCGTTGAAGTACGAGAGCGGCTTTCTTGGTGCGGTGCCTGTTAAGTCTGGCGGAGATAATGGAAGAGAAGGAAACAATAACATTCATGATGCTATGAGATACTTGACAAAGATTTTGACGTCTAATGTTTATGATGTTTCCATTGAGTCGCCATTGGACTATGCTCCAAAGCTCTCTGAGAAGCTCCATGCTAAGCTTTGGCTCAAGAGAGAGGACCTACAACCTGTAAGATTCTTTTTCCTCTCTTTTGTTTTTGGCTTCATTTGGAACATGACATTTTGTAAGCATGAAGTTGCGATAGAAAATATATGTTGCCTGAGGGATGACAATGACATGCATATGGACACACTTTACAAACATGTTTATTTGGTGATCAAATTTTGTGACCTTAGCATCCAACAAACACTAATAGTACTAGTTAGAGTTTTGGATCTTGATCTTAAAAGAATATCACTGCTATTAATTTTGGTGCATACATCGATCATATACATAACACTAGAGTGTACGTATCTTCCATATGATAAATGAGATTATTTTGTAAAAAATGCTAGTCATACCTAGGGACGAACCTAGGGTTTGAAAACTGGGTGGGCTAAATTTAACTTATGTACAAACCTACTAAATTTCAATGGTTTCATATCGGTGGTTCAAAAACTAGAAAATACTGACAAATTATTGATATCGGTACAAATTTGATAAATAAATAAAAATTGTGAGAAAAATTGTTAGTGAAACTTTAGAAAATGTTACATATTATTTTAACACAAAATAATTGAAGGAAATTTATATTTAAAAAAAAAAGGAATTGAAAGAAATCTATTGTTGAGTGATTTAGAGTTGACAAAGATTGTAATTTATATAATGTTAATGTATATTAATTAATAAAAGAGTATTAAAACAATATATAGAAGCAATAAATACGGGAGTGTGTTAAATATTTAAACAAAAGTTGTAGTTAGTTTGTTGATCGAGTCTAGAGGGGATTGCCAAGATCGACACATGTTGGTTACAAAAGTTACTTTTTTAGCATTATTTTTCACTTTCTGGATGGGCTGTGTATGATATTGTGGGCTAGTGAAAAGAAAGTCACCTGGGCTATAGCCTAGGTTAGTTCAAGGGGAGGTTCGTCTCTGGTCATACCACATTTATATACAACATTGTTACATTATTAAAAAAATGATACACAAAGTAATATGCAAATGTGATATGCTTAACATTGCTCTAATTTCAATCATACGGACTCATATCAAGCCACATAACCCTAATTAATTACATGTTGGAGTGGATTATTTATTGCCGACAATTTTCATATGAAAGTTCGGAGTCGTTTTATAAAAAATAGTAAATTTGGCTTACACCCTTCAAATTCAATTTGCCGTACCTAAAACCCTTCACTTTTTGTTCCTATAAATAATACCAATTTGTATAAGTAAAAACTCATGACTAGGATCCAACTCAGCAAGTTACCTAATTAAGCATAAAATCTGATTTATTGTACTTTTTAGATTCCAAAAATACCCCCAACTAAGCCATTATTGCATTTTGTATATTAATGTAGGAATCAATATGGAAACAATTTTTAATTGGATTGTATATAATGACAGATGTTGAATTTGGAAAGATCTCCAAATGGTTGTGATGAATGTAGGAATTAATTTTGAAACATTTTTTAAAAAATTTAACAATAAATTCAAATTTAGGTAATCGGTTTGTAAGCATGAAGTTGCGATAGAAAATATATGTTGCCTGAGGGATGACAATGACATGCATATGGACACACTTTACAAACATGTTTATTTGGTGATTAAATTTTGCGACTTTAGCATCCAACAAACACTAATAGTACTAGTTAGAGTTTTGGATCTTGATCTTAAAAGAATATCACTGCTATTAATTTCGGTGCATACATCGATCATATACATAACACTAGAGTGTACGTATCTTCCATATGATAAATGAGATTATTTTGTAAAAAATGCTAGTCATACCTAGAGACGAACCTAGGATTTGAAAACTGGATGGGCTAAATTTAACTTATGTACAAACCCACTAAATTTCAATGGTTTCATATCGGTGGTCCAAAAACTAGAAAATACTGACAAATTATTGATATCGGTACAAATTTGAAAAAAAAAAAAAAAAAAAAATTGTGAAAAAAATATGGAAATTGTTAGTGAAACTTTAGAAAATGTTACATATTATTTTAACACAAAATAATTGAAAGAAATTTATATTTTTAAAAAAAAGGAATTGAAAGAAATCTATTGTTGAGTGATTTAGAGTTGACAAAGATTGTAATTTATATAATGTTAATGTATATTAATTAATAAAAGAGTATTAAAACAATATATAGAAGCAATAAATACGGGAGTGTGTTAAATATTTAAACAAAAGTTGTAGTTAGTTTGTTGATCGAGTCTAGTGGGGATTGCCAAGATCGACACATGTTGGTTACAAAAGTTACTTTTTTAGCATTAGTTTTTTACTTTCTGAATGAGCTGTGTATGATATTATGGGTGGTGAAAAGAAAGTCACCTGGGCTATAGCCTAGGTTAGTTCAAGGGGAGGTCCGTCTCTGGTCATACCACATTTATATACAACATTGTTACATTATTAAAAAAGTGATACACAAAGTGATATGCAAATGTGATATGCTTAGCATTGCTCTAATTTCAATCATACGGACTCATATCAAGCCACATAACCCTAAATAATTACATGTTGGAGTGGATTATTTATTGCCGACAATTTTTATATAAAAGTTCGGAGTCGTTTTATAAAAAAAAACCAAAAATAGAGATGTTAGGCAGGTGTTAATTTATCTCTACAGATAAGTTAACCAATAAATCTGTCGGTTATTATTTTATACAGAAAACGACGGTGACTATATACAGTCTTAAGTTTTTGTTTGTTGCGTCGTCGTCATGCACAGAGCATACAAGCTGCTAGGTTTGACAAAAAATCCCGAAGTTCGAATCCCTCCTCCTCCCATTAATTTAACAAAAAAAGCCTTCATATATTAAATTCTCTTTGCATAGCGGGTTGTTATTATTTTTCCTTTTGCTCTAAATTTTTTCCACTTAAAAGCATGTAATTGAGGGACTTAATATTCACACTTCATGCAGGTCTTCTCCTTTAAAATCCGAGGAGCTTACAATATGATGGCTAAGCTTTCAAGACAACAATTAGCCAGGGGTGTCATTTGTTCATCAGCAGGGAATCATGCTCAAGGAGTTGCACTATCAGCACAAAAACTTTGTTGCAGTGCTGTGATAGTCATGCCTCTTACAACTCCTAAAATCAAAGTGTGACATCGTAAAATCTTACAAGTTTCAAATATATTCTGAAAGTTTCTATATGATATAATTATCGGTTCTACTCTCTTTTTTTTACCAGTGGAAAACAGTGGAGAAGTTAGGGGCAACAGTTGTGCTTATAGGTGAATCGTATGACGAAGCCGAAGCGTATGCACAACAAAGGGCCAAAGATGAAGGCTTAATATTTGTGCATCCTTTTGATCACCCGGATGTCATAGCAGGCCAAGGAACTATAGGAATGGAGATCAAGCGTCAAATTCAAGATCCATTGCATGCAATCTTTGTGCCTGTTGGTGGTGGTGGACTCATAGCTGGTATTGCTGCCTATGTGAAGAGAGTTCACCCCAAGGTTTTTATGGCTTACCAAACATGTCTAATGATTTTCCCATGTCTTACAAATGGTTTTCTAGTCTTTTTGTTTATTTATTTTTCATTCTAAACATTTATTTATTTATTTATTTTTATGTGTGTGTGCATTGATGCCTAGTTTTATGTGAAAATCACTCATCATCAATCTTTGTTGATATACAACACTTACTGTTTTTTTTTTCTTTTCAATCATGCAGGTGAAGATTATTGGTGTAGAGGCATATGATGCAAATGCAATGGCACTATCCATACACCATGGGAAGAGAATTATGTTAGAAGGAGCGGGAGGATTTGCAGATGGCATAGCAGTAAAAAAAGTCGGGGAAGAAACTTTCCGTTTATGCAGAGAACTCATCGATGGAGTTGTTCTTGTCGATCATGAAGCCATTTGTGCATCAATTAAAGTGATTCTCTCTTAGCTTATTCATCATCGTTTTCCAAGTTTCAAACCCTTTTTATTTATTATATATATATTTTTTGGGGCAGTATTTTGGAATTGATGCCAATATATTCAACTCTTTATTTATTAGGTTTAGGTTAAATGGTGTTTCTTCTGCTGCAGGATATGTTTGAGGAAAATCGGAGCATACTTGAACCAGCGGGAGCCGTAGCCATTGCTGGGGCAGAAACATATTGCAAATATTATGGGCTGAAGGGTGAAAATGTTGTGGCTATAACCAGTGGAGCTAACATGAACTTTGACAGACTAGGGCTGGTATCCCAACTTGCTGTTGGTAGATGTGAATAAATTACTAGTGACACACTTAAATTAGTAGTACGTAGCTATGTGTATACGTATAATAAACTCTTTTGCATTTCAGTGCAATGGGACTCTCTTGCCTAACAACAATATTTGCCCTCAGAGCATGCCTAATGGGACTGATCAGGTCTGGGCTAGGTCCGCATCTGACTTCAAATTTAAAAAAAAAAAGTCGCTTTCTAATGCATGTGTTTCGCTTAGTCCTGTTTGGCCTAACGCAAAATAACGGGCTGGTTTTGCCTACCTGCTCGCCCAGAGAAGATAGGGGGCCCACTATCAGTTTTTGAAAAGAAAAAAATAAATTTAGGTTTTAACCATAAAAAAAACTTTTATTTTTGGAAAAAGCTAAAACTTTTTCAAAAAAGACAGAAAAACCTCTCAATTTTCAAATCAAAGACATGCAAATGTAAATGATTCCTTAGGAAATCCAAAAATAAATAAGGGCAATTTTGTCCGTTTTGGCTTCTTTTCAAAAATTTCTCTCTCATTTGGGTTTTTCCGAAGTCTCCTAGTTGTTGGCCTGCTATTTTTGTTTTGTTTTTGTTTTTAGTTCCCAACTAGTTTAGCATTTTTTATTTTCTTTCTTTTTTACTCACAACTCTATAAAAACCTAATCAGATCACGTTCTCACCTAAAAAATCTCTCAATTACTCCAAACATTTCTACTTGTTTATCTTTTTTCATTTTGCCCAAAAATATTGTTGTTCCAAAGTATGGCTCAAAAGTGGGGCTCTCAAACCGTTGGATCAAACTATAGTGAGATCTTATCTCTTAACTATTAAATTAAATTAATTAATTTGATCCAACGGCTGATCAATTTAATCTAACAGTTAATAGATAGGGCCTTATAAGCCCTCATTATAGAATTCTTGCCCTAACAGTATTAATTTCGGTCTCTATATGATGACACTTGGCTAATGAAGGCCAAAAGAAGTCTATTTAGTTAGCGGAAAGGCTATAATGAGGGCTTAAAGTGAGGAGGTTATTTGAGGAGGTCAAATCTCACCATCAACAAATGTAAAGAAATCATGGGACTTAAATATTTTAAATGTTTTGACGGTCAGATCGGTCTTCTCAAATAACTTCATCACTTTAACTCCTCATTGTAGAAGCTTCCTTTAGTTAGAGACAATGGGCTCAGTCAACCCAAGCCCAATGGCCATGGTTATTATATGAATTAGGCCCATTGGCGGAGAATTCCATATTCGCCAGGGATTCTTGTCTGAGTTAATATAGTATTAGGTTGTCTCCTTGGATCTTTTAAAATAAAATAAAAAATTGTTAGGAGGTGCATAATATTCATGTTCACATGAGCATGCTTAAATCAACATTATCTTCCTTAAAAATTAGGATCAATTTCCATATAACATCTATTGAATATTTGGGTACCTCTGGTCGCTTGCAAGTATGTGGTGTGTTTAATTCAAGTACTCAACTAATTGGTTTGTTTTGCATGCATGTTTATGCTTGGTAGCTAGATTCCGGAAGAATCCACCAAATATTGAGATTGTTTGGTACCTTAGCTCTACCATATTCAGTTGGATCAAAATTAGGAGTGAGGATTTTAACCGATGAACTTGTGAA
Organism: Prunus mume; assembly: GCF_000346735.1. The sequence goes on along the minus strand of NC_024126.1, from coordinate 7,930,893 downwards.
CCGAGTCAAATTGAGTTTTAAAAAAAAGGGGAACAAAACTGTGCTGACCAAAAAGGTCAACCTGTGCTCAAAAACTGAACCAAATCATTTTGGATCGGTTTCCGTCCTTGTTACAGTTCTTGTCTTGAAAAAATCAGTCTAAACTGAACTGGATTGGTTATGTTAAATTTACTTATTCATTTATATCCAAAATTATTAGTAAGCCTAATTAATACTTAAATAAAACATTAGTAACTCTAGGTAATATCTAGATATTTTAGGCCGATTAATACCCAAATGTCGTAGTTATACTCAACTAAATAACTACTCCAGCCCAATTTTTTTTTCTTTTCAATGAACCATACCCATTCTTGTTCTGCTTTCGTCTTTCTCTCTTTTCTACCTATTTCTTTCTATTTCTCTTCCTCACTGTCTCTTTGCCTCTTGCTCTTTTATTTTATCTCTTTTACATCTTTCTCTCTTATTTTATCAATTCTAGATATTTTTCTCTTCTTCCTATTTTTGTTTTATACTTCCTATTTATCTCTTCTCCACATCTTTATATTTTGATATTTCCTAACCAGAAATAGGGCCGAACCTAATCGGGACCGCATAGGTCTGGTTTGGCTAGTTCCGATTTGATTCAATTCTTCTATACACTTTCTATAAAAACTTAACCGAACTAAACTGGACTGTGTATAAGTTTCAGTTTTAGTTCCAATTCGAGAGAAAAACCGGACCGGACTAGATCCTTCGTGGTAGCTCAGTGTTCCAAATGCTACCTTATTCGCAGGGAGCCTCCTCTAAACTGTGATCTGCAAGAGATGTACATGAGGCTGTGATTGAAACATTTTCATTAGAAGAATAGCGACTTAAGGAAATTGTGGAAATAGGCCGCCATAGTTCTTGGGAAGTGGCAACTTATCTGAAGCTATCAAGGATAATAATACAATTGTCGTTTGCAAAATTTTGAAGACATTACCTGTCAATGGGCTGAAATTTAGTAGGCCTCCTAATGGCTTGCTGAGAACTCTTTTCAGGTACAGCTAAACCTAACTGACCCTTTTTTTCTTTTCTTTTTAAAAATAGCTAGCACCATGTGATCATTAAACTAATCATATAATCTTAACAGCATACAAATCAGAAGAAGTTAAATGTTAAAAGAAAAAACAGAAGGTCATACTCTATCATATGCGAGAAAATCTTGAGGAACAAGAAAAAAAAAAACCAACAAAAACCTGAAACTATTGCAGGTGCCACCAATAAATGAGCAACTGGAAGTCTCAATAGCTGTGTTTCAGGTATGCAGTAAATTTTTCTAAGGGTTCGACAGTGATTGGAGAACTGCCATTGAAATTGGTAAGGGCACACTACACAAAATTATTGAAGGGGAAAAAACTTGTCAGCACTGCTTGCAGCAATATATGTGTCTTAAATTCAAGCGCCAATGTTCATTGAAGTTTTCTGACTTTGGAAAAGGGTATGCTAATGCTAAAAGGTACGCTAGAAGCCATGACAGCTAAAAGAACAATTCATTAGGACACTCCACGAACCACCCCCTTTTTTTCCCACCTCTACTGATTCTGGAGTTAAATGACATTTTTGCCCCTATCAAATCGGGGATCTATTATGAATGTCAAGAGGGCAAGTTTGGTTTTTCAGTTCTCCCCAATCAAATATTGGTGGTAGGTGTCCATATGTTTGTTCTCTAGTTACATTACTGTCTAGCATTTCTGCCTAAATAGCAAGTACCCCAAGAAATCTCACAATGCACTGTCAAAGATTTCTCTTTAAAGGGTTTAGCTCTTCTTGAGGCAATATTGCTGTGTTACACATGGCCTAATGATAAAAAATATTTGTGAAAGGAGGTTGTAGCTCAAGTAGTTAAGAGCATTTATTCTTGTACCCGTCTTAGGTTTGATTTCCTCCACTAGTTTAATTTGGACTTTAATTATAGCCCCTTCTCCAAATTCTTTATAAATATCCTTCCTCAGTAACCCATCTTCAAATTCTTTCTTGACCAAAGTCCCACTTCTGATCAAAAAGGCCAAAGAAAAAAGAGTCTCAATTCTGCAAAAAGATTCTGAAAAGCATGGGCTCTTTGTGCTCTTTCTTAGCTTCCTGTTCTCTCTTAATTATGGTACTCTCTCTGGCTCATGGGCAGCCTTTGGTTCCTGCCTTGTTCCTATTCGGAGACTCTGTTGTGGATGCTGGTAATAACAACAATGTCGAAACCATAATCAAAGCCAACTTCAATCCTTATGGAAGAGATTTTGTCAACCACAAGCCAACTGGAAGGTTCTGCAATGGAAAGCTTGCTTCAGACTTCACTGGTACCTACTTATCTCAGAAAATCCATGCATTTCTCTCTCTCCTTTTTAGACTATCTTTTGGTCCTCTAATTGGGTTTTGTTTGGTTTGCTTGTTTGCTTTGTTTTCTTTGGCTACAGCTGAAAATCTTGGCTTTACTTCCTACCCACCAGCTTATCTTAGCAAAGAAGCTGCAGGAAAAAACCTCTTGATTGGTGCCAATTTTGCCTCAGCTGGTTCTGGTTATTATGACTCTACAGCAAAATTATATGTAAAAATATTTCAATATTGCTAACTAGCTAGTTAAAAATCTCTCTTTCACACAAACACATTGCATGATGTTTATAAATTGTCTTGTATAAATGTTGGGTTTTTGCAGCATACAATTTCACTAAATCAGCAGCTGGAGAACTACAAGGAATACCAAAACAAGGTGTTGGGAATTGCAGGAAAGGCCAATCTTACATCAATCATATCTGGTGCTATCTACCTTGTTAGTGCTGGCAGCAGTGACTTTGTTCAGAACTACTACATTAATCCTCTTCTTTACAAGGTCTACACAGCCAACCAGTTCTCTGACATTCTCATTCAATCTTATGCAAAATTTATTCAGGTAGATCACAATTCTTTTTCCTACATATTTCGTTTCGAATCAACGATGAGGTGGTATTTTGAACTTGGCACTTCTTCTAACATTGGGAATTAGAGAAATATCACTGCCACCGTCTAGAAAAAAATAACAGAATTTTGATTTTGGGACCAATTAAACAAAGGCCAGATTACCTTGGGTCTCATTGTACGTAACACTCCAGGTTGGCGTGTTAAGTCCCACATCAATAAAATTACTGGGTCAATCTGGGCTTCATAAGCGATTGCAAAAAGCCTTATTAGTGACTAGTTCTTTTGGAATATAGCGCTGAGGTGGCATGCGCTGGCTCATGACACCTTATTATGGTTACATTTAGGGGACATTTATTTATGCAAACACTTAAATATCAAGAAACTAAATTAAATTGCCTTTGTTACAGAATCTATATGCATTAGGAGCAAGGAAAATTGGAGTGACCACATTGCCACCACTAGGATGCTTGCCAGCAGCCATCACAATATTTGGGGCCGATAGCAATGAGTGCTTGGCTAAGTTTAACGAGGACGCTGTCTCATTTAATAACAAGCTCAATGCCACATCTCAGAACTTGCAAAAGCAACTTTCTGGTCTCAATTTGGTCATCTTTGATATCTACCAACCTCTCTACAACCTTGTCACAAAGCCTGCCGAAAATGGTAAGTCAAGGCCCTTTTTACGGGAGCTTCTCCAATGATGGGGCTATGGTGGTGTGGGGGTGTGTTGAGGGGTTCAATTTGGTAGTTCAATAATAGCTCTCCAATTGACATGGTGCCTATTAATTACCCCCTCATTATAACGCCTTATTACAGTCTTTTTGCCTATTTTTATTGTTTTCGTTGTCATAAGTTGTTTTCACACAATATCATATGCACTCTCGAATCTTAAAAATTCGTTTTCTAATCTTCATTTTCCAAAAATAATTTTGTAAATGTTAGTAGACGAGCCCACACAACTTTAATAATAATTTGCGTGATTAATTTACAGGGTTCTTTGAGGCAAGGAAGGCATGTTGTGGAACAGGCCTGGTAGAAACATCAATACTGTGCAATGCCGAGTCAATTGGCACGTGCGCCAATGCATCAGAGTATGTGTTTTGGGATAGTGTTCATCCTTCGGAAGCCGCAAACAAAGTTTTAGCCGATGATTTGCTGAGCAGTGGCATCTCCCTCATCTTCTAAATTAAATTATTTAATTTTTCCTGTTTAATTTCGAATTTACAATTAATTAATTAGTGTTGGGCCTGTTGGCTGCTGGCATGCTTGTTAATTACACCACATAATGTAAATGAGTAGATGTGCTTTTTTAATTTTTTAATTAAAAAAATATTGTCGAAGTAAAATAAAGTGACAACAAAATTATTTATTTTGTGTGCATCAGAATAATTGTGTCTATTGAGTGGAAAAAAAGAAAGGAATAAGATTTGTTGCATTGAGAGACATCTTTATACTGCCTAGCCTCGTAGTGGAGTAAAACTTGCATATCTCATGTTTCTCCATTTTTAATCACATGATGAGAGAGATATAGAAAAAAAGATATGAAAATATGAGACAGATGAGTTTTTTGCTCTAGCCAGATTGTAGTGGACTAAAAGAAAATAGGGCCGTATTTGTTTATTTCCAAGTTATCAATGTGAAATTTTTATTATCAAATTAATTCGGTGAAAGAATAAACACCCATGATACAAAAATTTTGACATTAATTTTGCAGTAGCCATTGGGTGTTTACCTAAGTTGTAGAGGTGTTTGTTTGCAAGCCCCATGACACCAGCTCGAATCCCTCACCCTCAGTGTGTACCTTCTCTCTAATAAAGGTGGAGCCCAAAAGATAGGGCATACAACAAATAGCAGACAAATCTTTTTGTTTTTGTGTGTGGACAAAATCTATTTATCTTCCTATAATTTATGTGATGAAGAGACTAAAATGCTACCCGACAAAAAAAAAAGAAAAAAAGGGCAAAAAAAGAGAGCCCTAAATGGGCTGATAATGTACTTTGGAAACGACACCGTTGCTTCATTTCTCATGGAATTTGAAATGTAGCAATTTGGCTCTCATTTACCTTGAGTTAATCCAAAACGCACTCTCTCAAGGTAGGCGTGGTTGCGTTTTGGGTTTCACACAGAGAGAGAGAGAGATGGACTACAACCTAGCTGCACTGAAGCTGCTGTGTGTCCAACTGAAAGACGCGCAAGAAACTTCTTCCGAGAACGCCATGGAATTGCACAACATCATATTCCAACGTGCCTGGTTACAGGTTCGAAGATCACCTTCCTCTTTCTCTTCGCCCTTTTTATTTTATTTTTATTTTTATCTTTTCATTTTTCCAATCTTCTCAAATTACCCCTCTTCTTTCCCTGTTATTACTTCATTACCTCCGGAAGGGCATTTTGGTCCACGTTTCCGCCGACGGAGAGTGCTTGTATCTCGACGACGGCACCGGCGTCATCGAGCTCTCCCTCAGACCTGAGTTTCGCGGCCGCCCTTGGAATATCGGTAACCACCACCCCCGGCGCACTTTAGCATTCCCGCGTCTTCTTTCTTTGTGCGCATTTTAGCACCTGCTAATTTGTATTTGCTTCTATTTTTTTTTTATTTGGTAATGCAGGAATGTATGTAATGGTTGTTGGACGCTACATGGTCCGTACGGATGAGCCCCCAATGATCCAGGTAAATTATTTTGTATGTAAAAGAGGATATCAAGACTGGGAACAATTATTTAAGCTACAAGTTACTTGTGGCCTTATAATATGTTTGATTGAATACAGGAACTGAATTTGGCTCATAGAAATGTTAGCGGATGTCTCAAGTAAAATCATTTACATCACATTTATTTATTGATCACTATGTGATCACATTGTAGGACCCGCGTCGTACTGAGATATGTGAATGTGATCACAAACTTGATCTATAAATGTGATACATGTAATGTTGTCCTAAGTCCCGGTACGGTTATCAACTAGCTCTTGGTCTAGTTTTACCCTCGTTCCTCAGTTTAAGAACTCCCAAATTCGAATCCTCTTTCTCTAGTGGTAAAATAAAATTGAAAATTCCAACCTGGGGAACTAAATTTTTTGCAGTAATTTCCCCTTTGTACCAAAGATTTGAAGAAGCATGTCGGAGATGATACTATTCTTAAAATTGCGACTTTAATGAAGTCCTCTTCATTTGAAGCATATTTTTGCCCAGATGGGCATTGCATACATGAGCAATTTCAAGTAATTTGAAGAACTGATATTTAAATTGCCATTGTTTCTGAATATCAGGTTCACAAGATGGTTGATCTTTCGGCCTCCCCTGATCGAGAGGCAATGTGGTACCTTGAAGTTTTGGAGGCATACAAAATGTTCTATCGGCCCTTAATGGAAGGACCTGTGTAACCTTGTTTTTTCCTTTTTGTGTTTCTTAGACGATTTAGCATAGATAGAAAGATGATTTACCAAATGTGCAGATCCCAAACAAAGAAAATTTTGTTTTTTTTAAGTGCCTAAACAAGGAGAAGACCCTTCACATTTTGAACTCTTTGTTTGACAAAATGTCACATGCACAAGATCGGGGTTGATAGTTACATAGCTCATACAGGCCCTGTAGTAGCTTTGAACTGATCATATTTGATCCCTGTGCTTAGTTTCTGAGTACTTCGTATGATAAGGTGGCCGGGTAGGTTGACAGCCCCACTGTCTGTTCCAGCCTTGCCTTGGCGATGTTTGAGGTGCAGTTTCGGTCTTCAGCAATGATGTTCTCACAACTTTATGTTCCTTTTCCTATTGGAGATCCAAAGAAATTGTGTTCCTCCTAGTGATATTTTGTAACAAACCTTTGTTGCTGTGACTTTAGTCTATTCTTTGAAGTCCATGTCCTGAGAAACTGCAGGCGGTACATACCTGAAAGATACATAGTCATGACATTGTCAATAAAGATCAGTGGACAAAAAATCAACTAGCATCAATGAACCGAAACTTTAAAACATCGCTCCAAACAGGATATGTGATCTTTCGTAATTAATATACAAGAAAGTAAACACAAAATCAGAGACAGAGAACATTTTATCAATTTGGACCAAAAAAATAAAAAATAAAAAATAATCAATCTCTTCTGATTTTCTTACCATCCAAGCACGCAGCCGAATGCCAAACAAAGAAATCAGCTCTCAATTATTATGATCAGTATCATATTATAAGGCATCAACAAACACTATGAAAACAACACAGAGAAAGCAGTATGATTTGCCAATTACTTTTGATGTCAAATTAGAAGATTTTTATACAGCCAACAAATCACTCTGACCATTACAAGATTGGCTTGGAAATAATTAAATTCAACCAAGTACTCTCGCCCTCTCGCCCCAGATACCCTTCCGTCTTCTTCATCTTCAAACCTCGCTTCGATTTCAAACAGACTACAAAGCCTGCCAGTACCAACTGCCAAAGTTTCTCCCATCAAAGGGTGTCCACCCAATCCAAAGTCAGGCCTTCTCCCAAGGAGGTAGCCAGAAAATGCTCGTGTGTAGACCTAAACTAGTTAAGCTCTGCTTCATTTTTCATAAGATAATAGGGAGTACACACTGCTTTAAAACTTCTCCATCTCTCCCCTCCTTTTAGATTTTCTTCACATGGAGGGGACATAAAAGGACTTGTTAGCCCATTTAGATGAGAACAGATTTGTTAGGCCTTATGAAGAAAACAGAAACAACGGATGAGTATAGGCCCTTAGATGGTTAGGCCTTTAAATGGGACACAAAGATAATGATGTCAAGTAATGAGAATAGTTTAAAACAAGATATCTTTGAGGATTCAAAAAAGCGTGAAAAATTAAGAACAGAGGAACACAACTTACTCAGAATGCTTACAACAGCAATCCAACAATCTATCAATGTTTATATCATCCACATGTCGGTTGCCCATCATTTTGCCCATCATTTCATTCTCTTTGTCATCATCCTTTGAAGCAGTCCACTGATTTAAAAGACTGATGATCCTTCTAAGCTGTAGCAAAAGTAAAGGAAAAAGAAAATATTGCAGGACATGGAACTTGATATGTGAAACAATATAAACCTCACATATGGCAGGAAAATAAGATTCTATTGTCAATTTATTGCATTGTTACTGCTAGTCAGAACAGGATACAGATGTAGTTCTGGCTTTTGAGTTTAATTCATCTAATTGGGAGTCCAGAAGATCATCTTCAATCACATCAGATTTGCTAACTAGAACTGAAACATACTGCTGGAGAGCTGATTGGCTCATTTCATTTTCCTGAACTCTAACCAGTAACCTTGCAATGATGTTCCAGAGTGCACTCCTTGCTTCCAAATCCTCCGAAGAAAAGGGGAATATGTCAAGCAGACCCTGTAAGAAAGGCAAATCTGGATGGATATGTAGTGTCACTTCCACCTCATGTGGTGTTATTAAACCAAAAGAATCTGATGGTAACTTTAAAACAAAACAAAAGAGAAATATAAACAATTTACCCCGTGATATCTCTGAAGCTAGATTTGGTTCATCTGAAAGAATGTTTGCAATTAGAACTCCAGCCGTGACACAAGAATTTGTAACCTACACAAGAAAATTTTTGTCCAGTGGTAGTTGATCACCATATAAAGTTCTTTTTCCAGCATATGAAATGGTGAACTAGAAGGAAAATAGTAGGAAAAATAGCAATACTTTAGCATGTTTCTGTCACACAACATGATATGGTTTGTCCTTTTTAATGTCTTTATTTTCGGCTCAACAATATTTGATAACCACACTTTGAATTGTCACACCTCTCTTTACTTCACAAGACTTAACTGGCTCCAACTTTGAGAAAAGATTCTACTATCTCGTGGTCAACAGCATTACTACACTTAGTCAAAATATCAATATCCACACATATATTGCATAATTCAGTTTAAGATACTTATATAAGTCATAATTCCGTTATTTATTATCAAGATCTTTGCTACATAATTTTCTTTCTTTTTAAAGCCCTCATTTTCGTGCTCGTATTATTATTGAAAAATTTATTAAGAATTACATACTGCACAGAAGGTTTTTTTTTTCCTTCTAAATTTTGGAGAAGTTACCAAAATATCTATTGAATCAAAGATCCAGTTGCACAGATTACTCCCTGGAATAGAATAACCTTTTCAGAATATGGTTTCAAGAAAGGGTAGCATTTGTCAGCAGTCACTTCAACACACATACTGATGCGTATGTTAGCCTCTAGATTTCTTTAATACAAAGAACAGATAGTTCTTGAAATTTATAAGAAAACAAAGAATATTAATTATGTATGTTGAGCTGTTGATTAGTTACAAGAATTCAGCAGAATACCAATTCCCAGATTATTAGCTGAAGCAGTGAAGGAAAGAGCACCACCCAACAATTTCATAAATATGGACGTCATTTAGTATACCCACAGTTCAAAGTTTCCGAGTGATAATGTACCTCAACTTTATCAGGGAGTTTGACCAGGTCACAAACTAGCCGAAAAAGATCTTTGTTTGAACAAATCTCTTGGGAATGACCATCAATAACAGAAAGAGCTTCAATGGAACGGAGGATTACATCAAGAACCGGGTACCTGGTATTTTACCAAAATGAAAATATATCAAATAAATAATGTAGACTTCAGGGAAAAGACTTACAAATACATTTTATAAAGAAAACTTCACACAAGGCAATAAGTTGCATATGAAATTACCATGATCAACAAAACTACTGTCTAGAAAAACTAATGTAAGACAACCAAATTTTTCTTCACTATCAGTCAAAATGAAAACATCAAAATATTAGTGACATAAATGGAGAACCAATTTGAGGCATATATAATATAAACATTAAAAGAAACAGCTTCCATGAAACATGAAATTACCCACACACAAAAATGTGCACAGTTTTCCATGCACATAAGAAAAAAAAATTAATCTAGCAATTGTGTATTTATCTTGTTAGC
>NC_024126.1:7889570-7920955 GCF_000346735.1 Prunus mume | reverse complement strand
ACACTTGCTAAGCCCAGCTTCATTAAAGGTGGAAGGAGAATGAGCACAACTTCCTCTGAACTTTCAATGGTGGCTAACAAGAGTTCAACAATCTGTTAAAAAAGCAAGGTCAGCAAGGCAACAAACTTACATATTCCAACTTGTAAAATAGAGAATAATAAGCGACTCATTGATATGTTTGAACAGTCTTTGGCCATCTAAAGTATCAATACCAAGAGAGTAATTGACACCATTCAAGGTGTAGATCCTAAACATTTTCTTATCAAGGTGTTGTTGACACCATATGATTATGTCAAATTATATACAATTTAGAAAAATTTAAACATTAAGCAAACCAGTAAAATTAATATTAATTTTAAAACTTTCCAAAGTTATCAATGTTTCTTTGGTCAATAGTTGTTTTGACCGTAAGGTCCTTTAAACAATTGATTCAGCACTATCCACTAAATAACAGTATATTAATTACATAAAATAAATGTATTTTATAATTAAATGCTCTCACTTTCCAGTTTCTTTCATCCATATTGCGATTAATCAAGCAACTCTGTAGCCAGTAGGGATGCCACTTCCCACATTTTAAGAGAGTTGACAGAGAGACTTTTTGACTTTATAGTTCATGATATTCTCTTTGGTGAAGTGTATTGGTATATCATTCCTAAGACTGCTTTTTGTAAATTATTCATCAAAACGTAAGAAACACTACAAGCGCCAGGCAAACACTGCCATGACATGAACAAGAATAACCAAAGGACTCAGGCGAAAAACTTTTCACACATGCATGTGTCTACGAAAAGTTATGGCATACCAAATTCATATGAGTAAAAGCTGAATATATAAGATATCTGCTACCTTTTCTATAAGCTGTGGATTTAAGCTATTTTCTGCAATCCATAAAATACGGCTCAGATTATGTTCAGACTGCAATTCTTTGGCCCAAGATATGCGTTCACTACTTTGAAGACCCACAGTTAACAGCCTGTGTCAATATAACAATTGTAAGAGCAGATTACTGAGTGACTGTAGTATGATACATGTAAATTATCAAACTCTGTATAATACACTAGTGGTACTGGAATATGAAAGATAGAGTAAGTATTCTCCTTGCATACCTCACAGATAATGGTTTGTAACAATAGGATTAAAAATGAATTTTAAGGTGATAAATTTCCTTGCCAGGCCAAGGAAAATGCAGGAAGAAATGCAAAAGAGGGACAATAATACACACATGATACAACATAATAGAACAGAAAATGAGGAAATATAAAATATCATATACCAAATCAAGGGAAAATAGATGAAACTTATATATACCTGCAGGCTTCACATAAACACTGAGCATCCTCTGAAAATAACTGATCCACAACTGTTCCAATTAATCCAATTGTAGAGACTAAATGTTTCATGGGAACTTCGTGACAGGCAAGGTTTCCAATAATTCCAAGGGTGATTTCCTGGAATAAGAAAAGAGAATATAGCCAAATGCACAGAACTTCAAAAACTGCCTAGCAATGACATTAGTTTCTACAGAGAGAGAGAGAGAGAGAGAGAGAGAGAGAGAGAGAGAGAGAGAGAGAATCAACACACAACATAAAAAGAGTGTGATAGAAGAGGAGAGGTATGTGTCTCACAGCACCGCGCAGAGAGAGAGAGAGAGAATTTCAACTCAAATCATAAAAAGGATGTCATAGAAGAGGAGGAATTTGTCTAACCGTAGCACGCACAGATTGTGAAACCATAAGGTTCGCTAAAAGCACTTCAAGTATAAGGTTTTGCACCTGCACAGATAATTTTAAAGTCTACCCCAGTAAATAAAATATGAAAAAAGTACAAGTTTAGACTAGAGAAACAATAACCAGATAGCTACACGTGAAGCTAGAAGCCTAGAACAAATCAAAACTACAAATCCAGCACATATTTTTTTTTGTAAAACCACTAAAGTATGGCCATTGCATATGATATTCTTTACAATAAATAGTTCTAGAGTTGACACTGCATTAAGTTGAAATGATAAAGTAGCAATTGTCTTTATCATTGTTAAATGTTATAATCATCATGTCACATTAAGAATCAATATTGCGAATAAAATAAATAAATAATGACTAAGGCTACAGTTCTGGTTTTTGCATCAAATGAGCTTGTCTTCCAATTAATTGGGCTCAACATTATGAAACTGAGAATGACGCATCAAATTCCAAACAAATCAAATTAAACAAGAAGCAATCAAGAGAAATCAACAACAATGAAAAAAAAATCCCACGCACCATGAGTTCTGCATGAGTTTTACTTGCAGCAAGATCCCATAAAATGCAACCATATTCTTCCCAAGCCTCTTCTCCCACTGGGACACTATGGCCAGACTGTTCAGCACCATCATATGAACCATTGTTTTGTCCTTCCTCAGGAGCAATTTTATGAAAATCATCAGCAATTTCCATGCTCTCAGATCCATCATTTGATACGTGCAGAAGTCTATCTCCAGACAGAGTGGGAGCAGTCTTATCTGTATGATCAGTATCTAATCCTAGCACATGGGCATAAAAAACATCACCATGCGAGTTGTGATTATTACTTGCATTAGCCGGTAGAAGCTTCCGTATCAGAGAGATCACATAACTGGGATCTACTGTTGTTGAGATGTCAAAGAACTGGAATGTATGCACAGAAACACATTTCAAACATTAAAATTTTGTCAGTATGCACGAAATCTTGCTCTTATACAAGTTTCCATAACTTATGTCTATATATGCACGCATATATACATGTATTTGTGTGTGTGCAGCATGTGCTTGTCATCAACACAAATTTGCGTGCTTAGTCAAAATATGATGAAATATACTAGGCTAACTGAAAATGTAACTTTGTGCCATGGCCAAAGACTAAAACCCACTTTATCTTATTGAAAGAAGAATTTATGGATAGAATGACGAATGGCGTCATTGAGTATTACAGAAATAATAATAATAATACTAATAAGACTAGAACAATTAAATACTTAAGGACTAGGATGTGTAAGCATAATTTTTTTTAATATCAAAAGGCATTTGAAATGTACTGGGTTAGTAGTATTCAGTTGAGTTAATCATTTTTCATATCCTAACCAATATATAATTAAGTTGCATGGACATTTTAACAGTGAATAAATTGGAAAAACATATAATACCCACATCATAGGTGTCCTCCTAGTCGATGTTTTTTGTCAAAGAAACCCAAGTTGAAGAAGAATTAAAATTCTTAGCTTTCTCATAAATTTCAAGAAAAATAATCGAATCCCAGAACCCCAAATGCTCCAAAACTAAAAAGGGTTTAGTGGAAGCTGAACGGAATAATTGAATTGAGATAAAAGAAAAATTAAAGTGAAACGAGAGCCGTTGATGGTTACCTCATCAGGCGGAGCGGAAGGGTTATGTGCAGGTGCATCATGGCGCTGCACTTGTCGTTCTCGTTCTTCTTGGTCTTCTAGAGGTACTGATTTAGCGTCCACTGCCATTACCACCAGCTTAAAACGAGCGTCGTTCTGTTTGTCAGCTTAGGTTTCCCTCTGTTTTCAAATTTTCTGTTCAGTTCTGTTTTTATCTTCTCTCTCCGGGTCAAATATATATTTTTCTTTTGTTCTATTTTTTTTTTCTTTTTCCAGTAATCCGTTTTTAATGGTACCGAAAACACTTCAAAATACTTTCTTTTGGATTTAATAATTGTTCATTTCATTGCCAAACTGTTGCTAAATTTTTGCAACCGATAGGCCTTGTTTAATTCACGGAACGGATTAAGGGGAAATTACTTTCCCTCTTATTTTTCAAGGGAAAGAAAATAGAATATTCATTTCCCACATTTTATAATACTGAGAAAGTAACCGGGAGATATCACTTTATTTTTATTCCCATGTTTGTTTTGAATATGTATGAAAAACAAAGTTTATATAATTTTTCAATTATATCCATATTAAATCAAATAAAAACAGAATGCTTTAATAATAAATTGCAATTTTAAATTATTAATAGAGACAAAATGATCATGAAAAATGTGCATTTAATATTGACTCATTTTCTCAAACTTTCCCATGAGAAGGGAAAATAAAACCCAAGTTGGGAGGAGGGTTTCACTTTCCCTCTACTTTTATCATGTGCTAGACAACTATTTCTCAAGCATGAACTTATCAAATATGGGAAAGCAATTGATTTCTCATCCCAAAGCAATTCATTTTGTCCCGAATCAAACGCCTTTTTAGAGTAAAAATTCACTCCAATGAAAGAGTGCTAAAATAGTAAAATGTTTAGGAGAAATACGACCTCAATCTTTACCAAAAAGAAAATGAGCCCAATTTTATAGGAGAGAGTAAAATCTTGTTAAATATTGTAACTAGAAAACCGAACACCAACTGTAATAAAATATATAAAAATGAGAAAATTAATAAATGAGGATATTTTAAAAATAAAATATCCGCAATAATCCATTTGTTCGTTACAGCGACCCAAACCCCGCCCAACTACCCCATCTACATGGTCGCAACCAGAGCTCACAGCACTCTGCAATGGCTCTGAATCCATGGCCGCTCGTCCTCCACCTCCCGCTCCACTCTTCATCCCACTCCTCTCAGCTCTTCTGCTCCCAACTCAGATCAAAGACCGAGCTCGCTGCCTTCTCTCCGATTTCGCTCAAGCTCCCCGTCTCGCTCTCGCCGAGACCTAAGTGCTTCAGATCGGCGACCGAAGAGGACCGGTTCAGCGAGCCTGAAACCCTATCCGATGACGAAGAAGCTAGATCAAACGACGACGTTCAGGTCAACAACCAGCACCAGGCCACGACGACGACGAAGACGGAGACAAGGAGTGGTGGTTCGTTGAGGGTTACGACAAGTGATTCTCTGTCGCATGGGATTCGTGAGCCGGTCTACTATGTCCGTTGTTGCAAGCAGATTTCGTATTAGCGCTTGGGAACTGTGATTAATGAACTAATCCACATCATTAACCAATTATTTTTTATTGTTTATTTTTGTAGGTGGAAGAAGTGAAGGCTAATGGGACGATATCTACTAGAAAAATCAACAGACGTCAGCTATTGAAGTCTAGTGGTGAGTATATTTAATTAATTAATCAATTTATTATAGAAAATTCCACGTGTGGTGTTGTTGTAAATAAATTCGCTTATCCATTTAAACTGCCAGCAACGTTCATTTGGGTTTATTGCTAAAAAGTGTTGCCTTTTGGGACTTATTTCTACTGCTGTTTTCTGGGGTATGAGTGTAAATTTTCATCCTCAGGTCTTCGTCCACGTGATATCCGAAGTATTGATCCTTCATTGTTTCTGACAAATTCGGTACCTACTTTGCTGGTATGATGCCAACTTCCATGCAGTAATATTTCATGCTAGTTGTTGTAAGTTATGTTTTGTGTGTGTTCTCTCACAGAGTCACCTGTATACAGTGTTTAACAAATATATCTTCTTCCTTTTCTTTTTTGGCTGTCAATGGCATAGATAATAGCATTTAAAGTCTTTCTTTTTCTTTTTTTTTCTTTCTTTTTTTTAAATGGCTGATGTTGAAATCATATCTACGAGCTCGTTTTGATCCACCTCCTAGGTCCGTGAGCATGCTATTCTGTTAAATCTAGGCTCGTTACACGCAATTGCAATGCAAGAGCGTGTCCTGATTTTTGACTACAACAGGTGAGATTTGTCTTTGGGAGCAGAGCAAATTTTTGCATCCATTGACTTCCATGCAAATCAAAGCATAATAATATTGAAAATTTGGTTGAATGTGCAGTATAGGAGGGAAAGCATTTATAGAAGCATTGCTGCCTCGATTGAACCCCAAAAATATGAATGGAGGACCATCTATGCCATTTGAGCTTGAGGTTAGCATTCTGATCACCCTTAATATCTTCATACTGACGAGCATGGCAATTAGATGCATACATGTCTGTAAGATCTGTCTCTCACTTCATCTTTTCTAACTGTATTGAGATTGCAAGAAAACCACTTAAGATCAGTATGGAAGATGATAGTGAGGACCAGTTGGGGATCAGGATTGTCACATACCCTAGGCTTTATAAGGTTTCCAGAGTAATGTGTCTTTTGGGAACATTGAGTTATCCGTTAAGTCATGGTAAAGATTTTGAATAGAACCTGACAGCTTGTGGCATGCAGTGTGAAATTACCTATAGGAAATCAGAGATCAATTTTGCTTCAGAGAAATTACCTAGCTGGAAATCAGAGACATCAATTTTGCTTCAACCCTACAGCTAAATGACACTTCCAAACCTATACTAAGTTCTAGGAAATGCCAACACAATTTCATACTAACACAGTGAATTGCATAATATGCACATTCCATTACAAGTTACAACAATTGAAATGAAGGTAAAGAAGAAGAAAAAAAGCATTTTCCTTTTTGCTTTAGGTTTGAGTGCTTATAGCAATATCAAATTCTGAAGGTCCACAGTTGAGTTTCAAAACCTAAAATTTAAAATAGATTTTATAATGTTGCCATGTATCTCTTGTCTCAAGAAATTAGAGCGACCTATGGTTTATGGTCCTCTGCTGAAAGGGTTTACAAGAGGTAAAAGTGACCTTATCTATCATTCATATGCCTCTTCTACCAAGATGTTTGGATTAACCAAAAGAGCAGTCACTGATATTAAAAAGGACATTTGCGTTACAAATCATATTTGTACTTTCTATACCTAGGGCAATGGGTATAAGTCCTTGGGAGCTTTCTTTGCATTTCTTTTCATTGTATTCATTGTCTTGCATATCTGAGTGCATGCAGTATCAGAATGCATGAAAGAATAAAAGATCTTTGTGGTACTTTCAGGTTGTTGAAGCAGCATTACTCTCGAGAATACATCGTTTAGAACAAAGATTAATGGATGTAGAACCTCGTGTGAGTATGGAAACATAGTGAGTATTTTATTTTTTATTTTTTATTTTTGCTATGTTCTTCAAGCCCCTTTGGCAAATATCCGTCTTAGACCTTGCTTCTTCTCTCTGCACCTTGCCAACAAAATACTTTTGGGTTGACCAATCTAAACATCACATGTTCTGTTACTTTTGCTAATTGTTGTACTGGTTATATATATATATATATATATATATTTTAACTTCATGTAATTGTTTATGTTAAAACAGCTGTCTCTAGAGTGGAAATGGAAAAGAAAAAAAGATTTGTTGAAGAAATAATATAATAGGGATAAAAACCGCTGGTTCCAGTGGATATATGTTTAGTTTTCTTCAATTTGCTTCAGGTTGAAAAGTTACTTGAGGTTTTGCCGAACCGGTTAACTGCTGACATACTGGAGCAGCTTCGGATTAGCAAGCAAACCTTGGTATAGTTGTTGATTTTAATTTAAATGCTAAACCCGGTTTTACTGGCATTGACAAACGTCAGTATTAATATTATTCCTTTTCCTTTGTTAATGAAAGGTTGAATTGGGCTCACGGGCAGGGGCTCTCAGACAAATGCTGTTTGATCTATTGGAGGATCCCCATGAAATACGCCGTATATGTATTATGGGGAGAAACTGTACACTCAAGAAGGGAAGCGATGATGTTGAATGCGCTGTTCCTTTAGAGAAGCAGATTGCTGAGGGTAAATTTTAGTTGCAATTACTGTAATTTACTTTTGGAATGTATAAATTACATAAACAGTCAAAAAGTATTAAATTTATATTTGGTTTGATGTTATATACAGACGAGGAGGAAGAAATCGAGATGCTCTTGGAAAATTATCTTCAAAGGTTAGGCTTCTTCTCACCCTCCCCCAACAAAGAAAAAAAAGAAAGAAGGAGATTTCATTAGTGCTAAGATGAACTTGATTTGAAACTTGTGTTATGACGTTCATTGTGGAAGTTGACCTTAGTACTTGTTTCATTTGCAGATGTGAATCTTGTCATGGACAGGCCGAAAGGCTTCTTGATTCTGCTAAAGAAATGGAAGATTCTATAGCTGTCAATCTGAGGTCTGAATTTTTGTTGTTGTTTTTGGCTTATAGAGTTTCTTCCTGGATGTGAAGCCTTTATTGATTGTTTTGTTATGTTAGACAACCATTGAACTCCAAATGTTTATGCTTTTAGAAAATTAGGCCAACAATGTATGTCAAAATAGCATCCTACTTCACGTGCAGCCCCATCTTGCAAATGGAGAGGTAAACATACAAGCAAACGGAGAAACACATAGGTGTAGCTCCATTCCTCACCTTACAACCCCTCCCAGAGCTCCATTAGTATTAGTTAATGTGTCATATAGTCGTGAAACAGAAAATTAAAGATCTCCTTTCTGTGAATTATGTTCAATGATCCATATCAGGTGATTTTCATTTTGTCTAATACCAATTTTAACTGATTTCATCTATCAGTTCTCGGAGGCTTGAGGTTAGCAGAGTGGAATTACTACTACAGGTTGGGACGTTTTGTGTGGCGCTTGGCGCTTTGGTTGCAGGTGTGTCCTTATCTACAAATAAGTTTGGTTATTTATTTTGTAAATTCTGTTCCAATGTGTATGGGAATCTATTAGTGTTCATAATCTTACCCTGTTGCACATCATCTCACTACCTAGAAACGTGCAATGTGTTTTGATGTCCATGATAAGCCTTTTGATTTCCTTCTAATTGCAGGTATATTTGGCATGAATTTGAGGTCCTACCTTGAAGAACATGTGGTACGTTAGTTTTTGAAGTTAACTTAATGCGACTCTCGTCCCATTTTCACCGGGGTGATTGCAACGTGACCATTACTTATTGCTTAACTTGGTGCAGTTTGCATTTTGGCTTACAACAGCAGGGATAATTGTTGGAGCTGTTGTGGGATTTGTCCTCATGTATTCCTATCTCAGGACAAGGAAAATATTGTAACTAGTAGAAAGTGATTCAAGTATAGGTAGAAGTTAGCCCTTAATCTTCTTTTTGGTTTTCCCTTATCAAACTTGGTTTGCAATGTTACCAATATGGTGTCCGGCTTGTAGGGTCAACGACTTACAAGTTTTCAGTTCAGGGATTTGATTCTGATTTCCTTTGTTACAAAATTAAGTCCATGATATTCAAGTGCTTTTCTTTTATGAGATCTGGAAACTTAATAGCATCTTATCAAATTTATAGGACATTTCAGAGGCCAAGAACTTTCAGCTGCCAATGCCTTGATATGATTACCCAGTCCTTTATGCAGCAGTACTATTTCCACATTATTTATGGGCTCCATGAACTTGTACTCAGTTTCCCCTACAAGATCACAGCACCGCAGCTGTCGACACGTGCGAATCAATGAGTGCTGAATGCCGAATGCTGGATGGATCCGGAGCTGGTCTTATTGCGTATGCAACAAATGTTTGTGGGGGTTGTATTTTTTTTGCCAATCTGAATGCAAGGTTGTATTATTTAACTGCCTCTACATTTCAGGAGTAGAATTAATTTCATCCTTATAATAAAATTTTGCTCTTTGGTAAGGGTGGTACTAATTTTATTTGCTCTCTCTAACAGACTTATCCATCAACTAATCCTTTAAACGGATTGTAATCCCAGGTGCTCAGCCCATACACTCAATGGCGGATCCATGAATTTTTATAGGGGTAGGGTTTTTTTTTTATTTTAAATTTATTTATAGAGGAGGTATATTACAAGCCTTTTTTCTCTTGAAACAAAAATATAAATAAAATTTTATAAATTAAACAAAGCCACAATACGAGCAAATATAACACAAAGAAGTACAAAATATAAATAAATACCAACAATCTAAAAAAAAACGTTCTCGTACAAAACCATCCTTATCAACAAATCTTAAAACAATGGTCATTTGCTCTCTATTAGATGCATCTTTTGCTTCATCAACAAGAATGCAATAAGTTGATTCCCTAAAAATACTAGACACCAAAAATCATATATGCTAATTAATAATTCAAGTTGCAAAAATAAAACATGTATCAACAATCTCCAAAAGTTTTCAATCAACCCCTAAATCATAAAAACTTAACAACAACAATTAAAATTGGAAATTGAATATATATATATATATATATTTTAAAGAGAAAAACTTACCAAGATTGAAGTACCCACTCAAGATAGGTTGGTACAATTTTTTAGAGGAGGAGAACTATTTCCTCTAGGCTCTCAAGATTCAAATATGGCATTTTGGGTGGCTAGAAGAAATTTTTTTTATGTTTGCTCTGTGTGGGTGTAGCCCAATATCAGTACGATTAGAATAGCTCAAGTTGGTAGAGCCGTAGTGTGAGTTTTGCTTCTAATCAAATTTATATAGGTTTAGATTGGATTGACGTTTATTATTTCCTATATGCTTCAAGAGTGGGCTTATTTTAAATAGAGGACTGAGCTATTATTTACTTTACTTAGATTGAGCTATTATTAATTTATTTAAAAAAAGAAAAACAATGCATATGTGGGCTATATTTATTTGGTGCAATGGGCTAATATTTATTTGAGTAGAAATAAACCTATAATAATAAGACCATGTTTAATATTTCATAAATGTTCCCCTAGGCTGGAGCCCACTCCAGCTTAGCCTTAGATCCGCCTTTGCATACACTTGTCACGGGCGTGGCAAACAAATCTGGGAATGAACCCTATAATTTTAATTTGTACCTTTTGAAGTTGGATAAAATACAAATAAAATTTAAATTAAGGGTATAGAGAAGTTGTTATGAGGGGAAAAAAACATGTTATAAAAAAAAGGAAATAAAATTAGATCTAAGAAAAAGAACAAAAGAACTTTGAGCATGATTTAGTTTTTCCCTTTTGGGTTGTTTTTCCCTTTCAGATTGTTTCCCCGTGTTTGGGTTGTTGCTTTTACAATCATGTTGAGATTCATGTCTTGTACACGTCTTTGATGCATTGCTCAAGTTTAATAATGAATAAATATGAGAGAATTTGTAAGAGCGAAGGTGTGCTTCAGAGATGTATTTAGAAATTTGAGCATGCTTGATAAAGATTTTTCTCAAAAGCTAGAGCAGATAACTGGTAAGTAATCATTAATCAAACTCACATTCCCGTATCACAAAATAAATATCAAAATGAAATGTGGAAAGCCCATAAAGCTCCCTCCACACCAAAAAAAGAACAAAAACAAAAGCTAAACTCTATGCTAAAAGAACATAACCGGAAAAAAAAAAAGCATGAAACATGGAATAGAAACACCTGCAACCGGTCATGCCTGTTGTGAATCCTGTGATGAATTTAGTGCACGTTTGGATTCTATAACAGGTTTGGAAGATTCATTAATGGCCATATTACCCATTCCGACCTCAATTGCTTCCCTCTCATCCTTCTCCCTTTTCTCAGAAATACTCCCATTGGAGGCGTGAGGTTCCATACCAGCCACGGAAGGCTCAAGGAGTCGAGGGCCTGCACTGATCCATGGATGAGTGAGGCATTGCGCAGCTGTTGGCCTCTTTTCAGGGACAAAATCAAGTATGGGAACAAGGAACTCAGTCATGTCATTTGCATCTTGCTCGCTGAATGAGTACTTCTCCATTAGCACCTTATTTAGAGGCCAAAAACGCAATCGACGGATATGCTTCAAATCCCCATATCGGTTAAAGAAGTCCCGCGAATAGCGACCACCTAATGCAGTCTGCAAAGAATATATTTATGAATACTATTATTTGACCAGATTTATTGTCAAACAGTGAAAATTCTCACATTCTTGATTCCGTAAAATGGCAGTGCAAAATTGAAAAGTAAGTATCAAGTTCTTACCTTGCGGGGAATTGTTCCAAGAAGTTCCATCATCAGTGCCAGGTGATCCTGCAAAGTAAGATTTAAAAGCCAATATGGAAATTTAATTACAATATTTACAAAGAATAAAATATATTAGATAGCTATTTTTTTCAAAATAATCATAAACTCGTTCAAAATTCCAAAAGCGCAGTCTACTCCCTTCACTCAAGGATCATTCAGGACAAGGCCCTATCCAATTAATATTGATATAACTCATATCCGAGCAAATTCAGTCCGTTTGATGAATTTTATTAGTTAGATCGTGCTGATGATGTCACAAAAAGAAATATACAATTTGTAACTACAATGGCCCTTTCACAAGTATTAAGAGCATCAGATCACATTTTCCCTTCTTCTTTTTTTGGGGTGGGGGAGGGGGGCGGTTACAAATGCAACAATGATAACAGAATCATAGAACATAGAAAATGCCTCACCATAAGGTATAATTTTTAATATTTAAATGGGCTGTTTGGATTCCATAATAGAACATGTGAGAGCCTATCTAGGTGGCTATCTATAAATTGATAAAAGGTATATTTTGGTGAATTCTCTGTATCTGTCAAAATACAAGATCTGGATAATGAGGCAGTGTGGTGCTGCAGAATGGTCATAGCTTTTAAGAATCTTAAAAAAAAATATTGTAACAATTCCCAAGGGAGAAATCAAGAATATGCACATACCTCATCCCTATCATAATTGTCACCACTGTGTGGATCGAAAAGAACGTCCCCAGTGGCTAGCTCAAAGCAAACACAAGCAAAGGACCATAAATCTGCTGGAGTGGAGTATTTAGCTCCAAGTATAACTTCCGGGCATCTGTACTGCCTTGTTTGAATATCACTTGTAAACTGCTTATATGTCCAACATGCATTTCCAAAATCAACCAATTTGCATTTAAGGTCAACAGCTGCGAACAGCTTCTGCCTTGCAGCACGGCCGGCTTTTTCTTGTTCCGTATTTCCTTGCTGAGTTTCTTCTGTTTCTTCACCCTTTATTGATACGTTTCCAACTACAGAATCCTTCACTTGTTCTTCAAGAGAATCGCCATTTGATTTCACTTCATTAATGGAATCTTCTGAGCCAACTATCGTGGAATCTGCCTCATTGTCCTCCAAAGTTTCCATCCCAGCACAACCATGAGCTGCCTTCTTAGCCTTTTTCCGGATCTTCTTTTTCTGATTCTTTGTGAGATCTCCGTTTAACTTTTTAATGTCTTTCGCAGCGCCAGAAACAGACGCAGTTTTATCCTTACCGGTTGGAAGGATGAGAGGAGCACCTGATTTCCTGGGATCTTTAGATGGATCGATCATCGACAAAAGCAAGACATTCTCTGGCTTCAAATCAGTGTGTATCATTGAAAGTTGACGATGCAAGTAATCCAAACCCACTAACATATGGAAACAAATTTCTTTAACCATGTGCACTGGAGCTCCTCGGTAATCATTATACTTAATAAGGGTCAAAAGGTTATCCCCAAGGTACTCAAAAACCATACAGACATGCTGCCCATTTGGGCCTGAATGCTTGAAGTGATCCAAAAGCTTCACAACACACTTCTTGTCACTAGGGTCTCCCTCTGCAATTTGTTTGAGAATCTTTATTTCGTCCATTGCAGCTTCAGTGTAATAACGAGCACTCTTTTGAATCTTCAAAGCTACATAACGCTACAAACAATGAATTTCTCATGTTGTCAAAGATTTGAACAATGAAACTGTAGGTAAGTTCTCATTTAGTTTTCATACATGACAAGACACAGAATCTTAATTTAAATGCTAGGTAAAACAATTCAGATAAAGAAACTAGTTCAAATTACTAAGAGCTACTAGTGCAATGAATAAAAAAAATTCATTGCTTTATTCCGGAAACGAGACAAATAATACAAAGTTGAGGACTTGCGTCATACCCAAGATTTGTTTTTTATTTTACTCTTCTCTTGAATTTTCATAGTGCACAGACATTTTCTTACTATTCTTTTCTTTTCGTTTCGTCAAACTGTTTTGTATTGATTTATTGCATTTATTCAAAAATATCTACCTCTCTTTTAATTTCCTAAACCCAGCTCCACCAAAGAACCAAAAAAGAAGAAGAAATATACGTTCCACAACCTTTCCTCTCAGTTCCTCTACTCTTTTATTTTCCCTCAGTTTCTCACTAACCAAACAACTAGTTTCACATCAAAACACAGATAACATACCGAGCTCCGAGTGTCCCAAGCAAGCCAGACAGTGGAGAAGTGACCCCAGCCCAGCTTACTCTGCACCACATAGCAGCCATTCTTGAACGAGTCCCCAATAGAGACCGCATGGTACCCTCCTTTCTTGTAGTCCTCAGTGCCCTCGTCCTCCGATGAGTAATCGCTGAGCTCGTCCCGATCCCTGGCATCCGCCATTGAAATTCAGAATTGGGTTCGATTGGGTTTTTGGGGTTAAATGTCACTGAGAAACCCTAGTGAGGTTTGTCTGGGCAAGAAGCTGGAATTAGCGTTGAGAATGAAACTGTTGGGACAAAGACAAAAGACCTAGGATCTTTTCTGTTGGAGGACTTGAGTGGGGTGCAAGACCCAGAAGCGTAAGATTGTACTTTACCCTGGCTTAGGCCCTGTGTGGGATTTTTTTTTTTCTTTCAAAAATCTACTTTATTTTAAAGTTGAATAATTTAAAGTAATTGGTAAACATAAAATATTATGATTATTTTAAAACAATGGCCTTTTGACAGCAGCTTTTAAAGCAAACTTTATGCTGCTTTTCAAAACTGCTTTCAAAAGAAGTAGAGATAAGCCTTTAATGAAAAATTTTAATTCTCAATATACCATAATTCAATTTTTTTTAAAATGACACCACCTCTACTTTCACATTCAACTCCACTACATTCATCGCCTCCACGGCCACCACCACATCCTCTCATACCGCCACCACAACCACCCCCTCCTCCACTACCTCCACCACCACCACCACCATGTTGCCACTGCCACCACCATGTCCACCCACATAACTGCCATCCCCACCAACTCCACCTTAATCGCCACCACCACCTTCACCTCCATCTCTTTCACCACCACCATGTCCACCTACATGACTGCCATCCCCACCAACTCCACCTTAATCACCACCACAACCTTCACCTCCATCTCTTTCACCACCACCTCCACTCCACCACCACCACCACTACCACCACTACCACCACATGATTAGCGCATAACACTTCAACATCATGTCTATTTTAGTCATTTTTCACAGTTACAACAGTTTTATATTAAAATTTACCAACAATTTTGACACTGTTTTTTTGTACTAACAGTACTTTAAAAACACCAAACATAGATCTACTTTACTTTGCAGCTAATTATTTTCAAACTACCACCACCTCCACAACCAACAACACCACCACCACCATGCTGCCACCGCCACCGCCACCACCACGTCCACCTACATAACTGTCATCCCCACCAACTCCACCTTAATCGCCACCACAACCTTCACCTCCATCTCTTTCACCACCACCACGTCCACCTACATAACTGCCATTCCCACCAACTCCACCTTAATCACCACCACAACCTTCGCCTCCATCTCTTTCACCACCACCTCAACTCCACTACATTCATCGCCTCCACGGCCACCACCACATCCTCTCATACCGCCACCACAACCACCCCCTCCTCCACTACCTCCACCACCACCACCACCATGTTGCCACTGCCACCACCATGTCCACCCACATAACTGCCATCCCCACCAACTCCACCTTAATCGCCACCACCACCTTCACCTCCATCTCTTTCACCACCACCATGTCCACCTACATGACTGCCATCCCCACCAACTCCACCTTAATCACCACCACAACCTTCACCTCCATCTCTTTCACCACCACCTCCACTCCACCACCACCACCACTACCACCACTACCACCACATGATTAGCGCATAACACTTCAACATCATGTCTATTTTAGTCATTTTTCACAGTTACAACAGTTTTATATTAAAATTTACCAACAATTTTGACACTGTTTTTTTGTACTAACAGTACTTTAAAAACACCAAACATAGATCTACTTTACTTTGCAGCTAATTATTTTCAAACCACAGCAGAAACAACTTTTTTAAAAAGTGACAGCAATCTCAAACTGAACCTTAGCCTGATACAACCAAAAAAAGCAACCAAAAAACAAAAAAAACATTACAAAAGAAGTTGATACATCTAAACCAAACTAAATCAAACCGAACACACCTGAACTATTATTTATTTATTTTTAAAGTGTCCATTTACCTATGAATTATATAGAAATATTTAAACCTCGTGCCATTTTCCTTTTATTCCTCACCAAAAATAAAGTTGTAACAATATAGCGTAAAGAGATTCTCAAAAGTCAATAACGTGACTTTATTTTACAGTATCTGAAGTGAAATTACTAGGAGTCTAATGGTGGAATAAATTGATCATTTTTGCATAATTCAAAGAAGAAATTGGATGGGAAAAAAAAAGTCAAGTAAATTCATTATGGATACAAATAAAAAGAGAAAGCGGTAAATTACCCGAAATTTTTTCTTCCAAAAAAGAAATTATATCATTGCAAGGGGCTTGTAATAAGTAGGTAGTGACCGCTATTGTGTTTCAAATCAATCCCCCCTCCCTCATCACTTGCATCAACAAACAAATAATAATAATATCCCTTGATTAAGGAATTCCCTCTTAGTTAGGGGAATGACATACCAATTACTCCATAGGTTCTCAATCATAGAAATTGGCAATAACTATTAAGATTGTGTTCATATATAACGTACGGGGTTTCCCACAATTTAGTTCCCTCCCAAAATAAAATTCAATCTAACCAATTACCAACATTGTCCTTCGCTTCAAATGCTTAGATAGTAGAAATATTTTCTGTCACACACACATACTAAACCTTTTGCAGCCTTCTAGAAATGAGAAAGCTGTGCAATATTTCCTAGTACCATTCGTAAAATTAAGGACTGGAAATTTTGTGTAAGAGCATGCCATGTGCATTTGGAAATGAATTCTTCTGTATTTTCTAAAATAATATTAATAATACTCGAAGTGGAGACTTTTAGGGAAAAAAATCACAACAAAACGTTTTGATCTCGAAAACACACAACACTATAGAAGGTTATTTAAGTCATGCTTTTGTACCCTTGGGTAAGAAATCATTAGTTTGCATGATATATTACAACAAAATAAGTTTTGTGATCGATGGAATTGATATATAAGAGTGAAATAGAATTTTTATATGTATTAGGTGAAATAACAATTTGGGTTTTTACATACTTCTTGATTTGAATATTTTAAATTTTATACTGATATTTTTTATGCCAAATTTTATAAGATATTGGAGTGAACTAAATATACGTTTGGCAAACAAAATAGAATATGAGAGATCTCCACAAGCTCAACTCTTTAACAAGCTTTACCTTGATGCATACATGTCAATTCTGTAATATCATGAACTTTGTGATTAAATGGACAAAATGTATTGTAAAGTCATTGGGCAAAGGGTGGATTTACAGTGGGCCAATATTGCTAAGATTGTGCAATCTAATCTCGAAAAAAGTATCGTTCCAAACTTTTTACTCTCCACCAACACAAGCCGCACCTCCTCTCTCAAACCTTCAGGCTCTGTTTGGTGTGCTGGACTGAATAGGATTTTTTCATTTAAAATGGACATGGGTCCTGGGCATTGTTTGATGAGCTTAAAATGCATTATGGACTGGATGTAGTTATTGGACACCAGTCCATAATAACACCAGCTCTAGAACCCATCGCTAGACGTGGGTTTCGAAGCCAACCATGCCTCCTCATTCTTTGATTCGCGAGAACTTGCTCTGGCTTTTTTTTTGCTGCTTTATATTCTCATATCTCTTCTCCAATCTCTCTCTCTCTCTCTTCCGCTCTCCGCATCTTCTACTCGGTCCAACAAAACTTGAGATTTGATTTAAAGGAGGCATTGTTCTTGAGACCTTATGAGGGAGCCTTGCAATTCTTGCTTGTTTGGGCTCTTGGGTGTTTGGTTGCGAAGATGGAGAGTGGAAAGCCGATATGAGATCACAGCCTTGGTGTGAACATTTTCAAGCTCTTGATGAGAATCAGAAGAGATAAGTTGGAGCAAATTCTAGAGGACTTGTGTAAAGAAGGAAAAGATTTTCTGGGGAAAAGCTCTTTTGGTGGATCACCATCTCCAAGAGGTAATTTTGATTTCCCAGATTGGGTTTCAATGGCAGGTTATGAAATTTCACCAAGATTTGGGGATTTTTTTTGGAAAGAATGATTTGAATTATGGGTCTGATTGGTCATCGAGACAAAGTTCTGTTCCGGTGGGGGATTAGTTGCGGCAATTGGTCACGGAGGAGACACCCAATTGATCTTTCTTTGGAGTTTGGGTCATAGTCCTGTGATTCATAGATTTTTTTAGAATTGTATTCATTATTATAATTTTTTTAAATTTGCTATTTTTGTTCCAGTCTTTCAATCTTAATAGGGCTCGTCAATGGGCCGGGTCAGGTTAGCTTGGCTCAAATTTAATTGGCTTGGGCCGGGCCGGGACCGATTTTAAAGAGGAGAGAGAAAATACCGGGCCGGGCCCCTTTTTTTAGAAAATTCAAAGCCCAAGCCCAACCTATGGGCTGGGCTTGAGAAAGCCCATCGAGTCGGGCCGGGGCTAAACGAGCCTACTTCATTCGAAAAAAATCATGTACTTAATCATAAGGGCATTGTAGTCCAAATTTGAGATTAAACTCACTTAATTCCAATATTTTCACATCAAACCAAATTCATAAAATACCCAATAAAGTCACACAACTTAATAAGATTTTTCACAAAAATAATAAAACCAAGTATTATTTTTGAGGTTATTACATAAATAGACCGTAATACGTTTTAAGAAATAATTTAAGAAAATAACAAGTATCAAAAAGATATTGTTTTTAAAGGATGGTATAAATAAATATGTAAATGTTTGGTGATGTGTTCAAGAAAAGCATGATTATATTTGGTGGTACGATTATGTTTCATGATATGATTATATTTGGTGATATGATATGTTGTTCATCTTATTTATATATATAATTGTTGTATTAATAATTGACACAAATTAATGTGCTAATCATCCAATTATAAACTATGAATGAGTAAAGAAAAGTAAATGAAGTGAAACAAATTATATATGGGATTTAAGTGATATAATCATAAACCTAAACTCTTATTTATACATAATTATATATGTATGCGGACCTAATGGGCCGGGCTTTGTGGGCCTTTTGTGGGCAGGTTGGGTCGGACATTCTTGGGCTTAATCGGGTCGGGGCGGGCTTCAGACACCCAAGCCCAAGCCTAGCCCGGCCCAAGGCGGGCTGGGCTATCTCAAAACCCATAACAGGCCGGGCCGGGCTTTTTTAAGAATGGGCCGGGCGGGCCCCCATTGGCCCATGAGCCCGCGGGCCAAATGATGAGGCCTTAATCTCAACTTGGTGTTTATTGCACCAAACAACTACTTAAAATTCAATCATATCCCAACCAATCCAATCTAATATATCCAGTCCAGTCTAGTCTACTCTAGCCTACCAAACGAGGCCTTAGAGCCTTTCAATGCCATCTAGGGGGAAGGTGGTCACTACCTCCCCTTGATACTCCTTTCATTTTCATATTCCACTTCAACCTAACTCTTTTATCATCCCTCATTTTTATTTTTATTTTCCAAGATTCCTTTAAATTCCTCCTTCCAGATATGGCTCCTTCAAGGTTTATCTCCCTCTTGGATCTATCGACCCCCATTGGATGCATCGACTAATCCCAAACATGATTTTTCGTGTCCTCTTTGGAAGATGTGTAGAGCTCTTGCTCGGGTGCTTGCACAACCTCCTCTCATTCTTAGGTTGTTACCACCTCCTTCCATGAATAGGATGTCGGTTTCTTTGGCTTTGGGAAGTATTTTCCTAGTTTGTTCTTGGATTGGCTGATGTTTCCTTCATAGTGTTTTGGTGGTTTAGTTTTTGAAGGAGTTAATGAGTCTTTGATGGCCGGTTTATGTATAGCGAGGGATTAGCAAATTTGTGATTTTTGTATTTGTTTTGTGTGTTTGCAGTTCTTTCCCTCATCATTAATCATAGTGGCGATGTCCCGATCTTAATGGAGGCAGCAACAACATTGCTTGGTGTTTGATGGTGTTTATACTTTTGGTTGGGTTTCACTTTATGCCAGTTTTGGCTCTGACTTTATGTCAGTTTTGGGCTCTGACTTTATGCCAATTGTAGGCTTTATGTCTATTTGAGTTTTATTTTTAGTGGGCTTTTACTGTTGCATTTGTTTGGACTTTATTTATTTATTTTATTATTATTATTTTTTATAGTTTCACTATGATGTAATTGGCATTGGCTTTCTATTAATGAAACTTGATTCTGACCACGCAAAAAACCTCCAGGTCAACATTGTCATTTAGAGAAATTTTTTTATGACATCAACAATTTTTAGGTGGGAAATGAAATAAAGGGGTTTTGTGAAACCTCATGGAATTCTATAAAATAAATAAATAAATAATATCATTGTGTGTTAGTGTAATTTCCTAAACTTCAATGGGTTTTATGAAAATACCAAAAATTTAGTGTAAATAAATTTTTTGTTTCCTCAATTCAAATGAAGATATCATATTGCGTTGTTGAGAGAGGGACAAATGACTTTTAAAGAGTGCTGCTATTTCCACCCCCTTGTCCTTTTTTCCTACCCACCTTATCTTTAAACTTTTAAAGACAAATTTAACCCTATTGTAAAATGACTTAAAAGGACTTAAGGAAAAAGAAAGAGGAAAAAAAAATGCAGACTTCTCAGTTTTCAAGTAACCCTATCATTTGACAGAGAGAAAAAAAAACACAAGAATACGACTCCCTGGTCATGAGAAGGTGAAGAAGGCTTTTTAGTGCTCAGAACTCAATTCTCAAATAATTTTCTTCTCTTTTCTATTGATTCAATCAAATTGTTCATGAAGAAGAAAACAACAGAATGGATGTTGAAGAGCATGATTTTGGCGAAAAGGTAAGTTAATCCTATTTGAACAGAATTTTAAGATCTTTAGGATTACTTAAAGCATTGGGAGATGAGTATTTCTTAGACTCTGATTTTTTATATTAAACAAATTAAAAATCTGAAAACTTAGGGATGAATAAACAATTCGATGATTTGGTGAAGAAGGCTTTGGGGGTTAATAAGACGTTGGTGGGGGATATTTTGCATGAAGATGTAATGAG
The DNA here is from genome assembly GCF_000346735.1 of Prunus mume. The sequence continues at coordinate 7,899,989 of NC_024126.1, read as the reverse complement.
CAAGTTTTGGTTTCAAGGGCTAGTCAGCAACCTCTTTGCCCACCTTCCAAACTTTTTGGTATGCTAACCAGAAAGTTTGCAAGACAATCAAACACAATTTTATTACGGTTTTGAATCATATTTCAGGAAAATAGGTTGAACTAATATTTGAGAAAGTGGGAGACTTACAGCTATTGAGGAGCGTGAGCCAAAGCAGATTGGAAGGTGGGCAAAGAGGTTGCTGGGTATGTTTAAAAATTGGGGAGCGTGAGCCAACTTTTGGTTTCAAGGGCTGGTCATCTTTTGCATGCTGAGCAGCCTTTGTCATTAAATTTCGTGATATTTTACTGCTGTATTACTACGATTTAGGCCCTGTTCTAGGGAGATATATTCTTACTATATTGTTTATTGTTTTCTTTTTTCAGGGAGATGAATATTCAGGTTGTAGTAACGTGGACTTTGAACAAATAGTGGATTGTACTAGTGAATTTACCACGAATGAGATTAGTGTAAACACAAGAATTCAAATTTTGGTGTCTACAGTTAGGTTTGATTGAAATAAGTTATTTTTTTTCCTTACACTCTTGTAAATTTATGTATAATGTGAAATTGGTGATATGCAGATATTTAACAATAGAGAAGAATTAATACGATGGGCTCGTGAAGTTGGAAGGGCGAATGATTTTGTTATTGTGACCTTAAGATCTGATCAAGGTGGAAAAGGAAATAAGAAGCCTAGAGTTACTTTGGGTTGTGAGAGGTATGGAGAATATAGAAAGCGAATTCCTAAAAAAGATATAAAGGATGAGGATAGAAGACATGCAGGATATAAAAAGTGTGGATGCCCTTTTCAATTAAAGGGTAAAAGGCTAGAAACAGATGATCATTGGATGCTAATAGTGGTTACTGGAGTGCATAATCATATAGCAGCTGAGCATTTGGAGGGTCATTCATTTGCTGGTAGATTATCGTTTGAGGAGACATCATTGTTACTTGATATATCAAAAAGTTTGGTGTGACCAAAGGTAATTTTGACTATGCTAAAGCGAAGAGTTTATCATAATTCATCCACACTTAGAACGATATATAATGCACGTCAACGTTGCAGGCTATTGGAGAAAGCTGGAAGATCCCAAATGCAACAATTGATGAGTAAGTTATCTGTGCATAATTACATTGAGTGGCATAGGAGTTGCCCAAAGACAAATATTATTTTGGACTTGTTTTGGACACACCCTACTTGTTTGGACTTGTTACGTGCATTTCCAAGTATTTTGATAATGGATTGTACCTATAAGACCAATAGGTATCGCATGCCATTGTTAGAAATTGTTGGAGTTACGTCTACCAATATGACATTTTGTGTTGGCTTCATCTATCTTTCTTCGGAACGAGAAGATAATTATGTATGGGCCTTAAGTGTACTACGGAGATTGATGGATGAAATAGCTATGCCCGATGTTATTGTCACAGATAGAGAATTGGCTTTAATGAAAGCCATTGACGCAGTGTTTGGTACAACTAAGCATCTGTTATGTAAATGACATATTAATAAGAATGTGCTAGCCAAATGCAAAGTTGAATGTGAAAGTAAGGATGATTGTGATGGGTTTTTGGTTAAATGGAATTCAATGGTTGCATCACCAATTGAAGTCGATTTCAAAAAGGAGGCAAGAGAACTACTCAGTGAGTTTAGTAAGTATCCATATTTACTTAAATATGTAATAGATACTTCGTTGAACCCATATAAGGATAGGTTTGTTGCTGCATGGATAGATAAATGCATGCATTTTGGGAATACAACTTCAAATAGGTAATGCCAATTATATTTATTAATTTATTTGATTTATTTGATTTATAAATGCAAAAGTGACAAATAATCTTTGATTTTTACTTTATTTGATTTATAGATTTCAATTTTTTTACTTTATTTGAATCATATTACTATATATACAAATTGTTTTAATATTACTATACTTTTACTTCAACAGGGCTGAAATTTCACATGCAAGATTAAAAAGACAACTTGGAACAAGCCAAGGAACATTTGCCACAACATGGGAAAATATACACGCTTCACTTGAGTTGCAACACACTGAAATTAAGGTTTCGTTCGAGGAAAGTTTGATAGTGGTGCATCATGATTTTAGAAGTTCAGATTTTGAGGAACTTCGTGGTTTTGTCTCAAGTAGTGCACTATATATGGTACTCGAGGAGACCAAGCTAGCTAACAATTATGGAATTGACTCTGAGGTGTGTGGCTGTCTGTTACGACTAACTCATGTGTTACCATGTGCTCATGAGATTGTAAAGTACAAGAAAGACGGTAAACCTATTCCACTTGAGTGCATTGATCCTCATTGGAGGCAACTTGACATGACATGTGCACTTAAAAGAAAAACTTCGGAGTGTTCCTATGATGCAGAGATGAAGTTATTTCATAGGCGTTGGATGAAGTCTGATGCAACTACACAAATGATTCTTAGAAGGAAACTTATGGAATTAGTAGCACCACAAACTACTTTACTTGTGAAACCATTTGTGAATACCAAGACTCGAGGTAGGCCAGGTAAGAAGATGGATAAATCTACTCGTCGTGATCCATCCTTATTTGAGGTTGTAGATTCACCTAGGTTGGATGGATGTAGTCTAAGTGGTATTCCTCCTAAAGTGAGCGCAAAACAAAAGAGGCAACCGAAGGAGAGGGTGGGTATAATATATTTATATATTTATCATAGCAAGATGATATAATTTGCACGTATATACTAATTTTATAACTAACTATATACACCCCGCTACATAAGCCAGTTGAGTTTGTTGATGCATTTCCACAAGCATTAAGGTCGTGCATCCATCATGTAAAAGATGTGGCAACAGATGGACATTGTGGGTACAGAGCTATTGCAGCATTATTAGGTTATGGTGAGGACGGATGGGTACAAGTAAGAAGTGATTTATTGAATGAGCTTGAATCTTATTCAGTTCACTATTCAGCACTTTATGGGTATGAAAATAGGGTCTATGAGCTAAAACACTCATTGGCGTACTTTGGACCTGATGCAAATTTTGATCGGTGGATGACTATGCCTGACATGGGCCATATTATTGCATCATGTTATGATGTTGTACTTGTGCACCTATCTAACGTACAATGTCTAACGTTCTTACCTCTTAGATCAAGACCATTGCCACTATCAGACCGTAGAGAGATTGCTATCAGATTCATCAATCGTCATTTTGTGCATGTATTTTATAATCTGAATATAAGTTGTTTATTTTATAAATATGTCCTTATCTATATATATATTTACACCTTTGTGCAGGTATTCTTGAAGCCAAGTCATCCAATTCCCCATATAGCAACAAACTGGGACAGATACCGAGAACCATGGACTACAGAATGGGCCACCCCATACATCACTCGCATACAACAATTCATATATATTACAAGGTCTACTGTTATAACTAGAGAAACAATTGCATATGATGATGATTGAACTTGGTCTTTTAACAAATTCAAGGGTGAGACATGTGAATTGGGCGAGTACTGTTGTTTTTCCCTTATCTGTTTGGCTTTGTACTTTTTGACATTCCCATGTCTTAAGAATGGGCGTTTTATATTTTTTTATTGCAAAGTTCAATAGATTTCTGGTCCTTGGATAACTCTGGAGAAAAAGTTTATTTACAATAGTAGAAAGCTAAGAGCATAAATGTGATTATATTCACAGAATCCATATTTACAAAAATTAAAATTAAAATTACAACAAAAACTGTTTTAGTTCAGTAAACATGGGAGACAGAGACAAAGATGGAGTGTGAGAGATGGAAAATAAGATAGAGCAAAAATGAGAGAGAGATGCGTGGGCCGTCAGAGAGAGAGAAGACATAAGCAGAGAGCATTACTCTATTATATCAATAGAGTAATGCTATACTTACCACATTATTATCCCACATTTCTATACTACATGATTTGACATATCCATATCATATGCCACATCAATTAAATGAATGGAAGTGTATTTTAATACATGATGTGGTATATACACATCAGCTGCCACATCATGTGGTATAAAATTGTGGTATAAAAAATGTAGTAAGACTAGTATTATTCATATCAATATAAAATAGGATAGGGAGGGTTTTGAACAGAACCCCTCCAGCCACTAAGTTTCGGCCGCACATATATACATATATTCATTTATAATCTAAACCATCAGTTCCAAGCTTTGAGACCCTCAGCCCAATTTGCGATATTTCAAGTACCTCCAGCCGCAATTCTCCAAGGCTCCAACACTTCCATATCCTGACCGCCAAAACTATTGGATGCCAGCCCAACAAATTCATTCACAACAAACACTCAATACCAGGTCGGGATCTTTAATAAACCTGCCCGTGAACACCTCCAATCTTGACCGTGCACAGCAGAAAAATCCGGCCGCAATCCCAACACTAGCCCAGCCGCAATTCTTGCTCACAAAAACAGCTTGCGCATCTCTTAGGCATCTCTAGTCGCCCCGTATTTCGACCGCCAAAATTCCAAGACCCCAGCCGTGATCTTCAACAATCCCAGCTGAGATTCCAGCTCCATTCGATCTGCCCGGCCGTTCTAATCTAGCATGCCCAGGCCGCATTTTCGAAAGCTCAGGGACTCCGAAACCCAGCTGCCCAGTTTCACTCGTGCCTAGTTAATTCTCTTGCTCGGCCAATTCTTGTGCCCGGGTTAGGTGGATTTCTACCACCCCTAAACACATACAAATCACATCGTATTTGTTTAGGGGTGGTAGAAATCCACCTAACCCGGGCACGAGAATTGGTCGGGCACAAGAAGAATAGCGGCTGGGCTAGGAATGGAGAGGGCACGACAAAATGAAGTAGGGCTCTGGCGAGATTTCTAGTGGCCGAGAATTCATAGCGGCCGAAGTACTTTCTCAAAAAGGTGGTCGAGGTCTTTTCCTCAAAGGCCATGGTGCCTTCTCAAAAATGCGGCCGATGTGTTTTCTTCAAAGGCCATGGTGCCCTCTCAAAAATGCGGCTGATGTGTTTTCTTCAAAGACCGTGGTGCCTTCTTAAAAATATGATCAGGCACTTCCCTTTGCAAAAGTGGTCGGGCATATCATTGCAAAAGTAATAGGGCATATCTTTACAAAAGTGGCCGAATGCTTCATTCTCCAAAAGTTGGCCGGCCACTCCTTAAATACCTTGGTCGGCCACTCCTATAACAAAAAGCTGGGTTGGAGCGAATTTTCTCGTTGCTTAACGTGGCGCCCTCCTTTCAACACTTGGGCAAGCAAAGTCGAGCAAAGGGAGTTGAACTTCGGTGAGAGGTATGTCCATCGAGTGCCCAATATTCGAATATTTGAGAACTCAAATATAGTCCAATGTAGGGCCAAGCCCATCATCCAAATATTTGGAGTTCCCATACCACCTATCTTGGCGGATGGTCGACGGATGGTAAGCCAACTCTAGAATTTTAAAAACCTAAGGGGCACAAGGTTCCACCAAATGTCAAGATGAAATCTCGGAAGTCAAGGCCCAAGCCACGGATTTACGCCCAAGATTTTCGGAGGTCAGTGTGCATGTAATGGAGGCCTCACAAGGAAAACAAATCAAGGAGATTGATGATAGTTCATAATATTCCAAAACAAGAGAGAATCAAGCAATCAGAATATTTCAACCAATGTAATCCCACGGATTTAAGGGGCCTCAAAAGGAAAGATTTTTAAAAGAGTTGACATTTGGCCATTCATGGCCAGCCCATGGGCTGACGGAAGCCCTATATAAACCTCCCCAGACGAAGACAGAACACAGACGACATTAGACAGACAAACCTATTTTTCGTCTCGCACTTTTCTTTTCCTAGACTTAGGATTTTACTTTTCATGCACCTAGTGTAGCGAGTTCTTCATTTTCTTAATGTAAGTTTAAATTATCGTTCAATTTATATTTTCTTGTCATTTAAATTCAAGTTTATTTCAATTGCTTTATTTTTCATTGTTATCGCACTTCAATTAAGTTTAATTTCAAGTTCATTTTACTTTATCGTTCTTATCGCTTTCATTTCGTTCTTGCTTTATTTACCGCTTTGATTTATTTTGTCGTACTTTAATTCTCGTCTTTACGTTATTTATCTTTCGCACTTTACTTTACGCATTTGTCTTTAGATTATATTTAAATTCACGTATCTTTTACTTTAAGCACGTGTTCTTCGTTTCATTTCATTTCACCTTCAATCTTCATTTCCACCCACTCCACATCATTTGGTTGCTTACATAAAGCCTTGATCCCGAGGTAGTGAAAGAACCTAGGCCGTGAGGAGGTTCTTTGCTCGGCCGAACAATCGTTTGATTAAAGTCAGATCTCGTACGGAACACATTCATCTACTCACATTCCATTAAAGCCCAAATTCGGGGCTTGGTGGTGGCACGCCCCGCACTCAAAAAAGAAGAAGGACCAAAAGTTCATTCCGGCGGCCGCCCCGGCCGAAAAGAGGAAAACAGTATTCTAAAAGCAACCAGTTTGAACTATATTGCTGTTACTCACAATTGATTTTTGTGCAACTAAAATCCATAGACAAATCCAAAGACAATTGTCACAAGTGAGCTACTGTGTGCTCCTTCTGCATGAATGCAAAACATGGCATAATAATCAGACCCATTTCTCTCTGCGGGGCATAAAAAAACCAAAGTACAATTGATTAAAACCATGCACTATCACATAAATTTATTAATCGTACATTGTTTGGTACAACAAAAGCAATCATCAAATGACACTGCAAAAAGAAACGAAAAAAATGCAATAATCCAAATCCAAAAGGCCTTGGACGCTCAACAACCCCTCTTGCTGCACCCATTTAGAGCAAGTGGGATCCATCTCAAGGCCCTCTGTCCAAACAAACTGCTTATAACTATAAACGACAACAATTAATTCACTTGTGTAAATATTATATGCAACACTTGGGAAACCAAAGTGCAAGCCAGACTCTTCAACACTCAGGTGTTTGTGTATGGTCTCTCTTGGGGTCCTGGCAATAGTCATACACCAAGTAGTTCCTCTGCACCCACTCCATGGCTGAGTTCTGCTGCTGGCTCAGCCCCGTTGCGCCGGAGGGCGAGGCCGAGGGCGGCTGGCATGAGGTTGTAGTATGGCCATCGGCTGTGCACCCACCTAGTTTGAAATTGTTGTACCTTCCGATAAATGGTTGGTAATTGTAGTCGGCTTTGTATTTTCCATCCTCCGTGGCCCATGTTGATGCATCCCATATGGATCCATATGCCCACATTGGCCTCAATGGAAACGTGGCATCACCCTTTCTTTGGTATCTTCTTATGGGCACATCATCCACCAGGAATCTGTAAATTATTTACATCATATATAATAAGTCATCATTATTATTGTTAGCTCTACAAACATAATTTAAATGTGTATCAACTCAATCTTCATAAGGCAACAAAAAAATATAAAAAAGAAAATCAATGATGCTAATATAAAAGGTCATTTGTGAATCTCACATACAAGAGAGATGTGATCAGTAATATGATAATTATTTAAACTAATAAAGTAAAAGTTGAAAATAAGTTCAGAATTTTGGGAAATTTACTTTGATGTAACGACTCAATGAACTTGGAAGATTCTTTAGAAAAAAGGGAATAAAAAAAGCAGAATCCTAAGTAGCATTTCCCCTTCAAAAATAAAAAACGAATTGTGTTTCACACATTCCCCTACTAAAGACACAAGACAGTTTGCCTTGATGTTTACCTTACATACACATGCGACATGTAAAACATTAAGTTTGATTGGAAAAAGGTACAACAATTGGTGGTACCACCATACTCACATGATCTCAGTAGGGTTCCATACTATAGCATAGTTATGAAAGTCTTGTGTTGGATCAAACCAGAGATGAAACTTCTTCTCTCTCCCAATTATGTTTCCATCTCCACTTCCTCTAATGTACACATTGGTTTGCAGAGTGTAGGGCTTTCCGGGGGTTGTCCCGAGGAACTCGATATCGATTTCGTCGTGGTTCCCTGGGTGTTCTTCATTGTTAGAGAGCTGTAAAAACAAGCACAGAAAGTTAACACAACCCAATTTTCATTCTTCTTCCTAATCCAGGAATTAATTAATTAATCTAATGCAATTATGTAATCATGCAAGCAAGCCTTACATAAAATGATGTAATTACACCAGCAGTATAACCAGGTTGGAGCTTGACGGCTGCTCCAAAGTATCCAGAACGATATGGATGAAGTGACTTGAACCCACTTCCTGCAGCATGTCAAAAATGTAGCAGATGCTAAAAAAAATCTGAGCTAATAATTATAAATTATCATATAAAAATGACTTAATTGAAGCATAAAACAGATCAAAATTACAAAATTGAAGTATAGAAAAGCATGAAGTTTTGTATGATTGAGTACCTGAGCTAGAATCAAGCCAGATTGTTACTGCACCCTGGTCTAAATTCTGATGCTCAGGTCCCCATAGGTTTCTAAAACCCTGATCAAACCCTACTGTGCTAATTTTGGAACTGGGGTTATAGCCAGGTGAGGGGGGACCCTGAGCACTATTTGAAGAGAACATGAGGAAGAAAATTAAAGGGAGAAGAGGAGCCATGAAGAGGGAAAAAAAAAGAAAAAAGAAGGGGGAATGAGAAGGCAATGCAGCACAAACAGAGTGACTCTGTTTTGAAAACAGGGGTGGGACAGAGAATTGAAGGTGGGCAGTAGTAGGCAAATGAAAATAGTATGGCTTTACAATTGGGTATAAATAGAGTGATCTATGGACCCCACATTGAAAAGGTGAGAAGTTGGTTGATGAGGGAAGTTATACATGGAGACAAAATTGGAGCAATTTCCTCCAGAATACGTCTTGAGTTTGAGTTCTAGCATTTGTGTAGTGTGTGTGAGTTTAACATACAATTGCCTTCTCTCAATAAGAAAAATCCTTTATAAAAAAAAAGAAAAAAAAAAGCAAGATAACAGAAAAACTTGTCGGTTGTGGTTGCCGAATGAGAGGAGAAAAGTGAAGAAGATAGAAGATAAAAAGAGGGGTTAACAGTTAATTTGTTCTGATGGGAAAAAATAGAAGATAAAAAGAGGGGTTAACAGTTAATTTGTTCTGATTCATGACATGACTGCTTGCCTTATAATTTGTCACAAGACTTAAAGAGATATATGTCCAAAATAGCTTAAATCTTGGATATATGTATATATAAATTCTGTGTGATCCTGACCAAGCATGATGGTGTATGTGGATATGGCATGAAAGAGAATTCGGGGGACATTATCCATCTGCATGCTTTGGAAACTATCTTGTTCACAGTTTCAGGAATTTGTAGTAAGTGGGGAAGTCATCTTGTTCATAAAATTTTCAGTGCATGGGGGTTTGCTTGTTTGTGTTTTTTGGGGGGCAAGTTATCTTGAATGAGTTCAGAACCACCTCAAATTCCAATGAGTTTTCCTTTTCAAACCCTTAATTCTCTTTCTCCAAAGCTATATAGAGCAGTCAACAAAATTTACTTGGGATCAAATAGCTAGATGCTTGTTCCAATTGTATCAAGGGACCAAATGAACCTGTTGTCATGATGTTGATGTGGCCAAACATTGGATACTGTCACAACTTCTTTGGACCAGAGCAAGACTAATAAATTTTTTATTATAAAAAAAATTCCATACCTACTCCAAAATTTAAACTTTTTTCTTTTGTTTTTCACTGCAAATCATGTCTAGGTCAACTAATCTAATTACGTTAACCTTTCTATTTTGCAGAAAGTTTAGGTGATATGATCCCCACGTTCATATATGCAAACAGTCTCAAGTCTCCCTAATTTACTTCTTTTACTTGTGACTATTTATACTTCGTTTACCTAATTTTTTTATTTTTATAAAAACATTTCAATAGGAAGAGCAAAACCTACTTTGAATCTGCAAAGCACATGTATTTATAACCAATGCCGTACTGGTCCAATGGACTTTTGGGGACCTTGCAGGGTCAAGGTAGTTCGTTCATAAATTGTGGAGGTAGGTAATGTGAATCAGAATTTGATGAACAACTTGCCGCCTTGACCAACGGCCACATATATATATATATGTTTTCTTTCTTTGACATGAGATGAAATTTCTTTGTAGAACAAAAAAGTTGAACATCCAATAAGGGTCGTGCAGCGTAGCAAGAAAGTACTTAATTGTAGTAGACAATAAAACCCTCACAAGTTTTAGTAAATTTGGCTTTATCCTCTCAAATTAATTTTTTCTTACCTGCAATTCATCACCTTATTTGTTTTATTATAAATAAAACCCTTTTTTTTTTTATATAAGAAAACTCGATGACTAGGATTCATCCAACTTAACAAGTTACATAATCAAGCTTAAAATCTTATTTAATAGAATTTTCAGATTCATAAAATACCACTCCCCTCCTCCCCCCCACCTTTGCACTCAC
>NC_024126.1:7876671-7888638 GCF_000346735.1 Prunus mume | reverse complement strand
CCCCCCCCCCCCCCCCCCCCCCCCAAATTTAAAGTTTGAGTTGTCTTTACTATTGTTGTTTGTCTAAAATATCATTTCTATTGAGAGAGTCAATAATATACTAAACTTATATACATAACATGGATGGTAGGACTCGAACCTAGGACCTTGCCTAGTTGAGATTATTCTAAACTACTACACTAATGGGTTCTTTTCTTTAGAGTGCTGCTATTTCCACTCCTTGTCCTATTTCCCCACCCACATGTAAATTTGAAAAAATAAAATCCTATCTTTCCATCCACCTTTATTTTTAAAATATAATTTAATTATAATTTGGTACTAAATGATGACATGACATAATTTGGTACAAAAACAACCCATAGTAATTATGAGCCTTGCCTCCAAATTCGAGCTCCATAGATCAATATATCAGAAACCTGGAAATATTACAATGCCTATAGTTAAATTCCACCAGATACAAATATACCCAATTGAATAGGAATCAAAAGAACTGAGAGTTGAAACTATATATTTTGTCAAAGTAACGAATTACTTAATAGCTACAACACAACAAGCCCATGAATTGCTTGAAATTGTTCTCTCTAGGGTCTGAAAAATCCAAAGGCAGAACACCAACATATCCATTGAAATCCACTACATATTGAAGAAGTTGAAAATCCTTTATACCTCTTTGAGCCAGAAAATTTTCTCTCTTGCGGAAGCTTATTTGTGTGCAATAGTTAAACGTGTGTGTTTCTATGATTCGATTTTTCCCAAAATAATATTAATACCCATTTGGCAATGGTGAAGCTAGAATTTCACATTAGAGCCCTTCACAATTTTTTATATAAATAATTCGAATAGGAGTGCTCAAGCGTTAACTGGATGAATAGGTTAATAATATTATTTCATATTGATTAATAATTTATTCATTTATTACAATCATAATTGTCTTGAATTTCATATGTTAAAATGATTGAATATATATTAATCTCATCATCTACACTGTTAAAGACTCAAAATTAATAATTTAAACTTCAACATAGAGAAGAAATACAAAAAAATGTTCATAAATCCCAATATTAAGGTGTCCTACTTAGACATGTAAAAAGAGGAATTCCCAAAGCTTAAGTTAATCAAAAGAAGAAGAGAGAGAGAAAAAAGAAGAAGAGTTTTTACTCCAAAAAGCAAACATATAGCAACATATATAAATTAAAAAAAAAGGGAAAATAACAAATATGAGAAGGTGCCTGGGCCCACACTGGTCCTTAGGTGGCTTTAAGTGCATGTTATGTCCCTCAACTTCCCAATATAGGACATTTCTTTAAAAACTCACAATCTACCACTACCACTAATATTTAATACATAAATGGTGTTTTAGAATATGAGAGATGCCATAAGGCCTGTGGTTTGTGTTTGTACAAATTTCTCACCAGAGAATATACGTTTGTATATTCTTCACCCTTCGAGCTTCCTTCTCTATCTTCCTCGATTCCCGCAAAACAACTAAGAGTAAAATACCACACTCTGGGGGTGTTGGCTAAAAACCCTCCGGTGTCTAAGTTAGTTCAATTTGATCTTTGAGAAAATATGTGGCAATAGCTAAATTGGATAGAGTTTTATCTCACAAGAAGAGTTTGGTGGCAGGAGCAGTGTGTGGTGGCACTTAACCGTGTAAAGAGAGTGGGAGAGAGGGGCGGCGAGAGAGAGAGAGAGAGATAGAGAAAGAGGGTTTGCATAGGGTTTTGAGTGTGAGTTTAGAATTACTATGAATGTCTTGTGTGCCTATGTATTTATAGCTTCCTTGTGTGCTAGGGTTTTGTGAGAATAATCCTTATTTAGTTAGGATTATTCTTCCCTAAAATATTATAGGAATTAATCCAAGAGATTGGATAAAGATTGGTTCCTTGATTTAGGGAGATATTCTTATCTTAAATCAAAGATGATTTCCCTAATTAAAGAGTTAATTACTGTAGACGTCCTTGAACTTGGCCTCGATTTGCATTTGGGTCTATGAACTTTTTTTTTTGGCAATTACATCCGTTAACTCGATAAACAGTTGCAATTAGGTCATGCCATCCAAATTTGTCAATTTATCCGTCAAAATTAGGGGTAAAAGCGTCCTTTCAGTTAGCATGGATGAACTGCTCCTTCTTCTAGAATTATTTACTGTGCTGGAGAAAAGATAAAGTTAAAACAAAAAAAATAATAACAAGAACAAATATATCTTAAAGAATAAAATAACAAAAAATTCAAAAAAATAAAACTTAGAACAAGAACAGTCGCATCAAACCCAGAAAAAGGCGCCCCCATCTCATCTTCCCCAACCCAACCTCCAAATCGGAATAATCGTGAAATACTAGTAAACAGTCAAATAATATAAAAATTCTGAGCATATACGGCAATGCAACATGATGTACCATTGTTTATGTTAAACGCTTCATTTTTGGCATACGAGTCCACCGCCGCCCATTTGTGCTGCTCCGCTATCAGATCCGCATCCGAAGCCACAGAGTAGCAGTTCCACGCCGCTTTGCTTCCCGGGAACTTTAACGGCACTCTCTCGTGCTTGCAGATGGCGGCGTACACGCAGAGCGTGCCGACGATGTTCATCATGCTGTACGGAGAGAACCCGAAAAATGCATCGGGTCAGTGGACGGACCAAGTCAAGTCCTCCTTCTTCTCCACCTCAGAAAACAACAAATCTTCCAAGGTGTAGCAGAAATTCGAGTAGTCCAATCGGGGCAGGTCCTCCGTGAAGGGCGGCTCGTGGAGCTGGATCGGTTGGTCCAGGTCACGTAGAAGATGTGGGTGACGTCGGATAATGGAGAGAGCTTGGCCTTGGCGCCGTCGGCATCGGAGATGTCGCACTGGATGTACTCAACGGGGTGGTCGACGTTCCAGTTCGGGTAGGGATCGCGTGCGATGCCGTAGACCTTCCATGGACCTCCGGAGGTGTCGGAGATCGGGAGGATTTCAGCGAGGCTGTTGCCGCCTATGCCGGTGACGCCGATCACGAGACCTACACTCTCGGGGCTTCGCGGTGCTTCGTCTTCATCAAATTTTGTCTGCAAAATTCAGGAATAAAATGTTAATTACGCAGAAAAAGAAAAAGAAAAAGAAAGGGGAGTGATTTATGTGAATCTGTTCTTGTTCTAGGTTTCATTTTTTTTGAATTTTTTGTTATTTTATTTTTTAAGATCTATTTGTTCTTGTTATTATTTTTTTTGTTTTAACTTTACCTTTTCTCCAGCACAGTAAATAATTCTGGAAGGAGGAGCAGTTCATCCATGCTAACTGAAAAGACGCTTTTACCCTTAATTTTGACAGACAAATTGATAGATTTGGACGGCAGGACCTAATTGCAACTGTTTATCGAGTTAACAGATGTAATTGCCGAAAAAAAAAGTTCACGAACCCAATTGCAAATCGGGGTCAAGTTCAGGGATGTCTACAGTAATTAACCCCTAATAAAATATGAATTAATTAGGGTATTTATTTTGACCTAAGGAATATTTCTTTTTCACATGTCATCTTCTTATTAGCCGGTGAAATCTATGTTCTCACAAATGCCTACCAACTTTTGCATAGCGCTTGCGTGGCATAGAGGAGATGAGAAATATCTTCTGAGCTTTCAAACTGCATATGGGCTTTCTTCTTTGAGTTGGGCTCTTAATTGGAGTAGACTTTTGAATTTTTTTTTTTAGTTGGGCTCACAATAGGAATACGCTTGTGATTCTTCCTTGACCTAGGATGCCTAACTTTTATAAATATAAGGCTTCTCTTCACTCATCTTCAAATTGCACACTTGTCATCCTCTACTTTTAGCTTGCGAGAGACATCTTGAAGGAGTGTACTGCTTGTCGAAGAGGGGAGTCGTCATGCACACCAAGGTAGGTCAAATTTATTTATTTATTTTCCTTTTTCTTCGTGGCAAAGACCAGTTGGGTGGGCTCAGTTGGTTGTCGTTGTGGCACAATGCTGGTGGCAGCGAAGGTGGCATCGCGGTGGCTGCTGCGGCGGCTGCCGCGATCCTTCATTTTTTTTTTTTAAGTTGGCTTGCCATGACCCACTAGACAGGTTGCGGCTCGGCTCAGGCCGAGGTGTTGCATCAGCGACTCGGGCTGCGTGGCTTTGTTGATATTTTATATATATATATATATTGCAACTTAGGGTTTTGACATGCTATCTGACTTACAATTTTCTTTCCTTTTTGTAGTTATTCACTGATCATGTCTTCCGATGATGGTAGCCGATCACCAAGTTCGTGAGTGCCTTTGTACTTGTGAGGTGGTTCCAAAGTGTACAAGAAGAGATTCATGGCTAATTTGCATCGCGTTACGTCTAAACCTCACTTCCAGAAGTGGCGTGCCACCTATGCTAGCCACTACGGTTTGAATCGGCAATTTTGTGGGTTCCGCGGGATTGATGCCGACCCTACTTGAAATTATCCCCAAAAAAAATGTATGTTTTCGTTATTAGCTAGTTATTTAAAATACAAAATGCATTAATTAGTTAGATGAAAATACAAAATACATTGCTTTCGTTCATTATTAATGTACAATTCTAGACCCGTTTGATAACGACTACAACATTGGTAGGTTCAATATATTGAACAATTCTAGACCCGTTTGATATAATTTTTATTTTCATATTTCATGGTTATTTTTGTTATTAAGTAGAGGGTTTGGAACAATTTATTTATATTCAGAAGGAAGTCCTTAATAATTTATTATAGAAGCTTGAGCAATCAAAATTGCTTTACAACTCTCGCCCTCCCTCTCTCTTACAAGTTACAACCACATTTTTCCATGATTAAATAATAATAATAATAATAAGCAAAGAAGAAAGCAAAACATGACTGGATCAGGCAATCTGTTTTAGTTGTAAAATGTGTACGTAATTTGATAACGGGCGGTTCATATATAATGTTACACTATAGTCCCAATCGTTATGGCCGTATAATGTAATGCTCGTCCCAGAGTGGGCAGGAACATGTTGCTCTATTGTTCTTCCATTCAGCTCCACAAGTATAGCAAAACTGATGTCCACATCTACATAAAGACATTGCAAACATGAGACAAACACCAAGGATTCGTACAAGAGAACAATTTACCTACACAGAATGTGCATTGCCATGCGGATACTACCATAGTGGCATCCCATTGCATGAAAGTTTTTCTATTGGGACGGAGTCATGAAAATGTAGCAGCATCTAGTAAAGGAAAAAAAAAAAAAAAAGAAGAGAAGAACAAGGGTGAAACCTTTTCTTAACTTTCCTTGTAAGAGAAAAAAATGAATAAAGTGAAACCAAAGTAACTTTGCTAGCAAGTTTGATGTAGTGGCCACTCCCTTTTACAGCTAGTAAAGGGAATGCATATTGAAGTATCCGACCCCAAATTTTAAAACTTTTATACATGTGGCTTTATCAAATACTCAAGTCCTAACATCCATGTAGTGTGTGAGTTTAGTATATTATCGCCTCTCTCAATAGGAAAAGCCTTTAAGAGAAGGAAAACACTCCCCTACTTTGAGCAACAGGGAAATCTTAGTACCTTGCTTTTAATGTGTTTTCTAGTTGATTTTGGTTTTGGTTTTGGTTTTCGGTTCCAACTAGGATTTGAGGGATTCCTTTACCTACAAACTTGGGAATTTAAATAGGCATTTAACAGCGTTACAGGTTGAGATGCACCAACTGTGATAAAATTTTAACAAATTGTGAATTTGGATATATTGGGTGTATTGGAGATTCTATTGATAAGGTTTGAGATGAGTGACTGAAAAAAACAAAAAATTATTTGCCTTTTTATTGTACATTCTTCCCTATATGACATAGCTAATTTTAGAAATGATTAAAAAAAAGGGGACTAAAGCAGGACATAAGAAACCAAAAGATTAATCAAATTGGAGTGGAGGAGAGTAAAGCACCTGCAAATGATGTGGTAGCAACCACAATCAAGTTCAACCATATGTTTGCATTTCGAGCACTGGCGCCATAGTTTCTTCATTGCAAGGGACTTTACCAATTGGTCTTCCGAGCGGGAATAGGTTTCTGATCTTTGGTAATCATAGCAGCTCATATCATAGTGCCAAGGCACCCTGCAATTGATACAAAAATACTGATGGCATTTCATGCACTTCCTGCCTCCCTCACTAGCAAAAGAAGTCTTGGTATGTTCCAAGACTTCCTGTTTCGACATCAACGCAGAACACCTCGGAAATGTGCAGTACACTTTCTCCGTAACAGGAATAGAAGATTCCTTGATTCGTTCGATCATAATGTCAGCAAGTTCAGGTGACAAGAATTTTTTACAGGTTTCAGTATTCACTTCACACTTACAGTCTTTATGAGGGCATTGTGCCACAATCCCGCTTTGCAATTGCACTTTCACATGATGTTTCATACAAGACAAGCAATATTTGTGATGACAAGTACCAATTGAAAACATTCCAGCAATAGGATTGTCTTCAAAGCAAATCAAACAAGTCTCCTTCACACTCATGGCTTTGCAAGTTGCTGCAGGGGAGGTGCTCTGAGAAGCTATAGTTTCAAATTGCAAGTTTCGAAGCAAACTTAATGCCACCACTAAACACAAGCTGCAATATGCAAAGGTTCTTTCCAAACGAGTCACTTGATTGACGAATGCCGAAATCTCACTGCTTCCAGGAAGTGTGCTCATGACCTGTGACAATAAAACGTCAATCACATAAAACTCATGTGAGCATGGTTTTTTAATGAATGTTAACTGCAATAATGAAGATAAGAATTAAACGAATAATACAACTTGGCTTGCTGAAACTCATTTGAATCCTCTTTTGGATCATATCATCAAGAAAAAAAAAAATGTACTAGCTGGACAAAATGGTGTTAATACATGATCCTTGCTCAAAGTAGTGATATAATTAAGAAATCTAACATACTAAATCTAATAATTTTCTTTGTCCCAGAAACAAATTTACAGAAAAAAATGAACTTAATAATAAGATTGATAAAAGAAAATGAAGATTAGTACTTTAAAACTCACATATTGGTAAATCAGATAATCATCACAAAATATATGACCCTTTTCAACTTCAAAGTGAGAGCCAAAAGCTCAGCTGTTTTCCTGCTCCACACAGCAAAATGATTAAACTTTTGAGATTCTTCCTACTTTCGAATATCAAGTTGTCCCTGCGATCACAGATGGCAACTCCAGCTCCAACCACCACCACCTTCTTCCCCCCCACCTTCCTCCCCCCCCAAATATCAAAGGTTTCCTCCCTCAGCAAACCCTTGTAGTACAATTTGAAACAGTCGCTCGTCACCAAAGCCTTTGATGATGATGAAGGTGGAGGTGACGAGGCCTTGAAGGGTTGAGAGGGAGAGAGAGGTGTGCTAACTGTAACAGAGGAAGCAGAGAGAATTGAAGAGAGAGAGTGAAAGAATCGAAGCTTCCGTGTATTTCTACAGTATATCAAGAAACAGGGGCAGCTAGTATTTTATATTTGAGGGGGCCAAAACATTAAACACAAAAAGTTTAGTTGAATATTTTTTTGGGCCTATTGAGTAATTTATTACCTAAAAAAACGCTGAATTGAAATGAGTGGTTTTCTTTCATAAATGTAGTATAATTTTACCATTACATTCATATTGAAATACAATTTTGACAAGTACTGATTTGTGGTGAGGGGGCCACCATAAGCTTAAGTATAACAAATATTCTTTGCATTTGTTACCACATCGAATATATAATTTGGGGGCCAAGGCCACCCCTGGCCTTAATACAGCTCCACATACAATCCTTGGCTTATATACCTAGTCTTTAGCTTACTGATTAAGCAAAGTCATTAACGGACTTCTAACTACTTCACGTGATAGCACGTGGCTTTTACAACTAGCTTAACTAATTACTAACTAATCACAGCTTAACACTAATCATTAGGTAAACAAGGTGACATGACGGGCTTGTTTGGGAGTGCTTTTAGAGCAGCGAAAATCGCTTTTAAATGGGTGAAAGCGCTTTTGTCTTTTAAAAATGGTGTTTGGTAAAAATTGCAAAAGCTCCTTGGGTGAGATCCAAAAGCACTTTGAGTGGTTTTGGAAAAAGCACTTGAGAGGTGCTTCTTAAAAGCGTTGTAGGACAAAAACAAGGGAAGCACTTGACTCCCTTTAATGAAACTTTTAAAATACCAAAAATACCCATATTTAATTTTTTTAAATGCCAAAATACCCTTTCTTTCTTTTTTTTCTTTCTTTTTTCTCTCTCTTTTTTATCTCCTAATAAAACCCAAAAAAGCCCAACAGACGGGATAGAAGAGTATGCGCCAAGGCTGCAGTACCAAGAGTTAAGGCAGCAGCGATGGAGCCCCAGACCCACCTCTGTCTTATTTCCCTTCTCTCCTTCTCACGAGCTAATAACGGGAGGCATATCCAACAGGACCTAAACTATAGTTGGAAACAGAGAACTTGCACTAATGCACATTGAGTAGGGTATGGATGCACAGGTGCATGGTAGTCAATATTTGGCCACAAAGAGAAAACTGTTTAAATTACGTCCATAGAGAAGTTGCATTTTGTCAAGGACTGGGCTGTCCTGTTACTTTGAAGCCACTAACTAATGAAACAATACGTTCAAACCTACAGAGGGTTACAGGTTAAGCATGGAGAAAATTACAAAGTTCAACTGAAGCGGACCTTGTGAAGGATTATAATTTAACAACATAATGATTAAAAATTGTACTTGGTGAAGTTCATACGTTTTTAAGTCGTGTTTTTATTTTGGGATCCTATGAATTTTTATTTTTTATATTTATTATAATATTTTGGGATTCTTTAAATTTTTTTAAAGTATTTTTAAAAGCGTTTTTACTGTGTCAGCCAAACACTCAACAAAATATCAAAATCGCTTTTATATAGTGTAAAACCACTTTCAAATGTGACATCCAAACGACAAACTGCTTCTTTGTAGAAGCGTTTATGTCATAAGCGCTACTAGCATAAGAGCTACTGGCATAAGCGCTTTGGGAAGAAGCACTCCCAAACGAGCTCGACTTCGTTTGCATTTGGAAATTGGAGAAGGAAGGGTTTTAGTCGTTCATTCCTTGGAGTTCTGCTCCACGTCAATCAATTTCATTATCTCACAAGGGTCTTGATTAAAAAAAGAGGTTAATTTAAGTTTGGAATTATCTAAGTATTCATATTGTGGGAGTAAATATTTTCGTCTCCAATCACGGTACGCCACGTGGAAAAAAAGATTATCTCTTAAATTAATTAATTGAACCAGTTTATCTAGCCAATTAATTAATAGAGATAAATATCTTAATTAATAGGATATTATCTTTATTTAATAAAATAATATCATTAATTCAGATATTATCCTAATAAAGAGAAGATAATATCGTTAATTTAGATATTATCTTAATAAAGAGAAGATAATATCATTCAATCAAATATTATCTTCAATAAAGAGATATAATCAAGCCCGACTCAATCCCTACGAATTTGGGTAGACAATAAACTCATCATATTCTCTACGAAACCCTAGCATCGAGGCTCCTATAAATAGACGACCTCAGTCATCATTCAAGGTACATCTAAACCTACTCCAAATACCCAAGAAAAATACCCGAAGCTCTCTCCCTCTCCCTCTCCACTCTCCATATTTTCTCCACACGGCTCTGACTGCCTGGTTCACACCATACATATAACTCCGTACCCTTTGCTTAGCTATTGTTTTCCTAGAAACACTTGAACTAATTTAGGCATCGGAGAGTCTTTGGCCAACACCTCTTGGGTGTTATCACTCCCCGATTCGAAAATAAGGAATATTCTCGAATTAGGGTGTGAGTCATACCATAGTCATAATAATAAAATTTTACAACCATGATATGATGAGAAAAAGAGCCACAAATAAATACAATTTTACTAAACAACACATAATCAGAGTCGCAGTAGCTCGTAGTTAAAAACACACTAAGATCTTTATCAAACGGTTGACTACTTACAAATGTTAATTACACAAATCAATAACAAAAGCCTAGTAGCTTGGTTGAAACCCGCTCCCTCAAATTTCGCCTTGAATCCTACACATTCTATTAGGGTATGAGCATTTTAATGCCCAGTAGAGTACCGTCAAACCCCTCAAGGTCAACTATCACAGTTAATCAAAGTGTTATGCATCAAACAACACAAGATACAAAATTTTTGCAACCATACCAGATAAATAAATTTTCATATGCAGTGATGCCATGAATTCACTCCCTTCTAATCCCATAATTCATATCTTAGGGCAACAAGCCTGCATGTCCCATACCATGCGTTTTACCTATGTGGCTCCGAATACCCTAAAATATGAACTAGCGCCCGTCCGTCCCTTAACCCAGTTTTCTTCTGTTTACGAATTATTCAACTTTCACTTTTCATTAGAGGCCCTGCTCCCATCACCTCATTATATTCAAGCCCTGCTCCCATCACTTGAATATATTTTACTTTTTTTTTTACTCAGATATACCTCAAACGACACACACACACACACACCTCAAACACCATTGTGGTTATGATACATATGTAATGCAGAGCAAACATAATTCATCTGTGAGGAATAATAATACAAATAATAACAATAATATTTCAAGCTTAATCACATGAATAATAATATTCATCCAACATAAAAAATAATATCCATGGAGAAACATCGATAATTATATTCACATAACATCAAATAATATTCACCAAGCAAAGCAACAATAATATTCATATTTATAGTATTATATATAAGCACCAAGATTAAAAGTGATATAGCCCAATCATAGGGAATTAGGAAACCCTACCTCAGGTCCAGCTAGCTTAACCTTGTGCAAGTTCGTCCTCGAAAGTACGTAGACCTAAAGCCCTAAAAAACAAACTTGACAAGTTGTTCGACCCGATCATTACTCCCTTAACCTCACGTCCAAACAAGCATTAGAACCAAGCGTCAAGGAAAAACCAAACTATTCCCTTGCTATAATTGTTCTACTCTTTGGGATGTTTAAAATCAGATGGTTCGGCTCTAGACTCATAAAGAAAATTTAAAACATCAATTTAAAACAAAAACTTCAGTTTCGCTAAACATTTAGGTTGGAACACGTTGAAATAGGTACTTAGGTGACAAATGGTAGATTTAATTACACAACCAAGACAAAACAACTCAGCAATCTTCACACACTTTAAACCTTGACCAAATACACGTATGACTAGTCAACTGCTAGTCATGAACAATCACAATCAAGAGAACACACAGATCATACCACAATGTACCTGCAACCCTAGAAGATTACTAGTGACAACCTACGCACTCAGAAGGACCCATCAATCTAGGCATCCCCTGTGCTAGCAACAACTATGTGAAAGTGTGTGAAATCATCAAAATCATGCAAACATCAAACAGCAGATAAAGATGACTAGTCAACCATCAAGAACACAAACCCAGAAAAATTACAGATATGCAAAACAGATTTTGTTCACCCAGAAACCCACCATTGGGAAAAACTGGGAGTCATCAACCGACCAGGCAATCCACTAAGTAGAAAAAGATTCTTACAAAGGAAATACAACCAAGCTCAAGATTCACCTAGGTCAATTTAGGAATATGAGCAATACCTCCTTTGTGCAATCTCCTTCTCCAACTTAGCAAAACTTGAAGCTCAGTTCTTCATGGCAATGGCAGCTCCTTCTCCAGCTCGTTCATCCCATGGCACAAGCTTGCAAGTTCCAACACGAACCAAGAACAATATTTGGATTCAAAGGAGAATGACCAATTTCTTCAAGAAACCATACTCTTGAAGAAATCAGTCTTGAATCTGACCTAGATATAAATGAGAGATGATTTGAATAGCTAGATGCAGATTCGGGTTTTCAAAAGCAGTTTTTCAAAAAGAAATCAATTGGAAAAACTCATAGATGAAAAATATATGGTTCTCTCTTGAGGAAGAAGAGAAAGAAAGCAAAAACAATCTTTCCAAA
Organism: Prunus mume; assembly: GCF_000346735.1. The sequence goes on along the minus strand of NC_024126.1, from coordinate 7,876,679 downwards.
AATTCCAC
>NC_024126.1:7827535-7857619 GCF_000346735.1 Prunus mume | reverse complement strand
CTTTTGTTTTTTTGCAAATGTGAGTTGGGTTAGTTGGCCAAGGTAATGTGCCCACATTATGGCACTCGAGATCGATTTTCCTCCACCAAGATTGAAGTGCCCATCTTGTTGCGCCTAAGTTCGAACTACACTTATGGGGATTTGAAGTTGAGCGCAACTGGGGCGTGCTCAATATCATGAAAAGTAGCCTAACCCACATATGTAGTATAAAAAATATATAAAAAAGTATTTCCTCTCAATTCTATTTCTCCTACAGCTTACTGCTTATGAACGAAGTTATTTTCTTTCTTTTCATGGAAAATATGTAACACAATATCAACTAAGTCACTTGTAATTTCCAAACACCTGCTTAATTTGGACAGATATTGGAGTGGAATGACATAATCACATGGTATAACAAAAACCTAGAATTATGCCAAGACCATTCGCATAATCCTGAGAGTTAAATAGAAAGACAACGTCGTATTTTATTATATATGAAATCTTTATAGAAGGTGCACTATAAGTAATGGCTGTTGGACAAAGAACAAAAAAAACATGGGTGTCCAATTCAGAAAAAACTTAATACCTTGATGTATATATCTTTTTAGTCCACAATCTTAAATCTTTCTTTAGACTATTGCGTACTTGTGTTGATTTACAAGTTCATTTACAAAGATGATTACCAATTTCCTCACACTTAGAAGAAGAACAATAATATATAACAATACTTGATTATTCCCTAAAGAATCTAACATCGAACCAGCAACTTCCCTTCTTCTTCTTCTTCTTCTTCCTTTATCATTATTTTCCACAATCTCTTTTCTTTCCATATCAGAATCAGTCTCAACAATCTTAGGTCTATTTTGCATGGAAGATCAATTAACAATGAGAGATAAATAGTTTCTTTTTTTTGAGAGAGAAATACTAAGGAACCAATGAGGAAGAGTTCGCCCATAAAGATGAGCAAGAGTTTCCATGAGAGAGAAATTTGTTTTGAGCAATTAACGCCAATTGATGGAGATAGGATAGAAAACATTAATGGAGAAGGGTGCAATTAGATTATCTTTCCAAAACCAGAGGTTAGGGCACGGGAGCAAAACCAGACTCTGAAGGTGGACCCAGTGGAATCTTTGGATTGCTTTTCTATACACTAGTATAGAGAAAGGGAAAAAAAGGAAGGTCCCAACTTTTCAGTGTCTGTCCCCGACTTTAGCTTTAAAGCCCGCTTGGCTTTACAAAAAAGAAAGCAAAAAAGAAATAAAAATGCTTTTGAATTATTATTTTCACGTGTAGAAGTTACGTACTCCCTCTATATAAACCCCATGCAATATAGCAGGAAGAGCACACCTAGCTCGATCATCAAAAACCCTCCACTCAGTTATGGCATTGCAATTCCGCTCTTTGCTCTTGTGTGTGGTGCTGCTTCTCCTTGGCTTTGCATTGGCAAATACCAATGCTGCCAGGACAGATCCACCCATTGTTTGTGCAACTCTCAACAGGACCCATTTCGATACTCTTATTCCAGGGTTCACATTTGGCGCAGCTACAGCAGCTTACCAAGTCAGTGCATTCTGGGAGCATGTCTCATTTATGAATATTGTAAATCGTGTTTTATATATATATATCTGTGTGTGCATTTCAGTTAGAAGGTGCTGCAAACATAGACGGTAGAGGACCAAGCGTATGGGATAACTTCACCCATGAGCATCCAGGTCTGTTGAATCAAACAATCAACTAGTTAACAAATCTTCTATTTTCTATTTTTTCAGATGACTAAATTGATGATCAGTTACTTCATTTCAAAAGCTATAAACAAGCCAATGCTTCATGGAAATTAGTTATTCTTCACTTACAAAGTGCTCAGTGGGAACTGCGTAGAATCTATGACCTTACCCAGCAAAGATCTGACAACTCCCCTAGATCAAAGAAGATAGTTAGAAAGTTGTAAAAAATTGAATGAGGGTAATCGTGGAAAATACAACTCAATTTTTTTTAATGTATTAATGTATCATTCAAAAATGTAATTAAGAGGAATAATATATCGCATGAGAAGAAGTGAGAAGTTCCAAGCAAGATGGTTAGGTTGCTAGCATTAATTCCCCTATTTAAATATCTAGATAGCTAAATTACTTTGTTTCTTCATTTATAACTAAAATTACATTTGATCAATTGCAGAAAAGATAACTGATGGTAGCAATGGAGATGTTGCTATTGATCAATATCACCGTTATAAGGTTTGAAAATCACATAATTGTATTGAATTTGAACACAACATTAAAGATGATATACTTAATTTTTAGCTTTTTATTTATTTATAATTATGTACATCTTTTGTGTCATTATAGGAAGATGTGGCAATTATGAAGGATATGGGGTTGGATGCTTATAGGTTCTCTATCTCATGGTCCAGATTGTTACCAAGTAAGTTGATCATCCGCATCCAATCGCTTTAACGTTTAACATCTTTTATTCAATTTAATTCCTATTTCATGATAGGTATTGGCTTATATTTTTCTTGTTTTGTTTTAATTATTATTAGATGGAAAACTAAGTGGTGGAATTAACAAGAAAGGAATCGAATACTACAATAATCTCACCAATGAACTCCTACGCAATGGTGATACAGCTCCCAATCTCATAAAATCCTCCTAATATAACAGTACCTGCAGTTGATTAATCAAACTTTTAATTTTCCTTTACTTGTCATGCTATATATAGGTATAGAGCCATTAGTGACACTCTTCCACTGGGATGTTCCCCAAGCCTTAGAAGACGAATATGGTGGTTTGTTAAGCCCTCATATTGTGTAAGTGGACAAATTCCATGCTTTGTATAATATTGTTCACTTAATTATATAAATACTATTATATACAATAAATACATTTTAAAATGTGTACACGCAGCGATGACTTTAAAGCATACGCAGATCTTTGTTATAAGGAATTTGGCGATCGAGTAAAGCATTGGACCACACTTAATGAGCCATATACCATTAGTAACCATGGTTACACAATCGGGATCCATGCACCAGGACGATGCTCTGATTGGTATAACCCAAACTGCCTTGGTGGAGATTCGGGTACTGAACCATATTTGGTGACACACAATCTACTCCTTGCTCATGCAGCTGCTGTAAAATTGTACAGGGAAAAATATCAGGTACTTTCATTAGTCTTTTTTTTTCTTTCAGAACATTGGGGTCCAACTAGTAACTAGTATTATGTAACAATATAAGTGGGAATACTTTTTACATTCAGATAAACAATGGTTGTAATAATATTTTTATTTTATTTTTTTGCTCTAAATGAAAAAAATAAAAAACAATTACTTATCATTCTGGAGCAGGCATGTCAAAATGGTGTCATAGGAATAACAGTTGTATCACATTGGTTTGAGCCCGCTTCGGAGTCACAACAAGATAAAGACGCTGCATTTCAAGCTTTGGATTTTATGTATGGATGGTAAGTGTATTATTAATTTATATATCAACTCATTTAAATGCTTTATTTTTGAATTATAACTTCAGTTAGGTAGCCCGTGGTGCTTTATATAATGTTATAAGTTCACGTTTGGAATTTTCATAGGTTTATGGATCCATTGACAAGAGGTGACTACCCGCAGACCATGCGATCTATTCTTGGTGCACGGTTGCCGAATTTCACGGAAGAACAATCCAAGTCGCTGAGTGGGTCATATGACTATATTGGAGTAAACTACTACTCTGCTAGATATGCAAGCGCTTATCCTAAGGATTATTCTGTACCTACACCTCCAAGCTACCTTACAGATGTTCATGTTAATGTTACAAGTGAGTACAAATTGAAAATTTCAAGAAATTAATGTAGTTCTCCTAATAATTAGATCCTAATGTTCATATTTATTTATGTTGTAGCAGCTGATCTTAATGGGGTCCCCATTGGTCCACGGGTAAGCAATAAATTATTAGCTTAAGTTATTGGGATTTTGAGAATTAATACCTATGCATATATTTTGTCTTCCACGTACACATAAAGTCCTAATAGTCTCGTTGATCTTCAAATGGGTTGCAGGCTGCTTCAGACTGGTTATATGTTTACCCAAAAGGACTTTACGATCTTGTACTCTACACAAAGGAAAAGTATAATGATCCAATTATGTACATTACTGAGAATGGTAATTAATATTTTTAAACATTAATTAATTGCATCATCAATGTTTCACATATATGTATAATGATGTAAAATGAAGTGAAGTGTTGTAATCTCTAAACTTAAAACTAAATGTACATTTTTTCTTTGGTTAAACAAATTGTATGCATTTGATACCAAGTTATATTGCAGGCATGGATGAGTTCAATAATCCCAAATTATCACTTGAGCAAGCACTTGATGATGCTAATAGAATTGACTACTACTATCGCCACCTCTGTTACCTCCAAGCAGCAATGAAGTAAGTTTTTGTCAATCAACTATTTGAGGCTATATGTGTTTTGGCCTTCTTACATTTCGGTTATTTAATCACTATATTAAACCAATTATGTTTTTTTTTTTGGGTGTTTGTAGGGAGGGTGCTAATGTGCAGGGATACTTTGCATGGTCTTTGCTAGACAACTTTGAATGGAGCGAAGGATATACTGTTCGATTTGGTATTAACTATATTGATTACGACAATGGACTGGAAAGACACTCAAAACTATCGACGCACTGGTTCAAAAGTTTTCTCAAGAGATCCTCAATTACTAAGAAGAAAATCCGAAGATGTGGGAACAATAATGGTAGGGCTACCAAATTTGTGTATCAAATTTGAATCGGATAAAGTACAATGGCTCCTCCATAGTGGTTGTGCGAGTTGTTTTTCATGTTTTAACTTTTTGTTTGACTTTTTTTGAGTCGGAATAAGTTGCAACACTCATTATGAGTTAGTTGTCTTTCCTTGTGAGGGTTTAGTTTTAATTTTACTTTATGTTGTTGACGTGAAAACGTTATAAATAAAAATAAAAACTAAAATAAATAGATGTTGAGCCTTGACCGAAATATTTGCTGCTTAAGGCATCTAGTTTGTTTTAAGTTGAAATGAATTTAGAACAAGATATAGATCCTATTAAAAATTCAAAAGAAAATGCTTGATCGGGTGCTTATTTGAGAAAACGTCAAGTCGACTATCAGGACAATACTTTTCTTCAAAAGAAAACTAATGTTGCTTGCATAATTAATTTCATGTGTACAAATTATACATGGACTTTAGCTTATATATGTTTTAATTTCAATACAACACTCCTTACGCCACATAAACTTTAGCTTTCTTTCTAAACGAGATGATAATTTATTTTTCCAAATAAATCCAACCATTTGATCGGCCACCATGGGAGACTTTTTTCTTTGTAATTCTATTTACATCTACCATATTTCTTTGCGCAATACCATCCAATTTGATCTCACTTGCACCAAATCCCAATTTCCTCATGCAACTAATTCAACCTTTGTTGGCCGCGGCAACCGTCAACCTATTCCACATTTACCTTATCAAACTTACATAAAAACTGTAAACACTTGCATAGAATGTGCATAAACACTTCAATACAAAATTGCATAAACAACATGTACGGACAAGTGTACAAATACTTGCACAAAAAGTGCACTGAAATGTAGAAATATGAATTAATAGTTATGTTTTATAACAACCAGCATTCAAACGTCAAACTTGTTCAATCGATTTTGTTCTTGGTATATTCTTGAGGGACTCACCTCATGCATGAGCTATGTTAAACTACCCTGTTAAAGCTCTTAGTGTCACCCTTCGATCGACACCTATGTATTATGTATAGAGCTGACTAGCAAGTTGCAAACCACGGATGTAGGAGCACTCACCTCACCGCATAGAATGCCCATCTCATTTCTTATCATCGCACCAAGGCTAGCCTTCTTTCTCTCTTTCATCCAGGCCCCATCAATATAAGTTGTAAGTAGCCAGGTTTTGGGGGTTGCCAAGAAGAAGCCTCTCCCTCATCAACCAAAGCCACCGCTTCCCGATCAAATATAGGAGAATTAGCCTGGGTATACTTCATAGCAGCTGACACCCCATTTTGGATTACACGGTGGGGATCAATCACATAATTAACCATTGAACACAAAGGAGCAACGAGCCTTTCCCAAAGCAAAAATCTCGTAAGAGACAAAGCCCACTCTCTATCCTTCTTCACCACACTGAGCATAACCATCAAACTAGACAGCCAGTTCCCAACTGTGGTAAATCTTTGGACATCACTTTATGGTTTAGAGGTGAACCAAACCAAACTGCTTGGGCCTAGGAACAAAGGAACAGTATATGCTTTGTAGACTCTTTAAATACGTTAGAGGAGAAAGTAAATGACATTATTCCTGTTGTGTAATTTTGCCTCAGCCACCACATGAGGGTTGGCCTGTGTTCATGGCTATTCCTAATGACTGCAATTTTGGACTTCTGATGACAATTGTTTGCAGTGTGGACAGTCTTATTTTTTTATTTCTCTATGTACCAAGATTTTGGGATTTTGGGATTTTGGGTATATGGTTCGGTGTATAGTTTGCAATATTCAAAACCACTTGTTTAACCGAACCGGACCAGTGGTATTAAAAAAATAATATATAGTACAAATAATTTTAAAAAAAATAAAAACTTTTGGCTTTTGTTGGGCTTGGGCATGCCAACACGCAAGTTATGCTCGACAAAATTTAAAAAATACACACATGCCAACCACTCGAGCTCTTTTTCTATCTTGTCTCCATCACTCTCTCTCTCTCTCTCTCTCTCTCTCTCTCTAACTGGTACTTATGTGAAGGGGGTAAATTGAAATCCCAATGGACAGATGTATGACAATAATGATCAAATAAACGTGGAAACAATATGACAATAATGATCAAATAAACGTGGAGACAATATGACTACTCAATAACTAGTCATAGACATAACATATAAGCATAACACAGATACACAACATATATAATATTCAAATCCCTGCAAGCTTAGAAGATAATTATGTGACAACCTAGGCACTTAGAAGGACCCGTCAATCTAGGCATCCCTGTGCTAGCAACAACTAGAGTGATAGATGTGAACATTCATCAACATTTCAGATATAACACAAATAGTATGACTAGGCATATAAATTATTATTTTTTATATAAAAAAACTGTAGTATAGCCGCCCGGCTATACTATTTAATTTAAAAAAATAAAGAAAAAAGGACCCTCCTAATTGCATTAGTTTGTACTTTATACATATTAAGTTGCTAGTTTCAACATATCCAAAGTAGATATTAATCGGCCACTATATAATATTGTAATATAATTTTAATAACATGTATTATTCTTATTCAATAGTATGTGAGAATTATTTGTATAATACGTGAAATTTGTGTGTCTTACTACAAATTAGCAAATTTTGTAAAAAATAAGTGTATTAAATATTAGAAATACGTATGTACATGTACAATACGACTATTCCACATTTCCTTTTTTAAAAACGTGACACGTGTATAGAACACGAATATATTATTCAAAAATATATACGTACGTGTATAATAGAGTATTAAACGTGAAAGTGCTAAATTCTTTATACGGGTAATAACTCTAGAAAAGTAAAAAATTAAAAGGGGACAATAGAGACTCAGGTAATGAATAACTACTATTTTAATTTAAATCATAGAGCCCAAGAGCCACAAGGCCCATCTTTTGATTAATTAAATATATTAATTAACTATTGACCCAACCAATTAGGCATTTAACCAATGGCCATACCCACAAGCCACTCAATTGGGCCACTTGCATAGCCAATACAAACTATTCTATTTCCAAGAGTAAGTCTTATAAAGACTTCCAAAGAACTCTAGTGTTCCAATGTGGGAACTCAAACATGTTTGCAATGCCTTACAAAACCTACAAAACTAAATATAGGCTGAGAGATTATTAACAAGAAGAAGAAAAAGTGTGAACGTTTCCAAAGTTGCGTATGAATGATTTCTGAATACATTATCATACACTTTCGGTTCAGGTTCATCGTCCCAGATTCATTCAACTTAATGCCGCAGTTTGCCTCCTTTACAGAGATGTACAATTGACAAGTAATACAGTGGTTTGTGCCCAATATAATATGTAGCACAATTGTATTAGCCATGTGAACTCTGTTTTCTAGTTCATTTCTATTCCTTTCATTTCATGTGGTCAGATTCTACATCAAACACTCACATTCAATTTTTTTAACCCCTATGATATTGTTGCCTAAGCTGAAAACCACAACCCAGCAGATCCCATCTTGGTTGAGAGTATCGCGAGGGACTTCCAAATACACTCCGATACTAAGTATTTCTCGAGACATGTCATTTGAGGGTATCAATAAATTAAAAAGGAAGTTCACTAGAAAAAGTAGATAAATGAAAAAGAAAACAAAACACGACTTCCACAAAGACACTATCCTAAATTGGATAGAAATCCACATATTATTTATTCTCTTTGATCCCGGGAACCCAGTGTTCATCATGCTAGTTTGTAAGACAATAGCAGCTGCAAGTTAAACCTTGAAAGAAAACATTTTCATTTGGAACTTTGATGGTTCCCACAGAAGTCAGTCTAATAGAACAATTACGAAATAAGAACCTCATAAAAGTAGCACACCCTAGAAGTTCTAGGAGCATCATACAATTAGTGATAATTCTGTAAGTGATGAAATTACAGGTTGCAATTGGCAGGAGCATGTTGCTGTCTAAGCTTATTATGTAATGCTCATCCCAAAGTGGGTAGTCACATGTTGCTTTCTTGTTCTTCCATTCAGATCCGCAAGTATAGCAAAACTGATGTCCACATCTACAAAGACAATGCAGACATGAGACAAACAATAAGGAGTAGTAATACAGAGTCATGAAAATGTACTAGCGTCCAGAAAAAAAAAAAAAAAGAACAGGGTGAAACCTTTTCTTAAATTTACTGGTAAGAGAAAAAAAGAGTGAAACCAAAGAAGCAAGCAATGTTATGTAACAGTGGAATCTTATGTACCTTGCTTCTAAGGTGATTCGGTTAAACCTAACTTGCTTTTAATGTGTTTCCTACTTGAGGTATTCATTTTTTAATACAAACGATAGCTTAAATTACAAGGGATGGGGGTTTCTCACAACTTGAGGGATTCCTACAACTACTTCTGAATTTAAATAGGCAATTTAAAAGTGTTACAATGTCAGTGTTCTCTCGCCTAGGGTTGACATAAACCAATCGAGAGAAAACTTAACAAATTGCGAATTTTGGGTATGTTATTGGGTTTATTGGAGACTCTATTGAAAGGGTTGAGATGAGTGACTGGAAGAACCTTTTTCCTCTTCTGATGGCTGAATGGTAACACAAGATCACTATTCTCACACAAGAAATCATAGGTACTTCACCCAATCATCTTGTTTTCATTAGTGTCTATTTTAATTGCCATTTTCTTATTCATTCTTCCCTAAAGCAGAACAGAAGAAACCAAAAGATTAATCAAATTGAAGTGGGAGGAGAGTAATGCACCTGCAAGTGATGTGGTAGCAGCCACTATCAAGTTCAACCATATGTTTGCACTCGGAACACTGGCGCCATAGTTTCTTCATCGCAAGTGACTTTAGCAATTGCCCTTCTGCGAGGGAATAGGTTTCTGATCTTTGGTAATCAGTTCACGTAATAATGCCAAGGATTGCAATTGATACAAAATAACTGATGGCATTTCATGCACTTCCTGCCTCCCACAATAGCAAAAGAACTTTTGGTATGTTTCAAGACTTCCTTTTTGGACATCAATGCAGAACACCTTAGAAATGCGCAGTACACTTTCTCCGTAGCAGGAATAGAAGATTCCTTGATTCGTTTGTGTTAGATTTCCTTAATACACAAACAAGATCTTTCACACAAACTATAACACGTATAAAGACATGAAGACATATCTGGAGTCATCTTCCCTGAGTACACAGCTTTTGAATTCATCCAATTTGTTGCAGCAGCAATCCTAGTAAAGACAAGAACGGCTCAAGACTTCTGCTCTCTCTTCAAATCTGTTTCAGCTCTCTTTTTTTTATAAGGATAGGTTTAGAGAACGTGACTGATGAGATCAGGGCCTTTAGCTTATATAGGACTAAGTCAAGTCGTCTCTACTCATCACCGAGGGCCGACTTGACTTATCTTTCAAGCCCACTTAATCGGTTCACGCAAAAAGGAAACAAAATAGGACTCCTTAATTAGTGTCCAAAACCCTTCCTTATTTCACAAGGTTTTGGGCCTCAAGGCATAACTTAATTAAACTCTTATTAAACCTGATATGACTTAGTATCTAGTGCACTTATATAAATAAGAAAACATAACATTCTCCCACTAGATCAAGCACTAGAACACTAAGTTTCTATATTCTGAAAGGTTTGATAATCTTTATTGGCCATGAGTTTAAACAGTTAAGTCCTTCCCCTTCAAGCTACCGTGAAGAGTGATTAAACAAAACGAACTATCGACAAACACTGCTCTCTTTATTAAAAACAGGTTATCTATAATCACATAATGCAATCTTAAAACACATGAAGCACCTACAACGTGAACCTTAATATGTACTGATCCTTAGTGTGAATCTTTATGCTTTTCAGTACAAGCACCCCTTTACGACTTAGCAAGAGTTAATCCGCAATGTTATTAAAACAATAGTATCTCAAAAAGACCATAAACTCACATGCACAAACAAAATTTGCATAATAAGTTTAAACAGCTAAATAGTCAAAATGGTAGAATTTATTCAATAATAAATAAAACTGTCAACCAAATTGACATCCTGAAATGCAAATCCCTCAATCCAGAAAAACAACAAAGTAAACAAACCAAACAAACTAGTAAAAATATCATAATGGGAACAAGACTCCCACTAGATTGCAACATCAAAGCTAGGAAAAAGTCTCATGCTCTCAACATGTCTCGGAAAAGCTTCTGAAGGCAAAACTTTATGAACGGATCTGCAATTATATCTTGAGTTCTAATATGATTAAACCTGACTAGTTTGTCCACTACCTTCTCTCTTACTATTAAATACTTTCTGTCAATATGTTGAAGTTTAGGCGACATCTTGTTATTCATGTAGTGAAAAACAGCCGCAGTGTTGTCATTATACATCTGTATTAGTCTAGAAATCTAGTCCACAACCTTAATGTCTTTAATAAAATTCATTAGCCATACTGCATGAGAAGTGGCTTCATAGTAAGCTATGTATTCTGAAAACATGGTTGACCTCGAAACGTGCATCTATAAATCAACACATAAGCCTTTGTTTTCTGTAGATACCTCAGAACCTTTTTTCCAGCTATCCAACATTGCATTCCCGGATCTGATTGAAATCTCCCCATCTTGCTAATGCACAAGGCTAGGTCTGGCCTTGTACACACTTGTGCATACATAATGTTGAGAAATGACCCTCAGTGCCACCAATTTTATAATTTTTTGTCAAAATACCACACCTCCCCAAAAATTTTAAAACTACCACCTATAAATACATTTTTATTGCCCACATAACACTTTTTCTGAAATATAGTTCTCTCTCTCTCTCTCTGAAACCCAGTTCTTCCTCTTCCTCTTTGTTTTCTTCTCTACCCAAATCCAAACCCTAATTTCTATCTCTCTTCGAATCCCTTTTGCAACCTAAACAAACCCAAACAAAACCATCTTTTCTGAATATGACAACATGTGTTGGCATTAGGTGGCCATTGTTTGAGCATTTTGGTCCAATTTTGGGGGTTTTGAAGTCTAGATTTACGGTCTTCAAGAACAGCAATCGTATTGTGATTTTATTGTGGTTGTATTGCAGTCGTATTGCTTTTGTATTGCTGTGGTATTGCTGTATTGTAGTCGTATTACAAAAATAGTACAACCACAATACCATAGCAATACAAAAGCAATACGACTACAATACAACCGCAATAAAATCACAATACGATTGCTGTTCTTGTGGTCTATAGTGAAAACAAAGAGGATTTGGGTAGGAATAAAGAGGTTTTTTTTTTTTTTTTTGCTAGGTCCATCTAGGGGATGCTGATGATGAATAAGATTCGTTTACTTTGTCCTTCCATGTTGACCAAAAATAGAATGGGCACTGGCCAGCCACCATTTTTGTGCAAAGCGTAAGCGTTGGTGATTTCTGTGCGAGCAAAATGGGGAGATGTTTGCTTGTATCAGATTTCACAATCTCATTCATGTGGGTTTGGTCAGGGGTCTTGATTAAGATGTATCTGGGGTTTGGGCCATGAACCCACCGGTGAGATTATCAAATCCACTTTGTCAATTGTAAACATGTTCTTCTTTGCCTTGTTGGGAAACTTCAAAAACTGGGGATTTCACCCGATTCCATTTCACTGTTGCTGCAAGACTTCATTTGGGTAGAGAAGAAAACAAAGAGGAAGAGGAAGAACTGGGTTTCAGAGAGAGAGAGAGAGAGAGAGAGAGAGAACACAATTTCAGAGAAAAGTGTTATGTGGGCAATAAGTGGACAATAAAAATGTATTTATAGGTGGTAGTTTTGAAAATTTTGGGGAGGTGTGGTATTTTGACAAAAAATTATAAAATGGATGGCACTAAGGGCCATTTCCCCATAATGTTTCCAACTAGATAAGCGTATGGCTTGTTCCTCATCTCATCTTCTTCTTCTTTATTCTTGTGGCAATGCTCCTTCTTTAAATCTCCTATAGCTAACAGAACTTTCTGTCCTGAACACATACTCATGTCAAAACACTTGAGTACCCTCTCAATGTCTGTCTTCTGTGATGGGCCTAGAAAGCCTCGAGCTCAGTCTTTTTGAATCTCAATGCCCAACTTATCCCAAATCCTTCATTTTAAAATTATTTGAAAGTAGCTCTTTGGTGTCCTTCAGTAAATTGTGGTCATTTGTATCCAAAAGTATGTCATCGACATACAGTACTCGACAAATAAATCGACTCTCATATTTCTTCAAATAAATGCACTATTCAGCTATGTTCTCTTCAAAACCATAAGAGGAAATAGTTGGTGAAATTTGAAATACCACCTCCTGCTTGCTTGCTTCAATCCATAAATTGTCTTGTCAAGTTTGCAAACCATATGCTCTTTTCCCTCCTCTGCAAACTCATTAGGTTGCCTCATAAAATTTTCCTCATCAAGTTCTCCATTCATGGAAGTAGTTTTTATATCCATTTGATGTAAAAGTAGGTCATAATGGCCTACCAAAACCATAATGATGCGGAAAAAAATCTTTGGTGGAAACTGGAGAAAACGTCTCAGTATAATCAATTTCCTCCCTTTGGATAAATCCTTTGGCTACCAATCTAGCCTTAAACCTTTCGATTCTATCAATTCTTATCTTTCTTTGTTTTGAATACCCATTTCGAGCCTACCAATTTCTGGCTCTTGTGGGGTTCAACTAATTCTCATACTTGATTATTCTTCATACTCTCAAGTTCATTCAACATTGCTTCCCTCCATTTGTCTGCATTCTGACTTTTCATTACTTCTCTTTGTTGGATCAGCCTCATTTCCAATGTAAAAATCTGCTTCTTGTAAGTACATAATCTGAATTTGCTGTGGATCTTCTTGGTCTGTCAAATCTCATCGGTTGTACAGGTTCTTGTGTATCATCCAGCTCAGGATTCTCAACAGCTTGTTCTTGTGGTTCAACTGGTTCTTCAAATTGAGAATTTTTCAATACAGTTTCACTTAAAGGAATCAATGGTGTAACATCTTGTTTAGCATTCTCAATCACAGCTACATCACCTTCTTCTTCAAAAATAAAATCTTCATTCCTAGTGGCATTCTCCTCATGCTCTATAAACTTTGCACAACCAATCTCAACAATTCGGATACCATAATTTGGACAATAAAATCTAAAACTCTTTGACCTTATGGGATAACCTATAAAATGACAGCTTATCATTTTAGGATCAAGCTTCTTCTCTTAAGGGTTATAGATTCTAGCTTCAGCCTTACAATCCCATAGATGAAGATGTCTTAGGCTAGGTTTTCTGGTAGTCCAAATTTTGAAAGGTGTCTTAGGTACGAAGTTACTAGGCACAATATAGTTTGTTGTTTTGATTGCCTCTCTCAAAATCGTAGGCAAATCAGTTCTAGAAATCTTGCTAAGAATCATGTCCTTCAAAGTTCAATCCATTTTCTCAGCCACACCATTCTATTGCGGAATTCATGGCGTTGTGTACTGAGCAACTATTCCATTATCTTGTAGATAACTAGCAAAAAATCCAGCACGTCGTCCTCCTTCATCAAAACGTCCATAATACTCACTCCCTCTGTCTGACCTCACAATTTTGATCCTTTTCTCAAGCTGCCTTTCTACTTCAGTTTCGAAAATCTTAAACATTCCAAGAGCTTGAGACTTTTTTTGCTATGAGATACAGCTAACCAAAATGAGAATGGTCATCTATAAAGGTGATGAAAAAGTGATTTCCAACAATTGCTTGATGAGGGAAAGGTCCACAAAAACTTTGTGGATGATCTCTAAAAGGATCACTACCGTGAGTTGCACCTTTCTTCTTAGTCTTAGTGAGTTTTCCTTTGACACACTCAATACAAGTTTTGTTATCACTGAAAGTCAATGATGGCAAGATTTATTCCTTAACTAGAATTTTCATTCTTTCTTTTGAAATGTGCCCTAAACGCCTATGCCATAACCTAGTGGATGTTCCTTCATTTCTAATTCGTTTCTCACTCAATTCAGCCATTAAAACATCACCTTCTTCATTGTAATTGAGACAATATAATCCATTTGAGAGAAAACCAGTAGCAAGAACATTTGAATTCTGAGATAATGCAAACCCATCTTTATTGAATTGAAAAACATAACCAAGTCTTGATAATCTTGAAACAAAAATCAAATTCCTCTTCATTGAGAGTACTAAAACTACATCATCCAACTCTAAAATAAAACCAGAATCCAACTTAAAACAACTACTCCAATAATATTTAAGGAAAAACAGCAAGTAGCTATCTAATCCTCCTTGTCACAAACTTACTGCCATGAAAGTGTTGCTCTGATACCAACTGTTAGATTCTTTATACACATGTTATAGATCTTACACACAATCTGTAATACTTGTAAAGACATGAAAACATATTACTTTTCTAGAAACCGATTCTCAATTTGTTAAGAGAAAAAAGTTTAACTTTATTCACAAAACTAACAAATAATATATGCAAGCATCCTTAATTAAGTATCACACCTTTGTGGCAAGAGATTACTTATAGCTTACACAAATTACATGTTATCTTGTGCCATCACAAATAAATTACATGACAGATTCTATTTGTTAAAGAAACTTATCAAGCAATTTAGGTATGATGCAATTTTCGGTTATTTCTTTAGGGTTTGAGTATTTAGGTTTGGTTTTGTTATGAAAGGTTTGTTGATTCTCAGAACAAAGACAAACATCTATCTGGCTAAAAAAAAAACCAAACAAAACATAGTTCAAGAAGGAAAACCCTAAAATTGCAGTGAATAGTGTTTCTGCCGTGAACAGTGTTTTAGGGGTTCTTAGTGTCCGTTTTTAACCCAAAATACCTTTTTGAATAGGGAATGACCTAATTAACACAACTCATAAAAAAGTTGTGACATATGGGCATTTTTAGGGTTTTAAGGTGATTTGTTAGGTCAAAAAAGTGTTTAAAGTTTTTGAAAATATGAAAACCAAATCAAAACATGCTTTTCTAGATTCTTGATATTTTCATAAACATGTTTAAACCATCTTCAAAAATTAAACATAACCAAAATAACTGAGCATGGCATAAACAGATATGAAATCATGATAGACATGATTGAACAACGATTACAAATATGCGTGAACAACCTTAAGCTCTGATACCAACTGTTAGATTTCCTTAATACACAAACAAGATCTTTCACACAAACTGTAACACGTATAAAGACATGAAAACATACCTGGAGCCATCTTCCTTGAGTACACAACTTCTGAATTCATCTAATCCGTTGCAGCAACAATCCTAGCAAAGACAGGAACGGCTCAAGACTTCTGCTCTCTCTTAGAATCTATTTCAGCTCTCTCTTTTATGATGATAGGTTTAGAGAACGTGACTGATGAGAGTAGAGCCTTTAGCTTATATAGGGCTAGGTCAAGTCGCATCTACTCATTACCGAGGGCCCGACTTGACTTATCTTTCAAGCCCACTTAATCGGTTCACGCAAAAAGGAAACAAAATAGGACTCCTTAATTAGGCTCCAAAACCCTTCCTTATTTCACAAGATTTTGGGCCTCAAGGCATAACTTAATTAAACTCGTATTAAACATAATATGACTTAGTATCTAATGCACCGATCTAAATAGGAAAACATAACAGTTTGATCATAACGTCAGCAAGTTTAGGAGACAATAATTTTTTACAGGTTTTAATATTCACTTCACATTTACAGTCTTTATGAGGGCATTGTGCCACAATCCCGCTTTGCAAATTTACTTCCACATGACGTTTCATACAAGACAAGCAATATTTGTGATGGCAAGTACCAATTGAAAACATTCGAGCAATAGGAGTGTCTTCGAAGCAAATCAAACAAGTCTCCTTCACACTCATGGTTTTGCTAGTTCCTGCAGGGTAGGTGCTCTGAGAAGCTGTAGCCCCCATTAAACACAAGAGTTACTTGATTGACTCGCTGCTTCCAGGAAGTGTGTTTGTAACTTGAAGGCTGGGAATCATCACAGAAAAGAATGACCCTTTTCAACTTCAAAGTGAGAGCTTCTTGAAGCCGTCAATGAGAGCCAAAAGCAGCTGTTTTCCTGCTCAGTAATATTTAAGTATCCTTTATTTTTCTGAAGTTAATCTCATAGCTAGGTTTATCTTTAATAAATTTTTTCAAGTCTTGTTAATCTATCTCCTTGATCTGTTTGGTGGCTGAGGTTTTCCAAATTCTTCTCCGCATTTCTTTGATTAATGTTAACTTTCAGTTTCATTTCTGACCAAACCAACAAAAAGAAAAACTTTCAGTTTCATTGTGTTGATAATTAGTTCCACTCTTAAACTTTTGATTATCATGTTGGAATATGCACCTTGGATATTGAAAGTTTATTTATTATATTGTATTTGTTGTCCACAAGATTTATTCCAGGCAATTTATGACATGTTTATTAATCATAATCAGTATGCAAAGGAATTGAATTGAGGAGGAGTTCATTACAATTACGGATTAGTAAACATGTCATTATAGAGGATTCTCATTAATCTGTAGCTGCGACTAGTGTATATACATTGGATAGTTTTCTTGAATCCAATACTTTATTTTTTATCCCTATCAAGTAAAATATATATTAGCCCTATTAGTTATTCTCTCATCCGGATGTCCACACGTTATTATCGTGCGGATGCCGTTGTAAACATGGAAGAAAACGGGGAGGAGTAGTAGAAAATACGCGGCGTCTGCACAATAATAAGATCCGAATAGGAAAATTTCTATATATACATATTATATTCTTACTCATTACAAATTTTCGAATTATATTTGTAAGAAAATAAATTTTTGAATTATACTTTTGTTTGATTAATTTAGCGACTACTTACACTTAGGCTATGAGGTATCTTGGACCAAACTTTTGGAAACAAAAAGAAAAAGCTTACACATAATGTTGTAACTGGAAATTTGCTGGATGCGATTTAATTTGGTTTGGAGTTTAAGTATGAGTTTTCGCGGGCGTTTTCATATGAAATAATAATAAATATCTTCTCCCTTCTTTCCCCCAGTCAGTCGGGCATTTTCTTTGCTTCCCAATTTGTGCTTAAAATATGTTTCACTAAATAAAGGTTATATGTGATCAATGTGAGGAAGCTTCCTGATTTCTGTGCCATTTCCAGAAGGAATGTGAGGAAGCTTCCTTCTTTATTTCTTGGTTGGCATACTGGTCTTTATTTTCTGTTTTTGGGCTGTGAGAACGTGACAGTACATTTGTTAGTTGTCTCCAAAGAACAATATAACATGGAACTAATCGAAGATTAAATAGACTTTGAGCAAATAAAGAAAGATTAAATAAACATTATCTTTGGTTTAGCTAAATCATAAGTGCTTGCATTCGAAGAATCAGTCCATGTAACTTATATTTCATGTGAAGGAGTGTGTATTTTGTTAAGAATAATATGACAGAAAATCCAGCAATCCAATGTCCCAAATAATCTCTGATAACCCATCCAGCACCAATGCTTCCCGTGCTGCCTCTATGAGACCCATCCACGTTTAGCTTAAGAACCCCAATATCAGGAGGAGTCCAAGCTAACATATTCTGAACCTTACCAATTCAAGTATGAATATTAGTAGTAGCCTTTACCCAATCTTAGACGCATACATGATCAATTCACGAGAGTTAAAAGGCAAGGCTGCTTCTTCATTAAAGATAAAATCATTCCCCCACTTCCAAATGTACCAAAAGATGAAAACATACATCAATCTCCAAGGGATCTGAGCAAACTGTTGCGACGGTTTTGATGGAGATGGTGACCGGAAATTCTCTATTTAGGAAACTAAAGGGGGAGAGGAGATAGAGGAAGAGAGGGACAAAGAGAGAGAGGTTTGGTGGGCTATTTTTTTTGCTTTTTTTGTTACTTTTTTTTTGGGTTACTGACACCCTTATCTATCAAAATTAAAAAGAGACTATACATGAAGGGAGCGTGCCAAATATGTCAATTAGAACTATAATTTTGCTATAGCATCTGCAACAAAGTTAGCATATCTAAAGATATGTTGACATTGAATTAGTAAATGTTTTTGAATCTCAAGGCTATCCAGTTAGACAGACGACCAAGCTCATATGTGTAGAGACACTCGCGTAATCCTCGACAACATAGCCAGCTCGATTTTTGTAACTTATTGCTTATCCTCATATCAATAGAATACTATTGCTATTTACTCCCCAAAAAAATAAAAAAATAAAAAATAAAAATTTAATGTATTTATGTAATTGATTAATCTACTAAATTTTAATCAGTCGACATTAACTCCAACTTTACAACTTATCATTATCACTTCTTCATAAAATTGATACCACCAAGCTGCTCACATAGTAGCTAGTTTTGTTTCTAGATTTAGAGGCGTGCACTTATGAGTAGCTCTTTAATTGGTCAAGGGAAGATGTAAACGTTAATATTCACATTCAACAACAAAAAAATATATTATCCCATGATTTGTTTTTTTTGTTTTTTTTTTCTATAGAAAATTTATTCTTTATAAAATAATTTATATGTCTTATCATTTAAAATAATAGAAAATAGAAAATCTCTTTTTAAAAATAATTGAGATGTCTCATCATTTTTATTTTCTTTTTTCTTTTAGGTGAAGTCTTTGACTCGGATATTGGTTTGAAGTCATGTTGCGGTACGTGGCAATTTGCAGTTTCTGTTCCTGATGCGGCTGCGACGTTGCCAAGTTGCCGACCAAAGAAAATTGTCCAAGTGTCTCACTGCTGATAAAGCAGAAAAGTCGTAAGAGTGTTTCAACTCTAAATTACTTTCTTCATCTGACCTCATTCAATCGATTCAATTGAAAACAATGTTTTTTAATCTATTTTTTCAAAATTATATTTCTTATTTAATTGTGAATTTATCAGGAATTCTTTTTTTTTTTCATACAAGTATTATTTTACTTAAATTTAATCTAAATTACGAGAAGGGAAATTCAGATTCATATAAAGTAAGGGACTTATCTAAGTTGACTATTTCTACTTTTATGGTTGTGAAAGTGTATGAATCCACTAAAAAAAAATTCCAATCTAAACTATATTGGATTGTAAAGTATATAATTCAATTTTAATTAAATCTAATAATCATCTAATAATCAACTAATCCTTACCAATAATTAAAAAAAGTATTGGAAAAACAGAATTGGATGGCTTTCAAATTAAGAAAAATGAAGAAAGCAATACCCCTTACCAAAAAGTATATGGGGGTAAATTAGTCATTTGGAAAAAGGTTAACCTGATTTGCTTTAAACAAGTATATAATAAAAGAGAGACTGCTAAACGTGGACTACTTTAGCTTTGAAAACCGACCATGTAAAGGAAAATGTGAAATAATTGTGCATTTCTTTTAGCAGAAAAGAAGAAATAATTGTGCATTGGTTTCTGCTAAAGTTGAAATCAAAGATAGGGGCTATATGGGCATTTAAAAAAGATAGTTGAATTGGAAGATTTCGGCTCTTTTGGAGGCAAATAGTAGGCATTGGGCCCTCTTCTTCAACCACAGAGGAGGGATGTCCCAAGAAAGGTTGAAGAAAATGAAATCGTACGGTCAGCAAAAAAAGTCAATCTATTAAGTAATTTATTTATTTTCATTTTCATGGTTTGTACTCCTTGTACTCCTTGTTCTCAATAATGCATTGATTCAAAACAAAGTCACACAAACTCATTGGAATTAAATTAATTCAAAACATAGTGGTGGAGTGACAAAATGGAAAAGTGCAGATAAAAAAGGCTTCATCATTATAGTATTTGGAGTTGTTGTTGCCCCCGAACTTATTATTTTCCCACCAACTAAAATCTTGTTGCAATGTTTCCTCTATGATTGAACTCATCTCTTTTTGCATATGAAAAATTGCATGTGTTTCGCTTCTGATTCTTCAAACAAAATGTGTATCGATATTTTAGATGTTAAAACACAACTCAAATGGGTCGCATACGAATCACCGTACGTTATCTTTGTGGATGAAAAATAGACAAAACAACCTAAATAGATAAAGAGAAATTTCCCTTGAGTGATATAAAGAGTGATCGAGACCACATCGCACGCAGACTTTTCTGCCATTACAACAAAATATTCATTAAGATGACAAATGAAAACAAGCATATATAGTTTAGGTGGCATTGCTGATATCACTAACTTGATCATCTTCTTCCATAACAATCAGCATCCACAAAACTCAGGCTGAATTAAGAAAGAAAGACAAAGGGCGTACGGCTTACGCGCATGATTTTGTAGCTCACCAAACAGGAAACCGCATCGAAGATCCCACTTGTCACAGCGCATACCCAAAAATTTGTACTTTCAGAAGTGAAAGAATAAAGAATGATGAAAGTTAAATAATAAAAATAATAAAGCGAAAGTAAAAAAGATAAACAAATTAAATTAATAATATAAAGGAAGGTAACGTAATCCATTGCCGCAATTTTGAAACTTATTGTTGCAGGCTTTCCTCAATTCCCATCTCTCTCTCTCTCCCTCTGAAGAAGAAGAAGAAGAAGACTCTTGTCTTTCCTTATTCTTCAAAACCCACAACAGAGGTACTTGCCTCAATCTACATTAGTGTTTAAGAAAACAACACAAGCCTTGCCTGCGAATGGAAGCTCTGAGCTTTTGAATCTTTTGTTGTTATTTCCATAATTGTTGACATTGGTTTTTTGGTCTGATTCTGACCCAGACCCGCGAAAATGGGCTTTCCCTTCGGAATTCTAATCGCCGGCTCAATTCTGATGTCGGCGGCTGTGGTGCTGTGTAGTTTCCCGGCCGCCCTCAGCCTCGAGAGAGCTTTTCCTAATAGCCTCCGAGTGGAGTTGAGTCAACTCAGAGCTCGGGACAGAGCCAGGCATGGAAGAATGCTTCAGTCCACTAATGGTATCGTTGATTTACCTGTTCGGGGAACCTTCGATCCGTTCCGCGTTGGGTAATTTGACACCTTCTGTGCTTCTTTTTTTATGGTTTTGTGAGAAGGATTTTCATTTATTTGTGTGTTTCTGGCTTCTTTTCATTTAATTGTCTTGTTTGGTTGTGAAGGATATATGGGTTTTGATTTGGTTTTGTGGATACTGGTTTCCGTTTTTATATTGGGTTCCTTGCTTGTAATTAGTTCCCTTCTGTGAATGATTGTTAAGTATCTCTTCTTTCTTCATTTGTTTCTTTAAAATTTCTACAAGTTTTATGCTCATTTTCTGCAAGTTCTAGCTTTGGATTTGCTTTGGCTTCTGTTCAGTTTCAAGTTTACTGCTGCAGGTAGTGGGTATCTATCATTTTAACGTTTGGAGGATTCTTACTAATTCTGTTGCCTTTCCTGGGATTTGTTCCTCTTTTACAGGCTCTATTATACAAAACTGCAATTGGGATCTCCTCCGAAAGATTATTATGTGCAGATTGATACCGGAAGTGATGTTCTGTGGGTCAGTTGTGGTTCCTGCAACGGTTGCCCCGAAACAAGTGGACTCCAGGTAAAATTACATTTGCTTGCTCTCAAAACTCCATTTATAGTTTCAGTCTCTCTCAGTTTGTGAAAGCTTAGGAGCCATGTGTTGCTACAATTTTCAAAAGGGTTGCTTGTAATTCTTACAGATTGAGCTCAATTTGTTTGATCCTCAAAGCTCATCAACATCACAATTCATTTCTTGTTCGGATCGAAGATGCAGTCTTGGCATTCAATCATCAGATTCGGATTGTTCCACTCAGAGTAACCAGTGTTCGTACACATTCCAGTATGGAGATGGCAGTGGGACATCAGGCTATTATGTATCAGACTTGTTGCACCTTGAGACGATTCTTGAGGGTTCTGTAACACAAAATGCTTCAGCTTCCATTGTCTTTGGGTGAGTTATAACTAATCTTTCCAAGTTAAATAATTGATTTATACTCTTTGTACATTTTGCTTGAATCTTGAAAGTCATTCTCTAGGATGGTAAAAACAGGTGTAGCACCTTGCAGACTGGTGATTTGACAAAGTCAGATAGAGCAGTTGATGGGATCTTTGGGTTTGGCCAACAGGGTATGTCTGTCATCTCTCAGTTGGCTTCACAAGGAGTAGCACCAAACGTCTTCTCCCACTGCTTGAGGGGAGATGATGGTGGTGGAGGTATATTGGTTATCGGCGAGATTGTGGAACCAAATATAGTCTATAGCCCGCTCGTCCCATCACAGTACGTTCCTTTATATTATGATTACACTGCACATCTTGCAATGTTACCCTGAACCCAATACTAGTTTCTGGCCTTCTGTTATTTTCACTATCGTCAAGGAATCAAATGTAAATCCCCCTGTTATAGTAAATTATAGTTCAACTGAAACCTAACAATTATGAAAAGAAACACGAAGAAACTACCTTCAGAAGATTGTTTTGGTATGAAAAGAAAGAGCCTTGAGTATGACATTAAAATGGAAGGTCACTTGACCATTTGGAATCCTTGACAAGTTAACTAGTCATTGGACATAATACTTCTCTACAAACTTATTAACTTGTAGTTCAATTCAAATAGGTTCAATGTTAGGAAATTTTTATTTTGTTTTTGTTTTCTACTAGAATCCATGAGATTTAGATCATATAAACCTCACTGCTCTGTTTTGACTAATCATTTGGACATTAAATATTTCAGGCCTCATTATAATTTGAATCTGCAGAGCATTTCTGTCAATGGGCAAATATTACAAATTGATCCATCAGTGTTTGCAACATCAAGTAATCGAGGAACCATAGTTGATTCTGGTACAACTTTGGCATACCTTGCATCTGAAGCTTATGATCCTTTTATCAGTGCTGTAAGTCTTAGTTATGACTTGTGTGATTTCCTAGTCATAATTAGTCTGTTTAGACCATAATTCTGATGCTTCAAGTGAAATAAATGAAAAGTTCATGCCCTTTGACATGTTTATCTAGTCAACCTTTCTGGTGATGTGACAGAGCTTTAAATTTCAGAAAATTTGGGTAAGCATAAGTTAGAGTATCTTGAATTATATATATTTTTCTTATCGTGCAGATTACTGCTTCTGTTTCACAATCCGTGCACCCTGTTGTTTCAAACGGAAACCAGTGTTATTTAATTACCTCCAGGTTAACTTTCTGGATTTGTTTTCTCCATTCTTTCTTCCTTCAGTGCTTTCTCTTTTGCAGTGATTTTACTCTAAAATGTATGCTTATTTGTTGTTCAGTGTCAGTGATATATTTCCTCAAGTTAGTTTAAACTTTGCTGGTGGCGCATCCATGATTCTGAGACCTCAGGACTACCTTATACAGCAGGGATCTATTGTAAGTTTTCTGTGTAGTTATTTTCATTTTCTAAGCACTTGCTTGGACATTTTGTTTTCACACAAAATGCTGTTGAGTTGGAGTGAAATGCATCTGCGTCTTCTATTGATGAGGCCTTATGATTGATTCTACAATTGCATATATGTCTGCCTTGACTATTCCTTAGTATTCATCCTGCAAATTTTTCTTTACTACTTGCTGCATTAATGGTTGCTCCCACTCGTAGCATTTAGCACTGGTATTTATTGGAAAGGGGAAATGGTTTTCTAATTATACATGCTTATTCTTTCTTTATCACCTTGTACAACTGTAGTCTTGCTGTCTGAATCTTTAGCTGAGATGGCTAATTTTATTATTACAGAGTGGTGCTGCAAGGTGGTGCATTGGCCTTCAGAAACTTCAAGGTTCAGGAATAACGATTTTAGGAGGTATAGTCGCCAAATTGGAAACTTTGTATTGACTAATTAGTTTTGTAGGCTCTAGACAGTTCCTTTCAAGGTTGATATTCCATTATCTCATGAGCTTTGTCAGTGGACATACATTAGAGTAGAAATCATTGTGCATGAGAATTTTTAATACATTCTTTTCACCTACGCTATCATCATATTTGGTACAACTCTCTCTTTTTCTCCCGCTTTCTCCACCCTAAAATCCTTGCCCTTATTTATGCATAAACGTTAACATTATTTCAATTTTCCTTTTGCCAGACCTTGTGCTAAAAGACAAAATCATTGTTTATGATTTGGGTGGTCAACGAATTGGATGGGCTAACTATGACTGTAAGTTTCAGTAATCCTGCCGGAAAGGAATTTTATGCAATCATTGGTTGTCTGCTATCCACTGTCCAAGCTTTTAGATTATGCTAACACTAAACTTTGATACGGTGCATTATTGTTTTAGGTTCAATGTCCGTTAACGTCTCTGCAACAAGTAGAACCGGAAAAAGTGAATATGTCAATGCAGGACAGATAAGTGACAGCAGTTCGTTGCATCTCAATCCCTATGATCTGATACCAGCAAGCATAGTGGCTTTTCTTGTGCTCATCATATCTCTGCAAGGAAACTTCCTGTTTTTATAGCATACACTCGAAGATATATGGGGCTACCATTCTTTCTTTCTTTTTTTTCCATTGTATATGTAGTCTCTTGCTGGTTTATATTTATAGCAACCGGCAAGACCTAATGCTATAATTTTCATAACCCCCTTTGGCTGTTCAGTTGCAATAGGTTTGCGGGTTCTCTCATTCAGAGTGTTCCTAGTTCGAGTAGAAATACACATTGCCCTGTTAACACGTTGTAAATTACATTTACATGTAATTGGTTTAATGGGATATTAGTTTATACAAAACTTGCTTTGTGTCTTGTATTAATTGGGCTGTAACTTCAACATGGAATTTGAGGGACTTTAATTGGGCAAATTGGAAATGGAAACTTCCAAAATTTGATGGGACTTAAAGTGGTTCAGTGGTTCGCCTGGACTGGATTTATTTGGATTGATATTGAGTCAAAACCAATCTTTACGAATCTCTCTCTTCTAAATGGGGGATTTGTAAGACAATATACGCCCAAGGCACAAAGTAATGCATAATTCTAAGGGAGACTTTGGAAAAACACAAAGGAGAGAAAAAATTTGTAAAAGAAGCCAAAATAAACAAAATTGCCCTTATTTATTTTTGGATTTCCTAAGAAATCCTTTACATTTGCATGTCTTTGATTTGAAAGTTGAGAGGTTTTTCTGTCTTTTTTGAAAAAGCTTTGGCTTTTTCCAAAAGTGAAATTTTTTTTTTTTTTTTGCTAAAACCTAAATTTACTTAATTTTCTAAACTCCATAATAAGATCAAAGGAAGGAGAGAGAGAGAGCGAGAGAGAGAGAGAGAGAGAGAGCGCCAAAAAAAGACATGTATAGAAAATGTGGGATAATAATTTGGGTTAATTACAGTTTAGTACCTTGTAGTTATACCCTTAAGAGTAGTTCCAGCGAAGGGCTGAGCCCAAGGCTAGGGGGAAAAAAAAATTGACGTTCTAGCTGACAGCCCAAGCCGGGGGGAGGAGTGGGTCCCACGAAGTCGGGGTGGCCTGAAGGCCAGTTCAGCCCGAGGTTGAGCCGGCGTTTTGGGTGACGTCATGCGCGACGTCATCACGCGGTTTAATTTTTTTTAAAGCTAGCGCGTGCAATGCACGCGCCCGCGCCAACGGTAAAAAAAATTTAAATCAGCGTGCGCTAACGTCAGCGCGACGCCAGCTCCAACAGGCATAAGCCACGTGTCAAGCCCCCAGCGCTCAGATCTGCTTCTCCGAATCCAATCCAATGGTTGGCATTTTTTTAGCAATAAAATTATGAAGAAAAAAAAAATCAAAATTTAAAAAAAAAATACTAAAAAATTATTTTTATTTTTTCTATAAATATCTATCAATACCCTTCACTTTCAACACCAATCCTTATACATTTTATTCTAATTATACTATTATTCACTCTTTTTGGCCTACATTTTCTTCTCTTTCACCTTGTATTTTTATTGAAATATTTTTATGGCTTTTTCTATCGAAACCGGAGGGGCGTAGAGTACCATGGAAGATGTTTCCCTATGTGAGGCTTGGTTCCAAATTTGTCATTATCCCGTGTCAGGCAATGAGATGAAATTTTTTCATATGTGGAAAAAAAATTCATGCCGAATTTTGTGAAAAAATTCCGAGGTCGACTCTTACTGAAATGGCATTGTCTAGTAGGTGGAAAATTCTCAATAAAGAGTTGAGAAAATGGAGAGATACCTTGTCAGAAGCGATGCACAACTTTAGAAGCGGGGAAAATCGTACTAATGAAGTAAGTATTTTGTAATTTTCGTTTTATTAAGTTTAATCTCCTAATATATATATTTTGTTAATGTGTATTGCATTTTAAATATTTTGTTAATATTTCTTGCATTTTAAATTGTTTCTTAATATTTCTTGCACTTCCAATTTATTTGTAAGGTTAATTGCATTTCCATTATATTTTTTTTGTTACTTGCATATCCAATATATTTTAAATATTTCTTGCATTTCCTTTTTTTTGTTAAATAGATTATTCAAGCATATATGTGGTTTGGTGCAACCGGGGTGGCAAAAAAAGTTTCACCCATCATGAATGTTGGGAGGTGGTGAAATATTGCAAACGCTTCATAATTATTCCCCCGGGTCCCGAGGCTATGTTAAATGAGACGTCACTCCGTAATTCAATGCCATCGGTTTCACCTATCGATTCCCCTATGAGTCAAGACTCACCCATCGAAAAGGAGCCGAGGCCCATTGGCCGTAAGGCTGCAAAGGCGAAGAAAGCGGTGGGTAATTCAAGCAATAATAATTCAAAGTTTTTGGAGGAAATTGCAAGGCAGAATGCCGTAAGAATTAAAATGGAGCAGAAACGCCAAGAGAACGAGATGGCAATTCAAGCCGAGTATGCACGAAAGGGAGTATTTGCGCAAAAAAGATATGGACAGGACGGATCGGAAAACCATGGCGATGGATATAAGCCATATGTCCCCTGAAACAAAATAATTTTGGAAGCTAGAACGAAGGGATGTTATGAGAAGAATACATTTTCGGGATGATGGGCCTAGCAACACGGATTGGTTAAATGATGAAAACCATTAAATTAGTTGGCATACCTTTTATGTATTTGTATTTTTCATGTTTTCTATTAAAGTTGTTGTAATTCTTAATGACTTGTATTGGATTTCTTTATTTAATAAACAAAGCATTCAATAAAATACATTTTTATTCAACATATTCCATACATCAAACAAAACATAATTAAAATTTAAAAAAAAACTACAAACAAGGCACAATAATAATAACAAACCACAACCAAACCATAATAAATAAAAAACAACACAACTAAACCATAAACTAAATAAAACATAACCAAAGCATCTATGCTCCATCATTCATCTTCATTGCCTTTCACCGTCCATAGATGCTCTATCAAGCCAACTTGACGCCTGTTATGAATATACGAAGATTACATCTCTGTATATCTATCTATCATCCGGGTCATGAAACGATCATCCCTCACCAACGGTTCCGGCTCAAACGGTTCTCCACTTGGGCCCATGGGCCTTTCATAAATCTGTGTCAAGGCCATGTTCATTGGATCCGGTTTGTAGACCTCAAAAGCATCATAATCGTACTCATCCTCCACAATCATATTATGGAGGATGATGCAAGTCATCATAATGCTTCTGAGGATCTCCTCATCAAATATACGGGCCGCACCTCGAATAATCAACCACCAAGCTTGAAGGATCCCAAAACACCTTTCGACATCTTTCCTGTATCAATTTTTATAAGTAGCAAATAATTTTTGCTTCTGGGATCGGGGATTCGGAATGGATTTGACAAAAGTGATCCACCTCGGGTAGATGTCGTCAGTTAGATAATATCCCATATAGTAGACTGTATTGTTGACTTGATAGGTGATATTGGGGCCTTAGCCTCTTAAAACATCGTTGAAGACCGGGGATTGACCCAGCACGTTGAGGTCATTTTGAGATCCGGCAACTCCAAAGAAGGCATGCCAAACCCATGTGTCGAAGCCAGCAACAGCTTCAAGGATGATAACTTTTTTGGCATTTTCTATTTCCGTAATCACTTTGCAAGGCAGTTGGGCAATTCATCCATTGCCAGTGCATGCAGTCGATGCTACCAATCATTCATGGAAATCCTCGAGCTTCGGCTTTTTGTAGAAGCCGTTGGAGGTCCTTGGGAGTAGGTCTACGCAGGTAGTCCCTAGTGTATAGATTTTCAATTGCATCACAAAATCTTACCAAAGCCTCCAACGTAGTGGACTTCCCCATCCGCGCAATCTCATCCACCTGATCAGTAGATGCTTCATACGCCAACATTCGTATAACAGCTGTAAGCTTTTGCTCCGGAAGAAGCCCCAAAACCCCAGTAGCATCACACTTTTGAACAAAGTATGCATCATAATTGCAAATATCATATGACTTTATTGAACAAATGGGGTTGCATTCTAAATCGCCTTCGAAAATCAACATCAGAGTACAAAGAAATTGGGATAAAATAATCTTCCAAATGATTCTTACCCCAAGAATGCCTATGTCTGTCCACATTCCAGCGACGGCCGAGTTGTGAACCACGACGGTGACCTTGGTTCTCTTCATCTTGTAAAGCCACTGCTATGAGAACTTGTTTATCGACTTGTCTCTGAAACTCATTTATTTCATCTGCTCTACGGTTTCTCTCATTTCTTTCTCGTTCTTGCCTCTCCAAGCATCTTCTATATTCTTCCATTGAGAATGAATGGAGTATGAATTTTAAACTCTAAGAAATGAAAATATAAAAAGATGTGGTGTGAGAGGTATGAGCTGAGCCTCTGGTTTTATAGAAAATTTTGGCAAGATAAAGATGCTACGTGGCTTGATTTGATTGGATGAAAATCTTATCTGAAATTTGAAATTCATCCGAAATTTGAACCCAAATTTATCCGAAATTTGAATTTTGAAATTTATCCGAAATTTGAACCCAAAACTTTATCTGAAATTTGAATTTTGAAATTCATCCGAAATTTGAACCCAAAAATCTTATCCAGAAATTTTATCCGATTATGAATAGTCTTGACACGTAGGAACCCGGAAATATTATCCGAAAATATTATCCAATTATTGAGGTAAAAAAATTTGTGAAAAAAACAAAAAAAATGAATAGTAACTACCCTTAGCCATAGCAACGGGTGGAAACACAAAATACTATTTGCAAGGGCAACCACTATTCACGTAAATAGTTGCTGCCCTAGCTCCCCCCTTGCCACGGCTAAGAGCATCTCCAGCGCAAAGCCCAGCCCGGGGGAAAGGCTGCCAGAGGGAGCCCGAGGCAGCTCCAGCGCAGGGCCCGTAGCCCGGTTTGGTGGTGGGTCCCACGTGCCCGAGCAAGCCCAAGGGCAAGTCTTGCCCGGGCTGAAGCCCGAGTTGGCTGACGTCAGCGCTGGCGTCACGCTGACGTCAGCGCACAGTAAAACAGATTTTTTTTTTTTTTTTGCCAAAAAAATTCGAAAAAATTCTGAAAAATTCTGAATTTTTTTTTTTAAATACCAAAAAATTCTGTATTTTTTCCCTATAAATACCTAACCATTTTATT
>NC_024126.1:7783974-7826517 GCF_000346735.1 Prunus mume | reverse complement strand
CTCCCCATTTTTTCTGTAAATAACTTGAGTTGGGTTTATGAAGATCGGGCTTTTGAGCTGGGTTTTGGGTCATGTTGGGTTGACAAGGCTGTTAATGGCATCTGGGTTTTGGCGGTGAAAACTAAGGATAAAATTTAGGTGAAAAGGAGGTTTTTTTTGTTGAAGGTCTGAGGACTTCTGGACTGAAAAATGCAAAACCAAGAAAGAAATGGAAATGAGTGTCGAGAGAGAGAGAGGCTGATTGTTGTTGTCCATGGATTTTCTGAAGAAACTGAGAAAAATGCAAAACCAAGAAAGAAATGGATTTGAGGTGCCGAGAGAGAGAGAGAGAGAGAGAGAGAGAGAGAGAAGAAAAAAAAAATTCTTTGTTTTTTTATTGGTTTTTTAAAATATTTTATTTATATTTTAATCATTTTAAAATTTTAAAAAAAAAAAAAAAAGTGGGACTCATGGTGCCACGTAAACAACTAACGGAGAGATTTGACGAAAACCTAATGGTGGAACCATATTGTAACAAATTTAAAAGACCAGGTTATGTTATTGTAAAAATTAAAAAGATAGGGACTGAGAGTATCCACAGTGGGGGGTGTATATGGGGGTGTATGTTAAATATACACCCCGAGTCACCGGAATCGTCTCCAATGGGGAGATGTAAATGGATGTAAATATACATCACCACCATGTAGATATAAAATAAAATGTACATTTACATCTATTTTTACATCTTTTGTAGACGGGACCCACCCGAGAAAAGAGAAGAAAAATGAAGAAAAGTCAACATAAAAGGCTGAGACCCGTGGCTACAATAATTGCTGGAAAAAAAAATCACATGTTGTTTGCTCATTTGTGGTTTTCATGCTCCCTCCCCAATGTTTTTGGATGAAATCATATCTTCTCCAAATTTAAATATTTTTAGGTCTATTTTTTTGAAAAATTAAAATTAACCTAATACAAAAAAAAAATTATAAAGTAAACATAAAATACAAATTTAAAACAAAAACGAATTAAGACAAACAAAACAACTATACATCTTGGATTTACATCTTTTCCCATTGGAGCAAAAAAGGTATTCACACCTCCCGGAGGTGTAAAGGAGATGTAAAAGTGGCTTTACACCCCCGAATTTATACCCCCCACCATGGATGCTCTAACAAGTCTTAAGGGTGTGACCACAAAATAATAAACAGTAATTAACCCTAAACCATTTAAAATCTATATAAAAGAAAACGAATGATTAGCCAAATGTTTCTTTATTCTATAAAAAATAAATAAAGGACCATTTAGTTTCCATGCAGAAGACTAATGGATGCTGTCCTCCATGACATGTTGAAAAAGAAATTTTTTTTTTTAAAGAGTCAGGGTGAGGTGGAGTCTTGGACTCATCTTCTCCACTTGTCGATTAAATTGATTAAAATGTGGAGCTTTTGGGGCTGCTTTGCATGCAAGTCTTCATAAAAACAGCGAATACTTTGTAGAACTTCTGTTGTCCAGTGACTAAGGGTTTATACCACGTAACTTTATTTGACCCATAAATAGTTGGGAAATTACAAGTACTGCCAGAAGGGTTCATAAGTTTTACAAAGTCCCGACTCCCATTCACTATCACGCGAAAAACTCCACAGTTTATTTATTGTAAACGTTACTCTTCCACAACAGTTTATTATAAAAATTATAATAGGAAGAGGGAGAGAATGATATCCTTTCAAATTATAAAAATTGTAACTTAACATTTGATTAAGGCAAAACCTTCACGAGCCAATTCCCCAGATTTTTGTATTGGAAAAACTAAAAAAAAAAATTCAAATTCAAATAATTTAACGAGGTTGGTTAATAATGTCAAAGGTTGATAGGGTGAACGTCTCTCTACCCCATTCACTGTCAAGGCACGAGCTTTTCCCAAAGCAAACAGCCTACCCCATTCATTATTTTCCATTTTCATAATTATGGGGATTTGGAGATAAGGAATCTCCACCCAAATCCTTATTTTTTTTATTCGAACAGAAAAACATACCTATCAATCACACAAAAAAATAAGTATTTTATTACAAAGGCAAAGGGTGTTCATTAAAATAAGCAATAATCTTGTTTTCCATCATATCTAGCTTTGCTATCTTGTATTTGAATTCTGATGAAAGCAAATCAATTTTCCATGATTCTATCTAATGGTTTTTTCTTTCACTCATCACTAGCTAGTAGGATGAAATTCAATCTGTTAATGGATCATTTTTCTTAAACTTCTTCTATGCCCTATCAACGCCAATTGTCGCCCACCCTCTTCATTTACATCATACTTCATATTGGTCTTTTTATCTTCCAATTACATGTCAATTTTCTTAGAAGATGCTAATAAACAATCCTTAAAAAGTAGCAGGACTCATCAACTCAAACTCTGCAGGCCCAGATTCCAAACCTATAAATTATTTTGTGGAATGTTAGGTGGATATAGGTTGCATGGTTTTTGTTGGTGGCAGCTGCCCTTCTAACATCTGGGACAACAGTGATCCCATGCACATGCAAAAGGTGAAGCATTATATGCTATGACATTATGACATAAACCTTATATAACCACATTGCACCCCTCACTTCATTTAAACCCTAAGCCTAGTCCTTCAACATCCAAACAAGAAGAGGGGGGACCAAAAAAAAATATACACAAAAGTGATGGAGGTGGAGAGAGTGCAGGCCTTGGCCACCAGCGGGCTGAACGAGCTTCCAGTGAAGTTCGTTCGACCAGCCCACGAGCAGCCCGAGAATAGCAAGGCCCTAGAGGGAGTCACGGTGCCCGTGATCTCCCTTGCTCAGCCTCATGATGTTGTGGTCAAGGAGGTGGCAGCGGCAGCCACTGCATGGGGCTTCTTTCTCATTACTGACCACGGCATACCGTCACCTTTGATCCAGCAATTGCAGAAGGTAGGGCATGAGTTCTTTTTGCTCCCACAGAAGGAGAAAGAGGCCTATGCAAATGACCCAGCCAATGGGAGGTTTGATGGGTATGGGACTAAGATGACCAAGAACCATGACGAGAAGGTCGAGTGGATCGACTATTTTTTCCATCTGACTGCCCCTCCATCTAAGGTCAACTATGAAATCTGGCCTAAGATCCCTCCATCTTACAGGTACCTTTTCTGTTTTTATTTATTTATTGAGTTTTCAGTTTTTTTTAATTGCTTTGATGTTTCAGCAGTTGCCACTTGGGTTCTTTATTGCTCTTTACCTAGGATGATACTTGCCCTAACTTTTTAATATTCCTTTTTGCATGTAAGGCCAACTGTAGGAGGGTTATAAAGTCTTTTCCTCTTCTTTTTTTTTTCTTTCTGAAATTAAGAGGGTTATTGAAAAAGTTTTTAAAATTTGTGTGACACAGGGAAGTGAATGACCAATACAACAAGGAGATGCTAAGAGTAACAGACAAGTTACTGGAGGTGCTTTCAGAGGGTCTAGGGCTGGAAGCAAAGGTTCTGAAATCTCATCTGGGAAATGAAGAAGTAGAATTGGAAATGAAAATCAACATGTACCCTCCATGCCCACAACCCCAACTGGCCCTAGGAGTTGAGCCCCACACTGACATGTCAGCCCTAACCCTGCTAGTCTCCAATGATGTTCCAGGCCTTCAGCTGTGGAAAGATGACAACTGGGTTGCTGTCAATTACTTGCCAAATGCAGTTTTTGTTCACATTGGTGATCAGATGGAGGTCTTGAGCAATGGCAAGTACAAGAGTGTTCTTCACAGAAGCTTGGTGAACAAGGAACGTATGCGCATGTCGTGGGCTGTTTTTGTTGCTCCTCCGCACGAGGCTGTGATTGGGCCTCTGCCGGAGCTTCTGGAAGAGAAAAACCCTGCCAAATACTCAACCAAGACATATGCTGAATACCGACACCGGAAATTCAACAAGCTCCCACAATAGGAGTGATTTATTCCATTTGTGCCTTGTATCAACCATCACAATAAAATTTCTTCAATGGTCCCAATGGTTCATGTGTTTTGCTGTTTGTTAGAATTTGTGCGTAGTACTTGCATTCTATGAGGGCCTTCACAAAGTCATGTCAGTTCATCTTCATCATCATCAATCTGTATTGTATCATTTGCTCAAATTGTACCATTTCGTCACAATCTGTTGTAAAAATGTTCCATGAATAAAATTTGAATTGTTTCAAACTTTGAATGCCATTATACTTTCTGTAGCTGTTAAATCCAACGATGACCATCAATAATTGTTTTTTTTTTTTAAGGACTTCTTAGATCTAGGTCCAAAACGATTAGTTGTCATTAAGCTAAGTCCTCGTCGTTTTGGTTTTAGATGCAAGTCCTTTGTCTTTTATTACTTTTATTACTTTTTTTTTAGCACATATTTTCTTTATAAATAAAAATAATTGACGTTAGAAAAAAAATTAATAAGATGGTAAGAAAGCTGTGAAATTTTTATGGATAAATTGAATACATTTAATAAGAGTAAACTTGGAAAGCGAAAGTTAGCTTGTATAATATATTAATGACATTATTTTAAGAATAAAGAGAATGACACATGTCAAGCAAAAAAGAGAGAAGGTTAGAGAGAAGGTTGCTAGCATTCCCCTATCTGTTGCTTTCTTTCGAGGATCATCATTTAAAAGACCAGTCCAAGTGTAATAATTTTTTTGGGTTGCAAGTGTGAATTATTTAACCACTTGTTTTCAGCCCATCATCATTCTAGTTTTACTGAACGCATTGTTCTTTTCAATTTATGTTATGATGATTAGATGATCAAAGTAAAACACGCAATATAATCAATTGATACTTGGTCAGCATGTGAAGTGAAACTGAACATTCTTATCAGATGATAATTCTTGTTTTGAACTTCCCAGATGTTAAACTAATTTGTCTAGGTAAAAGCAGGTTTGTTCAACAAGAAAGCGAGAGATAGGAAGGGGAAGAAGGGCAGAGGTTGGTTATCATGAAGGGGAACCTACCCTTTGAGCAAATCATAATCTATTGCCCCATCTACCCACCCTTAACTCGACTTAAATCACTAGCACGTAAAGGGTGGTATATAAAATTCTTACAGATAATCAAGTCCAAAAAGGGAAAAAAAATCAATTTTTATATACAAATTTCAACGTTACCAATGTAATATAAAGATTTGTCCCAAAAAAAAAATGTAATATATACACTGTTTGCAAATACAAAAATAACTCATTCAAATCATAAAAGGAAAAGTTTATATACGTATGTCATATTGTATAATTTGTCTGCTAAATTTTTTATAGAGGAATACGTATGTCATATTTCATTTTTTTTTCCAATATTGTATAAAATTATACAATATTGTAATATGATATACGTATGTCATCTTGTATAAAATTAGACAATATTGTATAACTTGGTCATATTTTTCCTTTTCATTTTTTTCATTCCTCTAATTATTTTTATGTAGTGTACCTTTTCTCTTCCAAGTTAAAAAACATGAAAAGGAAAAATATGTATGTTTTTTTATTATTATTATTATTATTATAATAGTTTAAAAAAGACTTATTTGTTGACATGCATGCCAACTGTGATTTCCAAATAGTCTCAGTTTGCCTCCTGATGTTTTAAATGACTCAATTTCCCCCCTGAACTTCTATTACGTGACCAAGGTTGCCCCATTCATTAGTTTTTAGATAAAACCGTTAAATCACCTAACTTGGCATGGGTATTTTGATAAATTTAACTATTCAAAATTCAAAATAAATATAAATATAAAAAATGCTTGAAATTATTTAAAATAGAGTTAAGATAAAAATATCTCCTTTTTTTCTCCCTCAATTGTTAGCCCCCACCACTTTCTCCCTAATCTCAACCAACCCAAGCAACCACCTTTCCCATCCCCATTCTGACAGGACTCACCCTGAATTTTTCGAAACCCGGGACGAATCCTGTGGAAATCACGGCATCACATCAATGCCGAGCTCACTAACTAAAATTGTAACCTCCTTTTTCAAAAAAAAAGAAAAGGGTAAGGGCCCGTGACTTTCTGCTGAAATTTCGGTAGAGTCTCCCTCGTAAATTGAACATTCCCCAAAAATTCCAACTTGCATAAAACACATTTAATATCCCAACTAGCAGCATGCAGAATATAATTTCATGCAATCCAAATAATCAGCCTCCGGCCTTCACATAACATAAATTAACTTCCCAAATTTTAAGCATGCAACCACTATCATCTAACTTTCCAAACTATCCAACATTCGAGATTTTAACCTCCTAACACAAACACATCTCGTTCTCACTCGAGTAGCAGGACCAACGACAAAGTCCGCATTATACTCAATAAAACCACCTAAGTGAAGTTTAGCTCGCGGCTGCACCTAGGCGCTATCCTAGGCTGCCTACGTACCCTTACTTAAGGATCAAGCCACACGTAGTTCTCTCATACAAAATTTCCAAAACCATCAACGTGCAATTAATTACAAAAATCCCAAACAAACTCTTTTTCAAACATCGTTCGTTCCCAACTTAGGATAATAATCCTTAATTCATCTCTCTAAAAATCACATAATCTCCCCATACGCTGGAACTACCAAAGTCACGTATGGGGCATGTCCGCACGCCGGATAATCTCACAAGCATAACACAATATCCCTCCATATGCCGGTAATACCAACGCCACATATGGGGTCTGTCAACACGTCAGCTACTCTTACGACACGTGCGACCTCACAAGCATAACACAGTATCCCCCCATATGCCGGTACTACAAACGCCATATATGGGGTCTGTCAACACGCCGGATAATCCTACAACACGTGGGACCTCAACATCATGTCACATAATTTCCCCACACGCCGGTATTACCAACGCCACATATGGGATCTGTCATCACGCAGAAAAATCCTACGACACGTGTGATCCCATCATCATATCACAATCTCTCCCCATACGCCGGTACTACCAATGCCACATATGAGGTCTGTCCGCAAGCCGGAAAATCCTACGACACGTGGGACCTCATAATCCCAGGGTGGTACTTACACAGTAAAATCAAACAACTTTATCTCTTGATAATATATTTATATATACTTTCCAATATTGCATAAAGCTCAACCCTAATGTAGCATCCGATAAGCTCCCAACTTAAAACCATAAACTAATATCCTAATCCCACATAACCAACATACAATCA
Source organism: Prunus mume (assembly GCF_000346735.1). Next base: position 7,819,378 of record NC_024126.1, on the reverse strand, counting down.
AAACCTGTCACTACGGTCATTTTAATCTTCCTAGGAAGGTAACACTACCTAGGAAGTCTCACAGTCAACCCAGGGTCAAACTACCCAACCTTGGTCAAACCGGCCAACGGGGTCCACGACCTCCAAATTCCTATTTCAAAGTTCCTATAGGTTCTACAAGGTCTAGGACACACGTCCTGTAAGTTTGGTCCAGATCGGACGGTCGGATCGCTCACGATCGGACGGTCACTATAACCCTAGCCCTAGGGTTGGCATTTCTGGAGTATCCGGGACTCCGTTTTACAATCCGTCGAATCCTACACGATTCTAAAGATGTCCAGGTTAACATATATTAAATGGGAGTCAATCCAAAGGTCAGAACCTATTGAACCCGGATAACGCATAATAGGCGATATCCGTTCGAGACTCAAACGGTAACCAAATAGAAATCCGAGCACACCTACGTGCTCGTGAAAACCAGGAGATCATTTTAGAACCTGAAGCATGTCCATTTTCCTAGCCCACGCCCTGCCACACGCGCCGGTAGTGCGTGGGTGCCTTGAGTAATTTCTGGCGGCCAGAAAAACTCCAAACCACTGGCCAAGCTCCCTATCCTATGTGTAAAACCCCATTTGGAGTCACTTTTGTTCTTGGGCCTACCCCAAAAAATGGCCGGAAGTAGCCGGAATCACTATCTCTAAATCGGCCGAACCCTAAATCGAAAATCAAACAATCTACGCACAAAATTAATGAAATCCTACCCAACCATCTGCTAGAGCTCGAGGAATAGATGGATTTCCATACTTGAAGGGTAAGGAAATGACTAAGGATAAGGAAATGACTAAATTACCCCTACCCGAAGGGTAAATTCGTAATTTCAATTAAATAATTGAAATGAGTAATTAAATTTGGGGTCGGGGTGTTACACATTCCTCTGTCAAAATAAAGGTACCCAAAAAATTTAGCAATCTCTCTCTCTCTCTCTCTCTCTCTCTCTCTCTCTCTCTCTCTCTCCCTCTCTCAACGCCAAAAAATCCGCTCACCACTCTCTTCGACATCAACAAACCCTAACTAACAATTCACCCTATGTCTCTCTCCTCTCAATTCTGTCTCTTTCTTTGGAAGCCACCAAGGGAGATATGGACTGCCACATGCGAAATCTGAAGTCAATTTAGTGATTTTATTTGTGATTTTTGAGCCTTTTGACAATTGAGCGGAGAGGGTTGACGACACAGAGAGAGAGAGAGAGAGAGAGAGAGAGAAAGAGAGAAGGGAGAAGGTGGGGTTGGTTGGTTGGGCAGTGGGGCTGGTTGAGATGAGGGAGATGGTAGTGGGAGTTGACGATTAGGGATAAATTAAAAAAAAAAAGAAACTTTTTATATAGTTTTTTTAAAACCTATTTTAAATTTCAAGCATTTTTTATATTCAATTTGAATCTTTTAATTTTTTATAGTTAAATTTACCAAAATACCCATTCCACTTCAACTGATTTAACGATTTTTATTTGAAAACTAATAGAACGGGGCAACCTTGGTCACATAACAGACGTTCAAAGGGGAGATTGAGTCATTTGAAATATTAGAGGGCAAACTGAGACTATTTGTAACAACCCGATCCTTAAGTAATTTTTAATTATTAATTTATTCTAAGAACAGACCATTATACCCCTACAATATTTTATTAGGTTTAAAGTTGACTTTTTGACCAGGAAAGAATTTGGAAATTTTGATTGTATCGTTGCGTAGAGCACAACGAAACGAGTCCGTAGACACGTAATGGGCTCGAATCGGAGTTATAACGACGAAAATACTGTCAAAATACATTGAGGGGCAAAATGGTAATTTGTCAGATCAGATTTTTAAAACCTCTTTTCTCTCTCTTCCTTTCACTCTCTCCCCGCGATACCCCTCTGTCGACTTCTACCTCCAGCCGTCACCCTTCTTTTCCCCTAGCTACCGCCACACCTCACCCCGACCCACCGGACCGGACCCGAAGGAATCGGCCAGGTCACGCCGTCGCAGCTGACCCCTCCCCTGTCGTTATGCAGTCACGATTTTGTCAGATAACCACGAAAGCCGACCAGTTTCAGTCGAAATTTCACCGGCGTCGTACGCCGTACTTTGGCCACTAATCTTGACGTGTGAGGTATGCTTTTTCGACTATTTTTCATGCTCTAGCCAATGGTTGGGTAGGATTTGAGAAATTTCTAGGTTTGGTAGGTTAATTTTCGAGTTAGAGTTTGGCCAGTTTTGAATGGAAATTCTGGCCACTTCCGCCCAATTTTCAGGGTGTGTCCAAAAACAAAAGTGGTTCCAAATAGGGTGTTACACCTAGGAAAGGAGTTTGGGCCGGCTGTTTGGAGAATTTTCGGCTGCCGGAAGTTACTCTGCACTCCCACGCGTGGCCTGGATTCAGTCATTTGTGTGATTTCCGGGTCTCACGAGCGTGTAAGTCCTCACAGATTTCAATTCGAACAACGTTTGAACCCCAAACGGATCTCGCCAATTGTGTGATTTTCGGGTTCGATACATGTGAACCGTTGTATCGCAGTCAATTTAATATATGTTGGTCTAGGTAATTCTAGGATCCTGTAGGATTCGATGGATTGTAAAACAGAGTCCCAGATACTCCAAAAATGCCAACCCTAGGGCTAGGGTTATAGAAATCGTCCGTCTGTGTGATCGTGATCAATCCGACCATCTGATCAAGACCAAACCCTTGAAACATGTGTCCTAGGTATATTGGAACCTCTAGGAGCTTCTGGATCAGAATTTAGAGGTCGCGGACCCCACAAGGTCTCGAGTTGACTTTTTGGGACTTTATCGCTTTTTGAGTCCGGGGTCTTTGATTAGACCGTTCTATACATGAGAAAAGTTGATGTGGGTGTAGGAATGACCTTAAAGTTATTACACACACTTCTAGGAGTCGGGGGTCAGGGTTTTAATTAAGGATTGTATTGAGAACTTTTATTCATAAAATATTGTGAGTGTTTAATCAGGCTCCCGGGCATAGGCAGACTCGCATGAGGGACCTTCGAAAGGTCCAACTAGCACGGACCAGCAGTGAGTTGACTTTTGTTTTCTAAATGATTTTATGCAAATAATTTTTGTTATTTGATCTTGAATAAGTTATATCGAGTATTGCTCTCCAAGCTTAGTATTTAAATTCAAATATTAAAGGTTATATTGGTTTATGCTTTACATGAGAATGGCTTGGGAAGTAGGAAGATTATTGGCAACAGGATTTAAGGAGTAAATGAGGAAAAGTTTATACATATTTTAGGAAGTTTATTTTTAAACCACCATAGGTACCCAGAGATAATACATGTTGCCTCAAAATTAATGTTGTCTTTGGTATTTTAGTTGCCTTCAGATAAATTGGTTGTCTTCAGTTAGGTCAGCATACTTGACAGTTGCCCCCACGAGTTCTAGGGGTACCCGGACCGTGCGGAGTGAGGAATGCGGATTAGGCTGACTAATGTCCCCTGAATCCTGCGAGGAATGCGGCTCGGGTCGACTTTATGTTTTCGAGACCTGCGAGGACGTGTCACCAATGGTGATACAAGGAATTGACGGTTAATTGTGAGATTAAAACGGAAACCAGGAATTGACGGAAATAAAATGGGTAAACCTAGGTGGTAAGCTAAAGTTGTTTTCAATGTTTTCAGTGAACTCATGCTTTGAATAAGAGTGTGATTGACTATATAGATATACATATGCATGCTTGATTTCAGTACGAGTATATGTGAATAACTTGGTTAAGTTTTTTTATAACTGTTTTTACAGTGGGGTTAGTACGTTCTTATGTACTTTCAAAACTTTATTTTTGGTCCACTCACGTTTTTCAATGTTTTGCACCCCTTGGCAGTAGACGTGCCCCAGTGAGCCACCACAGGGCAGTTTCCGCTTCCCGCACTTCCCCTTCTTGATGTAGGATTTCTTTCGTAAACAAGTTGTAATTTCCTTGAAATTCTGAGTTAGTTGCTCTGATAAATTGCCCTATTTGGTACCCTGTGTTTACACCCTTAAGACTAGGGGTGGGCACGGTCCGGATTGGTTCGGTTTTACTCTGAAACCACAGTTGAACCAATAAGAAAATAACGGTCCGGTTTGGTTCGGATTAGCCTACAACCATAATGAAAACCGAACCAATCCAAACCACTTGTAATCGGTTTGGTTTGGATTGGTTCGGCCGGTTTGTGCCTAACACAAAACCATGCATTTTTCAACCTGCTCTTACGTTATAAATTATAATGCTAACATGTTGCCATTATATCATTCCATTCCATCAAAGGCTAACACAACAACATTCCATTTAATCAAAAGCTGTCCAATTTTCAACATGCATCTAAGTTCACAATTTCCATCAAAACATTCTAAAATTCATAAGAAATGAATACAAGATGAACTACGAAATGAAAGGCTGCCCAAAATACAAGTTCATACTTTCCATTTAAACAAAAGCTGTCCAATTTCCAGCATGCATTTAAGTTCACAATTTCCATCAAAACAAACATTCTAAAGTTCATAAGAAATGAATACAAGATGATAAAACTAAGAAACGAAAGGCTGCCCAAAATACAAGTTCATAATTTGCATTTAATTAAAGGCTACCCATTTCCAGCATGTCCCCATACTGCGCATAAAAGTAGTTTCAATCAACACAAATTTTAGGATACAAGATTATCAAAATAAGAAATGAATAAGAAAATTACCATGACTGTAAGGTTGTGCATCAATAGATAATCAATCAATGAAAATGTGCACAGGCGCATTAGCATTTGATCTCCTCATTTCTATATAAGAAACATACATAATCATAAGTTTAGCTTCAACACAATAAAACTCACACTTTATTATAAGCAATTAATTGAGAAAAATAGATATACCTGACTCAATGGTTTCATAAAACTCCATCTCCTCAATGGTGGGCTCAACTTGTAAAGAAATTGAAGTGGACTTCAACCAATTTTGTGTACAAATTAAAGCCTCAACCACAGCAGGACTCAAGGAACTACGAAATGAGTTGATTGTTCTCCCTCCCGTGCTAAAAGTAGATTCTGAAGCAACTATAGAGACTGGAATTGCAAGCACATCTCTTGCAATGGCCGCTAAAACTAGATATTTAGAACCATTCACCCTCCACCAATTTAAAATATCAAAGTCTCCAATATCTTGTTCTGCAGCATCCGACAAATATCTATCTATCTTATGAGATAAAACCACTGCCTCTTTATCTTCTTGTCTTTTTTTTTCCACTTTTCCCTCATAGCCTTTTTCCTATCACCTCCAAAGCTTGAGTTAGAACTATCAGTCACTATGCTGCTGTCAATACTTGAGGATGTAGTAGAACTACTAAAACTTGGAGTTGGATTACTAACGAAACCTGTCTTGTACAACCCATAAAGATTAAACAAAAGATCTCTCACACCAGCTGTCTTCTCGGCAACATAAGCATCATTTTGCACATACAAATCAGCAATATGCATTGATAAATTGTCCAATTTATACCTAGAATCAAGAACAACAGCTATCAACAAGAATTGGTTCACACTATCAAGTGATCCCCAATACTTGTCATATTTCAATTTCATATTTTGAGCCATGTTACATAGAAGAGGATTGCCTACTACACTCAATTCTGCCAATTCACAATCAATTGCAAATAAGTCATGAAAAGTCGTATAGGTTGTGGCATGCAAAGTGGCACTACACCTCAAAGTAAAGTCATAGAAACTTTTTAAAAACTTGACAAAGACAACAGCATTTGCCCAATCCTCCTCAACTGGTGGTGTATTCCCTCTACCAAAGTAGCTTTTAAAATGTCCATCCTCATCTTCCAACCTAGAAAAAGCCTTCTTAAATTTTAAAGCAGCTTCTAGCATCATGTAGGTGGAATTCCACCTAGTTGGCACATCCAAGACAACCAAGCCTTTACAATCAATCTTATCTTTTTTAATGCAAGATTTAAAAGTTTCTAATCTTTGAGGGGAAGATCTTACATACATGACAGCATCACGAATACTCTTAACAGAATTATGTAACTCTTTCAAACCATCGGTTACAATGAGATTTACAATATGAGCACAACATCTCATATGTAAGTGGACACCATCTAACAACAAACCTCCATTCGGCCAATCTTTCATCTTACTTTGCAAATAAGATACAGATTTATCATTTGCAGATGCATTATCTAGGGTAATTGTGAGTACCCTCTCTATACCTCAATCAATCAAACACTTCTCAATAAGTCTGCCAATTGTCCTACCCTTGTGATTTTGAATTACATAGAAATTCAACACACGCTTATGCAACATCCAATCATCATCCAGGAAATATGCAGTGAGAACCATATAGTTTATATTTTGGACAGAAGTCCATGTGTCAGTAGTAAGGCATACTCTATATGCGGCTAACTTTGCTTTCAAAAGTTGCTTTTCATCATAGTAAAGTGCAAGCAAATCTCTAGCAAGTGTTCTACGAGATGGCGGTATAAACCTAGGGCATGCAACACTACAAAAGTGATGAAACACTTCTTCATCTATGAAACTAAATGGCAACTCATCAATAATAACCATCCTAAGACATGCTTTCCTAGATTTTTCCTTATTAAATCCCGCTGCCCCAAGAGTGGTAATACTTCCATATTTGTCCTTAGCAAAAGTTAGGACTTTTGGTTTGAACCAGGCACCCTATATGGGTATTTTTTGCATAAATTAGTGATATGAGTTCTCAAACTTGATGTCCCATATATTGCTGGATCATATTTATAGTCAGCAGTTTTGTAATACTTGCATCTAACCCTAATAGGTTCAGAAGGATTACCAGTTTGATATTGTTCAAAGTGATTCCATACCTCATTTGGTTTTCTAACTGGTTTTCTCTTTTTTTGGGAAGGTAATGTTGGAAGTTGATCAGATGCACTAGTCTGAGCTTCAGAGGTCACAATTGCTGGTGCAGATTCAGTCATATGTGATGGCTGATTAGAAGCAAAATCTTCTTCCACCCCCGGGTTTACCTCCATCTATATAATCAGACAAATTGCAAATCAAATAAATTGCACCTTAATCAGAAAAATTGCACATTAAATAAATTTTCCTTAATCAGACAAATTGCACCTTATAGTTATTCTGCAGTAAGTCCAAACTCATGGAAATTACAAAAAAATAAAAATGAGAAATTAAAAAAATTCCCAACACAAAAAAATAAGGAAAAGAAAACCCAACAACTATCACACACCATTATCCAAAACAGTAAAAAAATGGTTGTCAGCTTAGGTTTTTTTATACAACATATATAATCAGATTGGCAATACATGACATAACCAATAGTCGTGTCCTTTTCACAATCCAATAATTTATAGAAGTTATGAACATGATTTAATCCCTCAAATTCAGAGACGTCAAGAAACAATAATGGACGCCAAATTAATCTGTGGATGGCGGCCTGATTTAACACAGACATACGTCAGGCAAAACATATCAAACAATAAGACATGGGTTTTTTTAGGTTTATACAAGCAATATCATGAAAGGGAGATTCAAAAACACAACCTAAAGTGGAGGGGCAGTTCGTGGAATAACTATTTTTAACCGCTTAAACTACAAAACCCCAAGCACAAATAGTGGAGCAAGGGGACGAAGAGAAGGAATATTTATCACTAAAAATGACATAAATCGTGATTTAAGTAAAGATGAGACAAATTTTCAACAATGAAAACACATGGAGATGATTAACTGATGGATGTCTCAGTCCACTCACATTCCAAATTTCCGGCTCGGAAAGGACCATACGCTACAACCAAAGACCAAATGCATAAAACACCAACTTTCTCAATAAAATGGAAACAAATATACAAGTACTAAAGTGAAAAAGAAAAAGGTTTGCACAGCACGTATAATCAGATTGGCAAAGCTAAGGATGGGTTTGTTTTAATGGTAATCTTTACCAAGAACAAAACATTTCAAACAAACAAAATCACATATAATCATATTGGAAAAACTAGTTATCTAAACATAGAAATTAATTGAGCATACACTGAAAAGAAATTAGATAAATTAGAAGAACTCACCATCATTGGCACTGAGTTAGCTTCATCCATCGGGCTTGGTTTGAGACAGATGCTTACTTCCAACCACAGCACAGGTTCGAATCAGATGCTTCCTTGCAAGAACTCTGCTTGAGAGTTCGAATCAGATATGAGAGGAGCACTTTGAATCAATGGAGGTGCGATGCCGATGATAGGGATGCGACGCCGACGAGGTTTCTGCTACGCCTACGATGGAGGTGCGATGCCGATGATAGGGATGTGACGCCGACGAGGTTTGTGCGATGTGAGAATGGGTTTGATTGAAGCAATGGAGGTTGTAGTGGTTCAAATCAATGGTGGCTTCTCTAGGGTTCAAGTGGGTTGAGTGAGGAAAAAGAGCTGAGATGGGGCTGCATATTCAACGAAGATGAGATGAGATGTGAGAGAGTTTTAAGTTGTTTGGAGTCCAATTTAGTGCGGCAGGGTATACACTAACACATCTAATTAGCCACTCAACCATTGACACATGTAAACTAATATATATATATATATATATAGAGCTTCCATTGAGGGATCCCTCAAATAAGCTTATTTGAGGGACACCCCTTGTAGGGCCCACTCCAGATTGTATTTCACTAATCCAAACTGTCTATTTTGTAGATACACATTCAAAGATCATCTCTACAAAAAATTACTTGAATCCGATATCATTTGACCATTCAATTGAGTTATTGAAATTTTAGTACTTTCTTAAAGCACCGTATTCATTGATTTTGTAGGACACAGTTGGATGTCGAAACGGTTTCCGATTTGTCTAATTTTTTGTAAGGATGATCTATGAATGAAGACCTAAAAATAGATGGTTTTGATAATTGGAAAAAAAAAATTGTAGGGTACCCTAAAGGGCGTCCCTCAAATAAAATTATTTGAAGGATCTCTCAATAGAAGGGGACTGTATATATATATATATAATTAATATTTAAACGGTTCGGTTCGGATTAGCACAGTTTTTCAAAACTTAAAACTGTAGCTGAACCAAACTACTCCGGTTTGGTTCAGATTTTAAAACTGTTAACTTTTTTAAAGTCAAAACCAAACAAAACCGGAAAATACAGTTTTGTTCGGATCAGACAGATTAATGCCCGCCCCTACTTAAGACATGTTAATCCTTATCTTCTCAATTTTTACAATCAGATACCCAATCTTTTAAATTTGTTACAATGTGGTTCGGGTGTTAGGGTGTCTGTTAGATTTCTCTATTAGTTGCCTACGTGGCATTATGGGTCCCACATTTTTCATTTTTTGTTAATTTTAAAATGATTTAAATTTATTTTTTTTCAAAAAAAACAAGACAAAAATTTGCAGAAAAAAAAAAAGGAAGTTTCACTAAAACACCCAAAATGGAGGTTGAAATTATAAAAAAACCCAACACCCAAAACACTTTATAAACACACCCAAAACCCATTATTATACACACTCAAAATCCATTTATAAACACACCCAAAAAGTTGACTTTGGGGTTGATTTTGGGTGTGTTTCTATGTTTAAATAGTGCTTGGGTTTTTTTATAAATACATGTCTAGGATTGGGTTTATTTATAAATTTGTATAATAATAATACCACATAAATTAGTCTGTAGGTTTTTATTTTCAAACACTACCAGTAATTTCTCTCTCCATCCTTCAGAGCTTGGTTCCCGTCGTCGCCGACGCTTTCCGGCGATATCTGACGGTCTGCATCTCTCTCTCTCTCTCTCTCTCTGTACAAATTAAAAAACCAACAAATTGGAAAATAAATAAATAAATAAAAAATCGTTGGTTTTTGAATTTGGGTGTGGTTATGAGAATTTTGGGTTGGCTTGTGTCTTCTCCCCTGTTTGGTAGATCATGAACTGATGGAAAGAAAACAAAAGGCAACAAGTTTTCTTTTCTCAAAGTTTGAGACTTTTGCAGTTTTGGTAAATTTCCCAGTTTTGCAAAAAAAATCGTTGGTCTTTTGTGGGTGGGGACTGGAGTTTGGAGTCGGGCAGGGGGAGAAGAAATCAGGTGGAGGGGGAGGGGGTCTGTGGTTGCGGGTTGGGGTTTTTGGTTGGTTTGGGTGCGGGTGCTGGTCATCGGTGAATGGAGGAAGAAGAAAATCGCGAGGGCTCTGGTTTGGGAGGATTTTTTTTCTCTTTTTCTGCAATTTTTTTTGTCAAAACAAATATTTTAATCAATTTTAAATTAAAAATGTGGGACCCATTGTGCCACGTAGGCAACTAACAGAGGAATCTGACAGAAACCCTAATAGCGGAACCACATTGTAACAAATTTAAAAGATTGAGTATCTGATTATAAAAATTGAGAAAATAGAAACTAACATGCCTTAAGGGTGTAATCACAGAGTACCAAACTGTAATTAACCTTAATAATTTAACAGAAACTTATAACACTAGGACGTGATTATATATGTGCGCACGATTGAATCCCATCAACCAAATAGATAAGTCGAACAATTATATATGTTTGATACTGTTTATCCAAACACTCACACACTCAGAGAGTTGACCAACTATTTTATGTATAGAACTCCATTGAAAGAGATTCCAATTACTCCGATTTCCGGCTCAACCTTCGGCTCCAACACCGGAAGGAAGCCATGCAGTGCACAGTGGAAGAGCATGAGATTGAGCGGGAGTCGGAGTAATCACAGAACATCAGGCTCTTCGTCTACCACGGCTTGATGTTTTTAGTTGGGATAGAAAAACCGGAGGAAGAAAGAAAGAGGTGAGATTTGGAATGAAAGGCAGCGTTTGAATTTATAAAGGCCAGATTTTCAATCTATTTATGACGATTTTGCCCTTCTCCCATACAAAGACCGTGACCAAGCTACTAAGTAACTGGTTTGGGTGAAAATGTCATTATGCGTGTGTGCATGGGATGAGACTTTCTTTTCTTGTGAATGTGCAAGGTCTTGGGCTTACACACCATGCGTATGTTCTTTTTTAGGAAACTACCACGCGTATGTTCAAGGGACTTTTTTTGTGAAATTTTTGTTCTATTATTTTTAAAATTAGAAAGAGGTCTTGCACCGAATGACCAATTCTCAATGAGATTGATCTGCAACTCTTCAATAAATAAAGTACAAGCACGTCTACCCAAAAAGAGTGTTTTTGGGTTAAATCCAATGGAAATTCACTATTATACCCAATATAGAGATCTAAATTATTTATATATAAAAAACCATATATAAAATGAATTTTAAAAACACCCAAAGCCCATTTACAATATAACAAAGAGGCTTTTAACTTCTTGTAAATTACAAAATCTACCAAGATCCAATTCATGCAATGGGCTTGGTTTAAGCCAAATCCGTTTGAAAAAGGCCACTGGACGAGTATTATAAGGATATAACTCAATTCTCAAAATCCCAAAACCGTAACAAATTCATATCCAGTTACAGAAATTGGCGGTTCTATCTATTGAAACCGAGTCATATCCAGCAGCTCCGAAAAAGTAAGGATAAAAGGCCTGATCCACAAAATCACAGGGCCATCATAGTAACAAGGAAACCATATATTCACTGTCTGTAAAGATGTCATATACCAAAAAGAGGCCTAACAAAACGCAATCGCCCAAAAGCAGCACCAGCTTTACCACCCCCAAAAGTATTCTCTCCCAAATCAGCAATAAAACATCACATCCTTAACATTTTCCTTTATCTGAGGAAGGGCTCGAATCAGCACGCTGCCGCCACCTCCGCTCCCACTTGTTGAACCTGCTGTTGTAGAGGCTACATCGGAATATTCTCCCTCAATGTAATATCGTGCTCGGAATGCAGCAAGATGAGCATAATAAGCAGGCGGAACTGCACGTAAAATCATCATAAACACCAGTGGAGAGCAATAGGCAAAAGCATATACTCCAGAAAATGAAAGATAACAAAAAAACAATTAACACAAGTTTGTACCTATTGAAACCGAGCGGGTACACCTTGCATACCTGAAAAGTCACAAAGCATAAACTTGTAAAGTTAACAAACAAAATACTATTTTCAAAATGCGCAACACAAGTGCAAATCAAAACAAGAATTGAAATCATTGTAAACTCACGTGTAGCATAAATTATTCGTTAGACTTTGCAACTGATCAGCAGTGAACCTGTTCTCGTCAAACAGCACATGGTAGTGCGCTGGCCTGCTAGTACCCTACACACATAACAGACAAGACGGTTGAAATTATATACCAAAACAGAAAAACATAGGACCAAAATAAATCCTCAAAACCGGTCAAGGAACCTACAACCAAAATGCAACTAGCATGTTTAAGTCAACAACACAAAGTACCTGAATTCCAGCATGACTGTTGAGAAAAAAATCAAACTCTGTAGGGTGGCAAATCTTGGTGTCAACAACAGTGCCTAGACAAGGTAAAAACAATTAGTGTTCCGAGAGGAAAAAAATATCATATTTATTTTATGACAATGAACCAAAAATATTTGGAACCTGGTTGAATATTGCCACTCCTATCCATTTGATCACGTCTGTTATGATCAGCAGGGAACAGGCGAGTATGATGCCTTTTCTGCACCACTACAAAAGTAACTGGTGGCAGATATCCCTCCTCCAAGGAAGCACAAGCCTGGAAAAATAGCGAAACATATTAAATAAAGCACCCTTCTCAAGAATTTGTTATTCTATTATGTTCTAAAATCTTAAATTTCAATCAATATACCCAATCCCACAAATGATAGTACAATTCTAGTAATCAACATACCCTTCTTATAGCATCCATTTCATAGAGCAGAACTTGACTAAACTGACCTTCACTAACTCCATCTCTGTCAAAAAAACACCAGAATAAATATTAAACTTCAGATGCCGCATTGCATATCACTGAACCAGTTAACGCATTATTTTAAATATTTACAACATAAAAGTTAACACGTCATATGAATTCCTCATAATGCTGCAAAACCACTTCAATTGCAGAAATCTTGCTTTTGTTACCCTTAAACACATATTGAAGATTTCACACCCGTGAAAGGAAGGAAAAACACACACACACACACATTACAGAAGTTTAGACACATGCATTGAAGTTCAACATATGCACAATTTACCTGTAGAAGATAATTCTCTCTGGTTTTCGGCCGGTTGATCTTCGAAATGCTCTGAAATGCTCCCTAACATAATGACAATAAGCATGATAAGAAAATGTCCTCACTATCGGCCAGTTAAAAGGTCCATGTGATTATTTCCTGATATATACCTGATCATTCCTCCATGAACTGAACCCTTCTGAGGATCCTGATATAAACTATACAGATCTTGGATTATTTCCTCACGGTGAGCCTGTGCAGAAACAATTCCTCGGTACTTACTGACCTCTGGCCAATCCATGGAAGCCACGACCTGTTGGAATAAACTAACAGGTTAACACACAAGAAGTATTCATAAAAAGTAGAGTTGAATACAGGACTTACCGCTGCAATTGACGGGCTACTGTCCTCCCCAGGCTGTGGATGAGTAACATCCGCACCAATGATAATTGTGGGGATATCAGTAACCAGAGGAATCCTCCGGTAAATGGCATCATTTAGAACAGTATTTCTTCCACCAACCTACAAAATTATAAAATTCCATGTGTCAAAATTTTCATGCCCAAAGAAAACAGTGAGAAACATTAAACACAAAAGATAAAGAACAAACCTTCACATTGATCTTAAGGGCTAAATTTTCAAGATATTGTTTACTAAGCTTGGATGCTGCCCTAGGCTGACAGCACTGAGACACAATTCCAAGCTCAGTTTCACATATTCGCTTGACCATCCCTATAAAAAAAGGGATATAAGAAATCACATATAAAAAATAAGTTTTCTTGCAAGTAAAGACAGCGTTTTGGGCCTGGTTTGATTCTCACCATAAGACCCAGTGGCATCAGGCAAAATGATAATCAACAACTGAAGATGCTTCCCCTTATGACCAATTTCTTCAAGTCTCTGAGTAGACTTCCTATGAATATCTTTGAGCACCTTCTCAATCTGCCTAGGATTGGCTGATTCTATGGGAAGTAAAGGTTGGGCATGGAAATCCTAGGAAGATAATATCGTTAGAAAATCGACAAACAAATATTTCAAGGCAGGAATGGAAAGAAATAAGAATTAAAGTCATACCACGCCCTTGCTATCGCACATATTCACCAAATCCTCACAGAATCGGAAGTTAAAATCTTCTCTCAATCCTGAGAAATTGACAAACGCCCAGAAATCCACTTTTCCACCATTTACCATTTTCTACAAAACCAGCATACAATGAAGAAAAAGTGAGTAACAAAAACTTCTTTTACTTTTGATGCAGCCCCATAATCAAAGAACAACCAGAAACACGTTATTTTAAATATTTACGGTCTAAATTAACATATCTTATATGAATTCCTCCTAATGCTACAAAACCACTTTCCAGAAATCTTTGATTTCTTACCATCAAACCCAAACTGAAGATTTCACAATTAAAACAAAACACATCACAGAAGTTATAACACATAGGCATTAAAGTTCGACAGATGCACAATTCACCAGCAGCTTCATCTAAGGAATAAAAAACCCACTATCTCACCTTATTAATCATGTTCCATTGCCCCATCCGTGGAGTTTCCTTCGTTTCACGACCTTGGTCATGGTATTTTAGCTGTGCCATTCAATACAAACATTAGTAGGAAAACAAGTTCAGCGACGCTTGTAGTGCCTGAACAAAAATGGAGACAAATCATTACCAATGGAGGAGGCAAAACTCGAGCATCAACTAGAGCCATATCTTCTCTTACTTGCATCCCAAATTCATCTTTGATCAGCTGATCTCCATTAAAATTACTTTGCTTAACCATCTGCATAAATGCACTAACATGATTCCAAGAAACAAGATAAAAATTCAATGTATAATAAGAAACAAAATACATTCATTGTCAAGATAAAAAAAAGCACAGCTAAACCTGCTTTATGTTCCTCTCCCGCTCATGAGGACGTTGACAAGTCGCTCGTAGTAAGGCTGTGACTTGTCTTTCATTGAGCTTCCTCGAGTATCGTTGCCCAGCAACGATTGAACAAAGCTGCCATAAAGGAAAATAAATCAATCATGTCCTAATACTAGTACCGTGCTTAGAAGAGAATCAAACTGGAAAATAAATGCTTAAAAGATCAAGAAAGGTACCTCCATAGGTAAATAAACAGGTTTTGAATCGCTCCCAGCTTGTAAAGCAGGCATAGCCACATTTCTTAGTACAATATTGTATTTCTCACGATAATATTGAACTACTGAAGTTCTGGTTCTGTTATCTTCTAAAGTAAACCTAAATTGCAAAGTTGAATATTAAGTTATTTATCAAGCTATACATATTTAAATATACACATGCAAACTACAAGCATAAATTATTACAAGACTCACGTTAATTGGCTCAGTGGTTCTGTGGACACTCCAGTGATCCTATAACTCCTATTATCCCTGTAAGCAAGTGCAACCTTAACCCCCTTCAAGGCCTTTTTCACCTGTAAGTAGAAGATTACCACAATAAAAATATTGCAATAAGGGGCCTTGAAGACAATGCATTATAAGCAACTGATTGCATGCTAAAATTAGATGTAGTTTCTCAACCCATTGAGCCCAAATACTAGCAGCTGCACATAAAAATATTATGACCAACTTTTACTTGTTCAGAAAATTAGAAAATAATTTGAAAACTGTTCAATTAACAGAGTGTCTCTTATTTATATTACTCTACTTCTTCGCAATTTGCCTTTAAAAACCGCATACCACGGACCAAAAGAGAATTGTGAATACCTTCAAACGATCACGATCAAGCAAAGGCCTGGACAGATCCCTGTAGTTAAAATGTTTTTTAACAAATTCAGTCACCAGAATGGGTTCATAAAAAGATCTGGCCGATACATCTGCAACATATGAATTAAAGCATTAGGCAAGGCATTTTTGTTACTTGGCTTAGCATGATTCTCAAAACAGCGGCAATTAGGTGAATGCAAAACCTATATTCAGGGAAAGCCCAAACTGTGTTGGCCTTAAACTCTGGTAAAATCCTCTCCAATATTCGAGACCATCCCCAAGTTCTCCTTTCGGCCCAAGCTCAGTGGCAAAGAAAGACCTCCCAATGACAGTGTACCTATGATAGAAAATACAACATTCAAACTATCACAAGTTAGGAAATGATTAATACAAGGATATAAGAAATCATATGCTATTTCTAACAAACGGAGACGAATACTTGTCAGATGGTGCGGCCCTAAGAACAACATCAAGAACTTGTATGGCTTCTTGAGGCGACTCATGTTGCCTACTCTTTAAGAACTGTTGTAACTGATGAAGGTCGGGTTTGTTGGCCAATTTTACAGCCACCTTAAACTCCCTGTCCTTTCTGTAAGTCATTCAAACACAACATAAAAATATTCAGAGAACAGGCAACTATAAAAAATCCAAAAAGGAAACAAACACGACACCACTAAACTCTCATCCGAAAATACCTTTTGGAACCAGAAGACCCATCACGACCATCTCTCTCACCCAACTTGACCACAAACTCTTTAGAGACAAATGGCAATTGCCCTGCTGTGTAAATGCTTTTCATACCATCATAAGCTGGGATTCTCTTTCCCAAATGTGAGTCTTTGTACAGATGAACAAGCTGTTTAATCACATCTCTGTTGGTCTTTTTTGAAGTAACTTCAGGGGTAATTGACACCTAAAGCCACCAAATGAAATTGTCAAGACAACCCTACCCATAACCACAAAACAGAGAACAAATAATAATCTTGTGAAACAGACCAAAAAAAATACGCCAGAACATTAAATCTCAAAACAATTTGAGTTTTCTGGAGATAAAAAGAACTCTCTCTAAAACAAAGTTTCTTATTACTGTCACTCAGAAAATACCAAAACATTTCCGATATTCCCACAACACTTTTCTGAGTCAAAACACTGAATAGCAACCTATTTCAACGACACTTCCGACGAAAGGTGTTTTGATATTCAGTAATCTGACTCAGAAATGTGGTACGGGAATATTTAAAAAAAACTCCTAAAGCACAAGAGTTAAGTAGATGAAATATGAAAGAAATTTGATATAAGCAAATGTTTCAGTAACAATCAAATATAAAAATATTTCTAAAACACATTTCCGTTCAATTTAAAACAAAAAGAAAATATAACAGACAATTTACCGGAAAATAAGGTTCTGGATTAGCTTTTGTTTGCTATTCAGTATTTTGACCAAGAAAAGTCGTTTACGAAACATCAAAACACCTTTACGAGTCAAATTTACAACAGTGGAGAAAAAAAGGGGAATATGAAAGAAATTTTGTAGAAAAATATGAAATAGTTGTTTGCTAGTCGGTATTTTGCTTCCGAAAGAAAGTTCTTGAGAACATCAAACAAATTTTGGGTCCCAAAACACCATTCTCGGTCAAGCTGACAACTACAGCAGAGCAAAATTTAAATGGAAATATAAAATAACTTTTACAGAAACAAAAAGGAATAAACAAAATATATCGAAAAATAAAGCATACGCAAAACAACAAGGAAGAGTCCAAAATGGACATGAGAGAGATAAACTCAGAAATATTAAAATGGAAAACTTATCAAAAAGCAAATAGAAATTAATAACAAAGAGGCTTACATCGTAGTGATGGAGATCTCTCTCCTTAACCTCCACCAAGAAGTGGTTAGCCCTCACTTGAATCCGGGTCCCAAACGTCCCAAATCCTGGCCTTGCCGGAACTCTAATGGCCTTGGACGACGACGGTGGAGGTGTCGTCAATGTTAGCTTCTGCTCCATCTCAGCTATCAGCGGAGCCTCCGCAGACGGAGGAGCAGAACTGGACGAAGCCTGAACCGTAGCCGGCGGAGGAGGAGCGTAAGCTTGAGCTGGCGGTTGAGCAGCGAGAGGTTGAGACGGCGGTGGAGGAGCGTAAGCTTGAACCGGCGGAGGAGCGACGACGCCAGAACCGCCGGCTCTACCTCGGCCGCGCTGGCTGGGACCCGATTCGGACGGAAACGACGGTGGAGCACCGCCGTCTCGTCCTCTACCGCGTCTTCCGCCACCTCCGCCGCGATGAAACGACGGGGCGTCGGAGCCAGAAGACTGGTCGTAATGGCGGCCTCGGCCTCGGCCACGTTGAGACATCGAGTCTCTTGTCGTTCTGGATTCTAGAGAGAGAAAATGAGGTGAGAGAGAGTGGGGTCGTGGGGTGAAGTGAAGAGGGAACTTTAGTGTGAGAGGGAGAGTGGGTGTATGTATGCATGTTATTATATAGCAAAGAAAACGAAGACGTGCTAAGTAAGCCGTGGGATGAAGACGGCTAATTTCTCGTTTTTATGAAATGCCGATTATGCCCTCCCCGCATTTCCGAGACCATGCTTAGAGAGGACCCACCGTGTTATTAGGCAAATGTTCGGGCATTGTTTTATTGGGAGTGAGGACGCTTTGGCTGCTAATAATAAATAAAAGCCTTGTCATATGGTGATTTTAACATTTTTCCGGCAAAAGAAATTTTGTATGTATTGCCTGTTTTAGGTAGAGAGACGACTGTTATATTTTAGTTGAGAAATGCATAGAAAGGGTAGCAAGATATTTTTCTAATACTTATGTGGATGACTTAAATCTCAAATTTATAATTAGGATTTCATTTTTTTTAGGTTAACTCTTTTTACCTAGGTTTATGGGAAGGAATTGCATTTCTTAACAAATTATAAATATTTGTTTTTCGTAATATAATAATGACATATGTGAAATTAGATTTTTATTTACTTTTTAAGGTTTTTAACCTAAACAATATATAATACCAATTTAAGATAATGGTGTATGCATCTGTTGCGCGCGTGTCTATCAATCGCCTGACAGAGGAGGTAGGTAGACTCGTAATAAATTTTGAGGTAGGTGGATAAGAAACCGCTTAATCTGTTCACACCAGTGAAACCAAACCAGCCTGAGCACTTTCGTTTGGTTTCGTTTATTTGGAAACCACATCACGCAACAAAACCGCCTATATTAATTTTTATTACCAAAATGTGAAATCCATTAACCATTCAGTGATAGTGTCATCTTGCTCTCAAAGCTCTTTTCATTTTCAACAATTCGATATAAGTTTTCTAAGTTATTATTCAATTTACGATATGAAGTCCATAATGTACGTAACACACACTCAAGACCTTGTTATCAATGAACTACGACGAATAGGAACAACTTTGGTTTAGAATCAAATCCTCTTATGCAAAACCCCAGCCCTTTATTTTTCTTACACCCTTACTCAAACCTAATGTGATGCCTCATTGTCTTCTAGATTGTTTACCCTAGCGCCAAGTCCTATTTATACCTTAAATGACTTCGGTTACAATACAACTCAAAGTAGGAAATAAAAACATAAGAAAATACGCTAAAAATGACAAAATATGAAACACATTGCACAAAAAACTAACCAATCGCCAAGGAGTGGCCGACTCGTAGGTGTGGCTGGGTTGGGGGGGAGAGAGAGAGAGAGAGAGCTTTTTATTTCATTTTTTAGTATTTATTTATTTTCAACGTATAAAATGACCAATTTTCCCTCATATTCAACAGAAATATTGACAGAATGTAACAGTGGACTAATGGACCGAATAATATAGAGTTGATGGATCATTTGAACGAATAATTTAGTTAAGGGACCAAAATGTAAATTTGGTATAAGTTTGAGAACCATTTGAGTAAATAACCCTGTGAATTTTTGTGTTGATTATGATTAACTTTTATTATTATGTAAAAATACAAATTGATTTATCTATCTATATATATAACAAAATGCAAAGAATCATAACACGTTCAAAAACTCAAAAATTATCCTTGATTAATCAAAGTGCTAAAGGACTGCAAATTAATATAATAGGGGTATTGTAACATCCCACATCGATCAACGGAAAAGGGATAATGTGTCTTATATGTACATGCCCACATCCATCTAGCATGAGGCCTTTTTGGGAGCTCACTGGCTTTGGAGTCGGGGGAACTTCGAAGTTAAGCGAATTGGGGTTAGAGCAATCTCAGGATGGGTGACCCACTGGGAAGTTGTTCGTGAGTTCCTTGAACAAAACCATGAGAGTAGATAAGGGAGCCTAAAGGGAACAATATCGTGCTACGGCAGAGCCGATACAGGGATGTGACAGATACAATGGTAAAACACTCACTTTGATTACATTTTATTGCCATATGAAGTCACAATACGGTTACTGAATCGAATCATGCTTCAATATAGCCTCCAATATGTGACCTTATATCTCACAATTTCGATTTGAACCCAAGATTTCTCCCAATTTGTTAAACCCTACCCTAACTCGTTGAGTTAGAGGAATAATATTGAATGTGCTTCCTAAAAAAAACAAAAACAAAAAACAAGAATTGCAATTAATGGAAGATAAGAAAATGTCTTTAAATTGTAAACGTTGAGAAACACAATGACCAATTTGACTAACAATTTTTCACATTGATCAAATTGAATTTTCATGTAAAATCTAGTGATAAAAAAAGTACCTAATCCTAAAAAAAATTCCACCTGAGTAATTATATAGAGAAAGTTACTTCCCCCATGCTTTTTACTCCCCACTCCACTCCACCCCACATTCTTTTTTCTTTCTTTTCAGTTTTTTATTATTTATATTTGTGAATATCTATATATTTACCTGGTGTAAAAAAGAAATGATATTTCAACTCATAATTACGATAACTTTATGGCAGAGATAGCTGTAACAAATAAATACTCGTAGCGACATTGGCAATTGAAACGATTTTCTACTAAAAAACGAAACGACGGTAGGAAATCATTCCAAACGTAAAGGACCACTGAAACCTCGTAGGCCGTAAGCTGCTTGCTTCAGTAGCAGATGCTTTTTACGGTTTACACCTTGCCGTTGCTTTCGTCGTTGGTTGTTTCGCATTTGGTATCGTATCCAAAAATATGACCTATACAACAGGAGCTTCTTCATTTTATTCTTTGCGTGGGGATCCTCGTCCGTACAGTCTTTGGGACCGGACGCTTTCTGTCTGTTTTACACGTAAAAGAAAAAACTGAACTGTGCGGAGGGGAAAAGAGAATCGGAAAAAGCAAAAAAAAAAAAGAAATTATTTGAAAATTCTGGAAACAAAATTTGAAAAATGGTGCTTGCATAAGCACCGTGAGCTAGCATGTCGTGGATAAAATCCCAAACTCGTGGGACCCAACTGTTTTGACAAAAGGAAGCAGACCAATTTCACTGCATGGCGGCATGGCAGTGCGGAGTGGGTTTACCATACACAAACCAAACATCTTGTCCTCATCTTGTGATTAATTTTAAATTTTTAATATTTGGGTAAGAAACCCAATTTCATGCCCCATTGTATTCTATACTATTTAACCTAATTCTCAAGTTCCTCTTTATACGACATGGGTTACAATACAACTCGAAGTAGAAAATAAAATCTTTTACGTTATTGTCTCTGTCTCTCACATTCGAGTTTCGGATGATTTTCTTTCTATCTTTTAAATATAACCAGACTTGTTTTTATTCTTAAATAGAAGGTAAGGAGTCATTTCTTCTTCCAAGCAAATTGCATTCCTTATTTATTATTTTCTCTTTTTTGTGCAGTCATCCCTCCAGTTTTTTATATCAATGATTGCTCATTATTCTTTTTCATTTAATGTGTTTATCACACAAAAAAAACCTATAATTACAAAACTTAATTAAAGCACCGGTGATCTGATAAATATTCCAGAAAGAAAAAAAAGAAAAAGAAAAAGAAAAAGGGGTGATTGCGTATATCATTGAATTTGAAACGACATTTCCTGCCGTCCGATGATATATTTGGTATTGTTTTGCTGGACCCCCTCGCACCGGATTATTTGGTTCATCTAAAATGACCTCGAGACGAATTTATCCGCGATCGTGGCGGGACCCACGTCCGTACAGCCTCGGTCATGTGCAAAACATCGCCTTGCCCTGACGGTTTGGGCTCATGCGTACCCCGCAAGCTTGTGCGCGGGCACGTGATGCAAGGGATCGGATACTCGCTGCCTATTTTTACACGTAAAAAGGAAAAGCGAACAAAGTGTACGGTGCTGATATAAAATGAAATTACAATTAAGATGAGTCTAAACATGAAGGACACGTTTCGAGATCCTATTGGTTAACATTCCGGAGAAATTACGAGCGTGATCTTTTGGGACGCGTGGAGGGGGGATATGATATACGCATTGCGTTAGCGTGGGCTAGCGTCTTGTGGATAAATCCAAACCTTAGCGACTAAGCAGCTTTAGAGGAGGGGGAGAAGAGGTTGTGTGAGCCAAGCTGATGACTGGTGGGAAAATGCAAAGTGAGTGGTGGGCCCCAGAAGTTTGGACTTAAAGGGAGGTATTTGAGCTACTATCAGAGCTTTTCCATTACTGCATGGAAAAGTTCGACAGTCAGCGCCCACAAGGATACCAAACCTCTTGTCCAATAAATTTTTTTAAAGCTAAATTATAGCAATGGTCCTGTATTATACTCCGACTTTATTTTTCATCTCTTACATTATTAAATTATTACCGTTATACTTTAATTAGATCTCATAGTGCATCATTGGTCTTTCTGTCACTTTAGTTAAGTTTTCTGTCAAAATTAAGAGCAACTTGACAAATTCATAATTTTTTTTTTTCTCTCTCTCTCTTTTCTCTGCACTCTCCCACTTCCCCCAACCCCAACACCCACGAATTGGGGAATTGAAACAGATAGATTGGGTAGAAATGCTTGTTTCATTGAAGGGGGAATAGTAAGAGTATCAGTATAAGAGGTATGGAAAATTGGGCTTCTTTGTGGCTGGACCCTTTCTCATTCTCATTGGAAAATGGGAAATGCTAGCAACCTTCTCTCTAACATTCTCTTTTGGACCTTCTCCATTTTTTACTTGACATGTGTCATTTTTCTTACACTTAAAACAATGCCATTAATATATTATACAAGCTAACTTTTGTTTTCCAAGTTTACCCTTATTAAATGTATTCTATTTATCCAAAAAAAATTCACAACTTTCTTACCATCTTATTAATTTTTTTTATTTAAGAAAATGTCTGCTTTTAAAAAAAAGAGGAATGTCCCTTTTTTTTTAACATCAAGTTTAGAATTTTTTTTAATTAAAAAAAAGGACATTTCCTCTTTTATTAAAAAGCAAACATTTTCTTTTAAAAAAAATAATTGACGTTAAAAAAATTTAATAAGATGGTAAGAAAGTTGTGAAATTTTTTTTGGATAAATTGAATACATTTAATAAGAGTAAACTTGGAAAGCATAAGTTAGCTTGTATAATATATTAATGACATTGTTTTGAGTGTAAGGAGAATGACACATGTCAAGCAAAAAATGGAAAAGGTCCAAAGGAGAATGTTAGAGAGAAGGTTGCTAGTATTTCTCTTAGAAAATTGGGACATACCCTTCTTTGTGGCTTCATTCAAATGGGAGTTTTGGGTGGATTTTCTCTGCGATTGGGTCCGAGCTAGACGACATTGCATTGTATGCAGGGCTGGAGTCGTTGTCGATCAAGAACTCGGCTGATTTGACAGATATGGGGTTGATTGAGATCGCTAGAGGGTGCTGCAAATCACTTCCCCTGCACCCACAAACCTGGAACCCTCTACCCTAGCCCACAGAGAGAGAGAGAGAGAGAGAGAGAGAGAGAGAGAGAGAGATAGAGAGATTTATTTTTATATTTTTGTGTGAAAATACATTTTTGCCCATGCCAAGTAGGAGTTGTCATTGCCATGTCATCATTTTTAACGGAAAAGTTGACAGAGATGAGGGAAATGACGATTTCTAAAACTGCAGGCATAATTAAAGTACAATGATAACAATTTAACAATGTAAGGGACGAAAAGTAAAGTTGGGTATAGTCCATGGACCATTGCTACAATTTAGCATTTTTTTTAATTAACATCTTGTTAATTAGTGTTCCTAGTATCATCCAATAATATTAGGATTCGTTTTAGGTTAGGGATGGCAACGAGCCTGTTTGGGATCGGGTATGTTAATATTATCCCTGTTCTCACTTCTCATTCACACATCCGTTAGAGTCGGCCCATGATATGTGCTGGTTGTGCGACCGCACGATGCCCCTAAAATTCAAGGGCCTCCAAATATTTTTGAAAGCCCAACATTATATTATATATTTTCTACTACTTTTCGTTCTAAGCAAATTTTTATTCCAAAATATTATTTTCTGTTCTTAATGGGCAGATTTTTGTTCTAAGCATTAATAAATTTTAAAAAAACTCGTGAGTTGTGCGTGCGTGCGTGCGGCATCTCTCCTTGCTATTCCCAAATGCTTTTCTTTCATTTGGCCCCAAATTCACTTCTTCCCAACTTCTTTTTGACTCTTCCGTCCAAAAGCTTCTTCTTTACGCTTTGGCAAGGCAAAAGGCGTGCTATGCATCTCTGCTCTTCACCACACCTCTCTCTCTCTCTCTCTCTCTCTCTCTCTCTCTAATATTTTAGAATTTATAAATTTTGTGTTGCATTTGGAATTAGCCATCATATGCATCTTTGCTTCATTTTGTTAGGGGTAGTTTTTTTTGTATGTAAAAGAAAATTGAGTGGATGTGAGTATGTGAAAATAGACAATGGATGATCTTGATTCTATTTGTGGGTTCTAATGTAATTGATGCCACATAATGATTTTGGTTTAATTTATGATTTATGAAATTTAAAATTTTAAAAATTATTATTTTACTTATACGTCTAGGGCCTTATTAGCTTTCTTCGCATAGGGCCTCATATCTAATGGACCGGCTCTGACATCCGTTCCCGCCACCATCCCTTATAAGAATTTTTAGGGAATACACATACTCGTCCTTTTCCTCGTTCCTGTCGCTATTAAGGGATTACCTCCCGAATCTCCAAATTTTTATTTATTATTATATAAAAAAAATCTTCGTACATTATAACACTTATTTTTCACTTTTAAGTATCACTTAGCTCAATTACATTCAATTGAATTATAAGGTATATCAAAGTACTATTAAACAGAGAATGTTTTGGACTTCCAAGAAACCTTAGTCGCTCTCTCCTTCTGTGAGTCCTAAAGGAAAACTCCACAGAGGGGGAAGGAGGAAGAAGCGTCACTGTCCCTCCCCCCATCTTTTCTTCTTGTCTTTTCCTTTTAGGTTAGTGAATAAGTCCATTAGAGTGTTTTGAATAAAAGCCCCTTGTGGTAGTTTCTTCTGAGTCATAGTTAGATTGAAGTTCCTCATCACCCACTTTTAGTTTATTTTCTCAATCAAATCCTGCTCCCAAAATCCACTCCCTAATGCCACTCATGTTTTTTAAATTTGATTCCACATTGTCTTTGCTGGAGGTTGCTATGAATCACCCAATTGTTCTTTGGCAAGGTTGTTGTTTTCATTTATTTGTTCGCTCTTATAAGTAAGTAGATCGCTGGAAATCATATTTTCCTCAAATCTGTTACGGATGCGATGAAGGGTGTGGCTGCTACAGCACTTCTTCAGGTGATGGTGATAGGGTTCGTATAGGCTAATTGGTTGTTTTAGGGTTTTGGTTATGTTGAGTTTGCGGGCTTTGTTTGGACTTATAGTTAATTGTGGGTAATGTGAGCTAGTAGTTTTAGTGCTACTTTTGTCCGCGTTAGTTTTGCTTTTAGCATGTTAGTTTGTTGCCTTCTTGGGATTGATATTTAGATATCTTGTTGATGTCTTTAATTGTATCGTTGAATCCAATGAAGTTTCTATTTGATAGAAAGAAAAAAAAAATTCAATTCATTAACTCAAAATAATCTCAATTTAATTTGACATAACTAAATAAATATCAAATTATATTGTATAATATTGCCTTCATTTTTGAGGAAAATGTATCAACTATAACAAATATTCCCTTATACACTTGCAACCTTGTTTATGATACTTTCTTAAAATTATATTATGTTAGATAATTTTAAATTTCCAATTTAAATTTCGCAAACAGCGCCCAAAATCTTTCAACCAGCCCTAGCCCTACCTTTCATCATCAATCTTCAATTGCAGAGTGAGCTAAACCTTATCAACCCAATTTGTAAGGCCTTTCTAGTAATTTTGCCCTCAAACCCTTTGTCGTTTTCCTTTGGTTTTGACAGTGAAAGTTTGGATTAGCATCTCAATTTTAAAATAGATAATAAAGACTGGAGAGAAGTAGAGTTCAAAATTAACCTAACGACGAAATACTTCGTAGGTTTCCTAGCGGTTTCGATGAGACTAGGATGACGTGGGTTATATGATGCCAGAAAACGCGTTGGCTTTGTGACCTCTGTTTTCTTTAGAGGAGTTGAAGAAAATCAGAATAATGTGGGACCTATTGTCTGCTTTACCATATAAATCAAAGCGTAGAATATATCTTTTGGAGGGGACCAATTTTACCCGGATCGAAAGTTCTTGCGAGCAACCTCTCTTTTTCTTTTTCTTTCTTTTTAGTTAGTATTTGGACAAATCGATCACTTTTTTCATTCCATTGAATGACATTATTACAAATTACAAGTCGGTTCAATAGAGTGCCCTTATTTATAGTAAAAAAAGATGTGATAAGATTAGTTTGCGAGTGGGATTTAAACGCTTTTGTAATCACATTTATATACGACGATTACCATGTCTAGTCATGGGAAGAATGTCTCAACTCCAATTCAAAGGTTTCTTAAGCTTCACTTTATGTGTGTGAAGTAGGCAAAAGAGAGTGAAACACTATCTTGGTAACCTATCACGTTAAGTAAAAGAGAACAACAATCATTTGACTACATACAATACGTTAGGGATTTCAAAATTTATATATGAATAGATATATGACTGATTGCATATATTAGTGATGAGTCAGTGGGTGCATTGTGAAACAGAGTTATCTTTTGAAAAGTATTCCCCAAACAGTTGTGAATTTTGGGTATTGACAGTCATATTCAATAGGAGGCATCTATCCACTGAAATAGTGTTTTGGCACCTCTTCACCAAAATCAAATGGGTACTTTTTGACACTCACTCAATCTATGAAAAAACCCCACAACGTGGGACTTCTAAACACAATAGAAATCAATCTCTCTCTAACTCATTTTCTCAATATATTATACAATTTCCTTGTAGAAATTCTAAGGAAATTTCAGTTTTTGCTAAACTCAATAATTCCAATATTTGTTGTATCCTGGAAGTGATTTGTCTGGAACCCATTAGCAAACTCTATTGAGTGGGGGCAAATATTACTTTAAGGAAAACGTAGTAACGTGCCTCAAAGCCAAAATTTATGTCTTAAAGTGATTTGAATAAGCACTGAATAAATCAGACCAAAAAAAAAAAAAAAACCACTGAATAAATTTATATAACCTATTCCAGGATGCTCAATGCATACTACTATGATAGAGAGGATGAGTTTATTAAACTCTTGGTGAGATATAATTGTTTTTCATGTCCTTAATAATAGGGATATATCATGAGTAACCTCACCTATATAAATATAAGAAGTGGTGCTGCTTCTAACAAGAGTTTTTTGGGTGTTAATCTTGTAATTATTTATGAAACCAGGTAGTAGCACACGACCATAATAGTGCTTATCAATTCAGAATTTTTTACAAGGAAATTTTAATGTGATCATGTGTGTGGTATTATCCGGTTTTGACAAATGGACACACGATTTAAGGTATGGAAATGCCACTGTTGTCTCCGTCAAATCTTTGAAATACTTACACTAATTGAAGGTTAAAATCGAAAGATACCTTCTTGTATACATGAACATATAATGATGATTTTATTGAAATGTTTAAAGTATATTACAATTTGGATGAGAATTATTGGTACTGTAATATATGTTTATTATTGGTTTCAATGAGAGAATGACATTTCCAGTTTATATAAATATTTTTTGAAATTGGAAGGAATTGTTAGAGATTTCAAAATATATATGAATAGATATATGACTGATTGCATATATTAGTGATGAGTCGGTGGGTGCATTGTGAAATGGAGTTATCATTTGAAAAGTATCCTAACAGTTGTGAACTTTGGGTATTGACAGTTATATTCAATAGGAGGCATCTATTCACCGACAGGGCCGGGCTTGATTTTTGGGTGGCCCTAGGCTAGAAATAAAAATGAGGCTAATTTCTCTTTCATTCTCCTGAATATAATAAACTAAAATGAAAAAAAAATTATGCAATTAAATACAATTTGGATACATAAACACGACTCCAGTATTGATTATAAAATCGTTGCCCCAATCAGAAAATAAACAAGAATGAGAATACAAATAATTTGCATTCTTTCATATTTCCTCACTAAATAATCTACTAACAAGAATTTTTGGATAAATAAAAGAATTTCTAGTCCCTATTGGCTTTCTTTCATTGATCATTACTTTTAGCAATTAAATACTTTTTGGCAATTAAATACTTATATACATGCAATTGATATTCATATATTACATAATTTTCATTTGAACTCTTCAGAAACACTTGTAATCATATTTGGGGCCTCCAAATGCCAAACTATTGAAATTATTCTCCTCTAAAATCATATTCTTCAACTTAGTACATATATAATATATATAATTTGGGGCCCTACAAATGCAAGGCCCATGGCCTTTGCCCTCCTTGCCCACCCACAGGGCCAACATTGTCCACCGAAAGAGTGCTTTGCCACCTCTTCACCAAAATCAAACGGGTACTTTTGACACTCACTCAAATCTATAAAAACCCCACAATGCGGGACTTCTAAACACAACATAAATCAATGTCTCTCTAACTCTTCTTCTCAATATATCATACAATTTCCTTGTAGAAATTCTAAGGAAATTTCAGTTTTTGCTAAACTCAATAATTCCAATCTTCGTATTATCCTGGAAGTGATTTGTGTGGAACGTATTAGCAAACTCTATTGAGTGAGGGGGAAATATCACTTTAAGAAAAATGTAGTAACGTGCCTCAAAGCCAAATTTTCTTTCTATTCTCAATTTAATTTCCAACATAATATTATCATACAGTCAAACTAATTCAAAACATGTTCAACTCTAAGATGTTGGCCATGTGTTGCATTGCTATTTCTTTAAAGGTTGCACACAGTCACATACAAGACATAATTGTTAAAGCATCTTCCATGCTCTGCTCAAGTGTAAAGAGAGGTGTAAATTACATTTATGACATGTTTACTAAACCATAATTGGATTAGGTGGAGTTGAAATGAGGAGGAGTTGGATTAAGGAGAATTAGATTCAAGATTCATATTGAAGTTGTTTGCTAAACCATGTGGATTGAAGGGAGTTAGATTTCAGATTTCTATTGAAGTTGTTTACTAAACCATAAGGAATTGGGGTAGGGGTGGTACTAATTACTAAAATGTCCTCGTTGTTAGGTTAAAGTAAATGGCAAATTTTAAAATTTTAAAATTGTGTGAGGATATGATGAGTAAAAAAGATGAATTCCTAATGGGTTAGTTATCCAGGATTAGAATACCACCTCCCACCCAAGAATTGAATTCCTTCAAAATCAGGAATTCAATTTCTAATTTTATGTAGGCCCCACTTACTTTTCAATTCATTGATGTGAAGTAAACGCATGAATCTTTCATAGGTGGAATTCAATTCCTGATTAGTAAACACACCATTAGAGCTAAAGTGACTAGAATTGGCTGCAATAGGGAGATGTATAGGGATGTAAATGCGTGAAAATCGCCTAAGATGGGAAAAAGATGGGCTTTTACACCCATTTTTATATTTGCTCCAAGTGAACTCCACAACATTAAAGGAAGATAAAGAAGGGAGTGGAGGTCTAGATGCTCGCTAGATGTTGCTCTGTGGGTCTCACGGCTTGACTCAACGCACTAAGTGTTGCTTGCAACGGTCGACATGTTAGAGCGCACTAAGTGTTGCTTCCAACGGTCAATGCATTAGAGTGCACTAAGTGATGCTTGCAACGGTCGACAGGTCACAACGCACTAAGTGCTTGCAACGGTCGACTCTCCCCAAGATCCAAGGGTTGGATTCATTGACTTTTACAAACCCAAAAAATAGCAAAAAGTTCTTAAAATTTACCTAAAAAATTACACCTAGTCCTATTATTTTTTTTCAATATACTCCTGTAGGGGACTTTTCCTTCCGGCGGCTGTAAATGAGCTGGGCTGCGGTAAATGGCAGATTGATGAAATTGTCCCCTGTGTCTGAGTTCGAAAATCAAGCCCCAAAAATGCTTCGAAAGGGCAGTAGAGCCTTAGAAAGCATCTTGGTTACCTTCACCAACTAAAACAACAGCAACTTACAGATGATTTCTTAATGCTTACAGATAAATTTTCTAGCTTGGCATGAGAGGCTTGTGGCATGGAATCAAAATCAACATGAGTTTAGCACTGAAGAGGAAATTATGATTTCGTGGGGAAAAAGGGGAGTGTTAAGGTAAAAAAGAAAAGGTTTGCAAGAAGATTTGGCTGAGAAGAGAGAAAGAAAGAACAATGTTCTTCTGGCAGCTTGACAAAAATTCTGTCAAATGTGAAAGTGGTCTGCCAGAAGAGGAAAAATGGGGAAGAATGGTGAATAGTGCACAAAATTGTTAGGTTTTGCAAGTAAGAGAGGAAACTTGCTCTCTGGATGTAGGTTGGTCCTATTGGGCAGAAGATGCCTCATTTTATAGCTGCTGGAAACCATCTCTTCCCAAGAAACCCTAATGGTTTCTTCCCAATTTGGCCAAGCTTTTCCTTCATCTCTCCTCTCCTCCCTTGACTTTTTCTATCTTGGTGAAATTTCCTCTATCTATTTGCACAAAATCAGAAATTTTGGGAGCTCAAAGCCCCTTTTCCCGCAGCTGTTCAGTGGAAGGCTCCATTCTTAGCTATTTTTCTTCTTCTTTCCTTCCTCATTCCCTGGCTAGATCTGATGAAGGAAAGCAAATGGGTATACATGCTGGTTTGAAGGGTGCTCTTCCTCCTAGCAGCTTACGTGCTAATATCCCTTGGTTCATCGAATGTTTTTTGCTTTGAAACTTGCTCCCCCCATGTGCTGGAACCTCCTAGTAGCTTTGTTCAATGAACCTTCAGACCTCCTCTTCGTGGCTTTTGTTCTTCCAGCCAGGTGCTGGGGCCTTTGTGGCTCATTTATGGCAATTGCATGGACCAAGGTGGTTCATTAAGTAAGTGAGCTATTTTTATTAAACGTTGGGCTTTTTGGTTGAGTCAATAGGCTATTTTGATTGGGCTATTAAGCTATTTTTTCCTCTTTTGTGGTCACCCACATGTTTGGGCCTAAGAAACGGGCTTGAGTCCCTAGGCTCATAAGCAACCCGAGACTTTCCATTTCTTTGCCCATTAATGGGACTCATGTTGATTTATTACCATCCATACCACAACCCACTCAAGCAAGCCCCGAGTATTTAAGTGGCTTGGGGCCCACTTATGCTTGTGGCGTGATGGGGTGTGGAATAATAATTCCTTGCTTGGCGTGACATGTTGCTTGGCGTGCTTCAATTTTATCGTCCTTGAAGAGGGATATGGTGCTTAGTTTAGCATGTGCTTGTATTTTATAATATTATTTCAATCATTGGCATGATGAATTATTTATTTAGCATGGCACGCGGACTATGACTTGTATATGACGAGCCTTCGTGTACTCCAATATGTGACTTTTCTTAATACAGTATCGTATTGGACCGAAAACTTATTTGGGCCCAACCATGGACTTTTTTGGGCCTCAACAACTCCCATAATTGCCCAATTTTCCTAAAAAATCAAAACTAAACACCTACAATGTTATTTCCGGAATGTTGTTGAAATTTTAATATTTAGGTCGATTTGTTTGGGAAAAAATGTAGCATAACTAAAAGGACACAAAAAGTTAACACAATAACGTATTAATACAAGAAAATAAAAAATAATTTTTTTTTAATATTTTATTTATACTACTTACTATTAGATAGTGCTCATAAATCTCATTATAGGTACCCAAAGATTCATAATGAACTTCGATAGGAGTTTCTCTTGAAGTTAATTTATATATTCGGATTTATATCTACTTATTTGAGTAAAAATCACATTTACATCACAGGAGATGTAAATGGGGCTTTACGCCTCCAAATTTACATCTCTTAACGGGAGAAGCTCTTTAAAATCCTTTATCAAGTTTCCCTTATAAAAGCTAGTCAAACTATTAACACTTCCCGAATTAGGAGTTGAATCCCAGCCAATGTTGGTTTTGACCCAACCCACAAACTGACTCTAATAAAGCAACTCAATTAAAACGATAGGCCCTAGGAATGCATGTCTGAGTTCCTGTGACAAAGTCACTATTATTTGATTCTAATAAGTTGAACAAATTTGTAGCCGAAAAACAAAAGGCAGTTGATCTAAAGAAGAAACAAAATTGCATTCAATAGCCAAATGTGAGTATATATATTAAAACTAAACACAAAATACACATAAGAGATGAGGTAAAATGCTACAATCTAGCATTCTTGAATTTGGAACTAGTGTATCAACTCAAGATGTATGTAGAGAGCCTCAACTGCCTCATTTATCTTCCAAGAGCAGTTTTGTGCAAGATAAAAGGGATGACGACTCCTCTTCCGTAGCCAATCCAGAGCCTTGCCATCTTATTCTACCAAATTTATCAAGCAGAACTATATACCTATAAAGTGGTAACATGAACAAAATGTAGCTTGTCAGGAGAATTATTCTATAGCCGACAATTCACAGAACCATAAAAGTCAACGGCAATAGAGAGCTTTTGTACCCGGTCAGAAGGTTCAGTATTTTAAGTTCTTTTCTGAAGTAGTAGTGGTCACCAAACGAATATACGATCTGCCTTTTAGGTTCATTACTTTCATCATGCTTAGATTTCCTCATAATCCTGAGCAGCAACTTCTTAATTGGACTCCGACATAAGAACCATGAGTCTATTAATGACACCTGAAGAAAGCTTCATTAATAAGTTATATGTACGATACTTGTGATAACGGTTAAAGGAATTTTTAATGGATATATTATTGAATAACATGAGAAAAATGAAGGTTTATGTGCCTTAAGCTTGTGATAACCAATTCTCCAACAATACACCCACACACATACAAAGTATGCTATGTGCATAAGCTACCATTTAGTTGAGAAACAGAAACAATAACTATAGGCAAAAATACATTCCTAAACAAGATTGTGGACAAGAGACCTTGCTCCTCCTAATGTCCCCATCAAAGAAAAAAGAAATGTCACTTATTTCCCCCCACCAGCAGGGGGCAGGGGGGGGAGTGCATGCCAGTCCCGCATTTAACAAACATAAAAAAGAGAATGAGCAAGACAATACAAAGGCGACAATACAAAGGCCACAATAATGATAACCTTCATGTTTTATACATATAACAGGAACAATGCTTATCTGGAAAAATTCAAGTGAGGAAATGCATGCTGTTATAAAAACACTTTAAAGACATAATTTATAGTCAACCTTGCCATTAAATGAACCCGCATTAACAAGGTTTACTTCACACTGTTCATCAAACTTTGCACAGAAAGAGTTATCTAAACTTACAGAAAGTAAGTATTATTAGAGGCAAGAAAAAGTGGGTAAATAACTACAACAGAGAATGCAGAAAATTGAATCAATGATGACAATCTATAAAAAACACTTGTACCTCATATAATTGAACATCCCTTGAACCACTAAAAGCATCAAGAAAAGGAGCACTCCAAGAATGAATCATTCCCTGTCAAGGACAAAGAACTTTATTTTGTAGGAACGATGGTAACAGAAAATCACAAGGGCTGAAGCAGTAACATAACAAGTTTAACTGTCCATATACAGTCCACAGGAAAAACCAAACATAATGCATCCATGTAAAAATCACAATGCCTGCAACAAAGTTGCTATCTAGCTTGAGTATTACCTAGATTGGAGATTAACGGGCAATTGAAAAATGACAACACTCTGACAATAGTAAACAACACACTTCAACATGTAATAAATAAATTGGAGATCAATGGTTACAAGGCAGCTCTAGTGGTTTCCCCTACTATAACTCTGCACAAGGATGACTCAAATGCATTCATGAAATGGGTCAGACTGGGACTAGACAAATCTTTCTACATTTCTAAACAAAATCCAGCTCTAGTCTGCTCACCAAGTTTTACATTAACCATCAACTGCATTTCACTCTCTAAACTAAACTTAAACAAACCTGAGTGGTTGATCTTATCTGTCACCCTTAAAGTACATTTTATGTTATAAGGCATAAAAATGAAAATTCCAATTTCGGAGGTGTGCATTGCCACCGCTTGATGGTTTTACTGGACACTGTAGCCAGTTTCCAATCACTGAGGACAGAAAACTTGCATTTCAATTTCTAGATGCATCTTGCTGTCCTTGTTATTATTGGAGAACTTTCTCAAAAGTCATACAGTTTTAATCTTCATGTTCAAAAGAGCATAAGTAAGTCAAATGCATTTATATCTTTCCTTTTTCTGCATAACATATGGCCAAATTCTCTTTGATAGACACTTCCCATACATACACATTATAAAATGAACAATAAGAATGTATAACTCATCTTTAAGAATCGTCAAACATTGTAAATAATTCATGACGGGTTGCACATTTCAAAGTGTATAAAAATACTATAATGATAACTAAATTAAAATACCTGGGAGCTTGCTCGAAATGAAAGGCAAACTAAAGATGCCTTGGGGATTTCCGCTTTGTTGACAGCTGCCACATTTCCATTTCCACTGGAGCCAATGGGCAGCTTTGATATTTTGCCATCAGAGTAGTTCACTTCTAAGTCAGGAAACTTAACAGCTGCGGTTGCAGGAATTAAGATTTTATTTGCCACAGAAATCTGCACAGAAACTTAAAGTTTATAGTTCAAACTTATAAAGAAAAAGAAACATCCTTTTTAGTGCACCAAGTAAGAGTATAATGCTTCCTCATAGAGACTAGAATATTACTATCAGTTAGTACTACTTATCATCTCAATTCCTAATTCTGAAAAGACAAAAGGAAAGCATCCATTTCTACACGACAATGTACCAATCCATTGAAACCCAAAAATGAACTACGGATGCAAAATGGCATTAAAATAACAAATTTTCAATGGGTTGATTGCAGTGTTTCCTTACCTTCCCACCATGCTTCTTAAGCTCTGACATATCAGCAAAATACCCCCTATTCAACTCATCTGCACTGCCCTAAATCACAGCAACAATGCATTAATATTGACACATGCCCCAAAAACACACACACAAATAAAAGAAACAAAAAGTGGCACAAAAACTTACAGCCGGGCACGCTCTTTCTTTATAGCTTCTTTGTTTCCAAGCTGCAATCAAATTGGTTTTCCCTAATTTCCATTAACAACACTGGGTTTTGGCTAATTTGGAAAAAAAATTGCAAATTT
>NC_024126.1:7771008-7782030 GCF_000346735.1 Prunus mume | reverse complement strand
CGGATTCCTATTGAAGTTGTTTACTAAACCATTTGGATTGAGAATAGTAGATTCCGGATTCCTATTGAAGTTGTTTACTAAACCATTTGGATTGAGAATAGTAGATTCCGGATTCCTATTGAAGTTGTTTACTAAACGATATGGAATTGGGGTAGGAGTAGTACTAATTACTAAAATATCCTCATTGTTGGGTTAAAGTAGATGGCAAATTTAAAAATTTTAAAATTGTGCGAGGATATAATAGATAAAAAAGATAAATTCATAATAAGTTAATTATCTATGAATTAGAATTATGGGAGCACATTTTACGCAGGTGGCTTCTTCACTCCCATCTTCCGTTTGTACTTTTGGTTCACTATGTTACCAGAGACTCTCTTGGTGGTGTGGACTTGCAATGGTGGTTTGGCTGCTTTGCTGTGGATGGTTTGGTTTGAAACTTTGTATGTGGGCCTTGCTTGTATTAAAATTCTGTTTTGTAATCTTTTGGGCTTATGTCTTATGCTTCTACTTATGTCACTCAGCCTTCAAACTCTTGTAATGTTTTTGCATATTTAATGAAGGTAGTTTGCCTTGACCAAAAAAAAAGAACAAAAAAAAAAAGAATACCACCTCCCACCAAAGAATTGAATTTCTCCAAAATTAGGAATTCAATTCCAATTCCTAATTTTGTGTGGGCCTCACTTACTTTTTAATTCATTGATGTGAAATAAACACATGAATCCTCATAATTGGAATTCAATTCTTGATTCGAATTCCAATTTTTGATTAGTAAACACATCATTAAGTCACTAAGGTGCACTGTTCAAATTATTTAAGCAATGGTTTAATTTTCTTTAAGAGGGACATCCTAGTTGATCCCTTCTTTCTGACAAAGATCTTTAGACTAGTACAACTTTCAGAACCATTATTGGCACTCCATAATAGTCATTATACAGCTTCCAGTTCAATCAAAAGTCATCCTCCAGTTAAAGCTTGATTTAAACACCCCCTCAAGTTGGAGCATGTATGTCCAATAGATTCAACTTTCCCTTTAATTGTAGGAAAGCTTCCTTGCCCAATGCCTTTGTAAACATATCTCCAATCTGATCTTTGGAAGAAATCAATGCATTACGTAATGAACCATCTTGAATTTTCTCATGAACAACATGGCAATTGATTTCGATGTGTTTTGTTTAGTTCATGATAAATCAGATTTGTTACTATGTACATGGCTGCTTTGTTGTCGCAGTAAAGTATACTGGGAAAATAATGTGATACACCGAAGTTTGGTAAAAGATATCATACCCATTGCAGCTCACAAGTGGCTACAGCCATGACCCTATACTTGGCTGACTTCTGAAGAAGACCTAGAGACAATGGGCTGTTTTTTTTTGTTTTCCATGAAACTGGACTTGTACCAAGAAACACACAATAGCCGGTGGTTGATCTTTTTGTCATAGGACAACTTGCCAATTTGAAGCACAAAAATCTCATAACTGTAATTCACTATGGAATGGCAATAGGATACATTGACCAGGTGATACTTTTAAGAAATGAACTAAACGTGTAACAACTTTTACATGAAGAAGCCTACTTGAGTCCGTATAGCCATTTGTGTAACTTGCAAACGACACTCTCCCCCTCACGGACATAAGCAGGCGGAGGGTATATCTAGGCTTCTTCATGTAAGTCCCATGCAATGATGCACTGCTACTAGAAAAAGGGTTTTTGTTCATTATTGTTATCAGTATTATTATACAATCTCATATGTAATGCGCAGTTTTGGATGGAAAATTCATATAGCATAAAGAAGTAAACCAAATGTGTCCGTATCCTATAGCTACTGTCTTACCAACTCTCTCGTTTGTTTTTTGGTTCGTGTCAATAGAAATAAAACCAAATGATAATGACGGGTTTCTTGTTGAAGATCCGTTGGGTGGTTGCATTTGGCGAAGATAGTAATCATTTCTATATATCTGTATGAAGTATCAGCCATATGGAAAATTTGGTAGAGTGGAGTCCTTGTACGAAAGTTCTTCAAGGGTAATAAAGGAATAATTCTCAAGAATATTATGCCAAAATTATTGTTTCCTCCATATGATATTGATCATATATTCCATTTGAGGGTGTTTATATTTTAGTGGGAATCTTTAGAAATCTAGGTAAGATTTTGAGAAAATAATATTTCTTGTAAAAGAATTAGAAGACAGCAGAAACTTATGGGATATGGCATTGATACTAGAGACAAAGTTTGAGGGCGTCCAAGAGAGAGAGAGAGAGAGAGAGAACACAGGTGGTGTGGTGATAATTGACCTAATTAAATGCAAATTTACATGCAACTTATTAACAACTTTTGGCCTGCAAGCCCACCCTTAATTGTCTTTAGCAAAGGATCTTTGCCCTAATCGAGTTTCCATGAGACATCTTATCTATTTTTTAAATGCCTGAAGGTCGGCATAGTACTTGGCTATCCAACGTTTAATGATCTTCACCTCAATTTTCCGCTGATTTACTAACCAGTCTGGATCAGTAATGTTGTTTGCATTAAGGAGATCCAAGCAATGAGACCCTGCAAAATACAATTTAATTTCATATTATAATATATAAAAAAATTATTTGATATCTCTATCTTTTTGGGTTTTTTTCCTTACGTACAAGAAAACAACATTATAGTCATTGATATCCGAAGAGGTGAGTAAAGACACTATTTAGCACAATGTGTATACAAATAACCATGATTGTTAGCTATTAGGCGCAAATAATGTTTTTAGCCACCTTATCATTTGTTGCGAATGTCAATGACTATTAATTATGGTTTTTTTTTTGGGTGTGTAATGTGGAACGATAGTGTGAGAATGTATACGAGCTGCCCCGAGAAAACTTTCTCAAGTGCAACATATTTGAAATGTTACATTTTGTTTTCGGATTTAGCCCTTGTGAAAATAGTGAATTTGGAAGTTACCATTCTTTGCATGGACGGCAACGACGGTGTCTGATATGTCCTCCAACACTCTGCGATGAGAATTAAACAAACTGTTAAACTTGGTCAAGTAAACACAGCATAAGTTGTTTATTCATGTTCATATGCTTACCCGCCACTACTGTAAGGATCTCTTAGCCCATTGGAGAAAATAATGTTGCTAGCGAACCTTTCAAGTGCTAGTTTTATATCCTGTTTGGCATCACAATTAATTTTTGCTAGCATTAGTTCTCAAATATGAAGAAGAAAAAAGAAGAAGAGTGATATCATTTTGAGAACATATAATTATAAGATAATTGATTGATACATACATGGCCTCCAAAGTACGTAGTGGCCCAATGAGGCCGAGGAGGGACGCCATACTGTGCCTGGCAGGATTTGATGTAGTCTTTTAGGTCGAATTGGTAAGCTGGAAACATGCTGTCGTTGCTGACGGAGGTCATCGGAATCACCATGTCACTACATGTCTAAAGTCATCACCATATTATAAGATGTGATTTAATAAAGGTACATTTTCTTTTCTTTTTTGTTTGATTTCGGAAAAAAAAAAACTATAAGATATATACATATATATATATTCTGAATATGTGTGAAGATAAATATCACTAAACTAATCACTAATTGGTACGTGTCGATGTACTTAAATTCTAATGAGTAGAGAATACAAAAGACAACGATGCATCTTGTTAATTAATTACTTCACTTATTGTGCATCAATTTAATATGGTCTCAAAGGTGACCGAATGGGAGGAGTGATTATTTAGAACTTTAGCCTTGGGGGTAAATGGTCACAAACGCTGAAGCTACAAGCCACCACTATAGTTTTCGATTTCCTTACGTCTATTGAGCTCTGGTGTTAGCTGTTAAAAATTAAATTATGAGGGGACTGCTTTCAATAA
Organism: Prunus mume; assembly: GCF_000346735.1. Next base: position 7,778,172 of record NC_024126.1, on the reverse strand, counting down.
TGACTATTTGGCTTGTAGATACTGCAACAAATTTCAAGCAACATGTATAAAAGAAGTGACTTAATAACCATGGAAAAGTAATATGTAACTTGTAAGCAACCTAGCTAGCATGTGCGCAAGTCAATGTGATCTCATCTAGATGTTATCAAGGGACCATTCCCACAATCAACATCAAGAACATACACTCTCCAAAACATATGCATCGTGAATTGCGCATGTGCAAAGTTACGTATCCACAACTCTGCTGACTAAAGGAATATATTCCATTTTATGGAACACAATTCTTTATATAAATGATATATAGGCATGAACTTAATTAAATAAGTTGGTAATTGTCATCGTGACCATTGTTAATACTTAATACTTTCTAAGTAGATCATAATTAGTCATATAAATAATTAAGATAAGGTGACAAGTTACGTGAATAGTTATAATTAACTACCTGCCAACTCCAGCCCATATCTGTTTCAGTTAAATTTCTGGGATGATTAACATAGCATGACGTGTTTCCACTAAATGCAACAACGCCGGCAAATATTTTAGTAAGAGTATCATTTCCAGAAGCTCCATCAATGCCCCCACATACAGCAGTGACTGGATATGTTGGTGGACTATTGTATTGAGCTGCGTTACAATACAAATTATCCAAGTAGTTCTTCAGCTCGGACGATTTGATCAAGGGCCTAGAAAAGAAAAGGGTGACAATAATAGTCAGAATTAACTCTCGTCATTTTTTTATACACACTACTGAGATGTCGTAGGAGTTTGAACCCTAAACCCTAACTCTCGTCATTATGTATAAATATCCTACGTAACAAGCAAACGAAAGAGTAATGACGGATTAATCTTGAGAATTAACTCTTGTTATTAAGTAAATGACAATAAAACAAAAGAGAAAAGACTTAAACATTAAAATTAACTACTATAATTGTTTAAATGCCAACATGAAAATGACAAATAAATAAAAAAAAAGAATCGAGAGGGCTACCGTGGAATTTCTTGATTAAGTAGAGTAACTCCTATAATCATCAGAATTATCTAGCTTATTAGCTAGCTGTTAAGATCATCCCATAATGGAAAGGCTAGCTCTGTGAGCACCTACCTGCAAGTGTGAAATTTCTCACTAAGAAATGAGAGGCCTTCAGGCTGAGAAGCAATTGCATCAATTTCAGACCACGACTTCTTTATAGTTTGGTAGCAAGTCTCACTCGCTTCCTACACGTGTGCATGCCAATAAATAGTAATTAAGAGTTTTTTTAATTAAATAAAATATTGATGCTAAGACAAACGGGTGAACAAAAGGGAAATATATTACCCTAAAATCTTTGGTAACAATTGAATAATATCCATCCTCCGGGGGAACAATGTTATCAAAGTAAAGAATTGGAGCTGATGAGGCTAGAGCTCCTAAAGCAACATGGGGGTACTTTAGCCGAAACCATGAAGCAAGCACTGCATCAAAAATACAAAATGAGAAACGAAAAATAATTAAAAACATGGACAAAAACTTTCTGGATACTTAATTAATCAGTCGTATTTGCAGAGATGGGTATGGAATCCCTCACTTCCGCCGTACGATGCCCCGATAACAATCACCGGAGAATGCTGAGCGTGGAGTTTCTTCTTTACGTGGATGAGGACCTCTGCATAATCTGCTAGTGCTTGGGCTGAGTTGAAGTACCCAAGAGTGTCTGCATTTTGAAATGCCTCTTCCCTTGATCCGAATGGGACCGATTTCCCATAGTACCGGTGCTAGAATGAGAAAAATAAAAGTCTCAAAACTAAGTAACATATAAGAATTCACTCTAATCAGCGTTTATCTGGCAAGAGAACATCACATATATATAGATATTTACGTCTATCGGTATTCGATGTACATACCTCTATAAATATCTGGAGGGCTTGGAACTGATGGGCGTTCTCACTGAGAAAGCCAATAATAGAGAGATCATCATCAATTGCTTCTTCTTCGCCAAGGTAAGCAAATATTGGTGCACTAACATTGGAGCCACCCCAATGCTTGAAATTGATCAAATATCTTTGTTGAAAAGTATTGAAGCTATCAGGCCTGAAGTTGAAATGGTCAAGTGTTTGGTTATAATAAAATGTTTCAAAATCATTAATTGGATCAGCAGCAGACATAGTTTTCTGCTGGTCGTGCGCAAAATAATTTCCGCGTAAAAATTTGCCTCCATTTGGACTCAGCCGTGGGATATTCAGGTGTGCAGAAGAAACTGAGGTTTTGATAGAGAGAGAAACAATTAGCACAAGGCATTGAAGTAAAGACATGAGTAGGTTAATTTTGTAGCAAAATGCTATTGGAGAGTATGAGTTGTGTGTTTTCAGAGCTGTAACTAACAACGGTTATATATAAACTATGAGATATCAAAGAATGGAAGAGAATTATATATTATTTTTCGGTCAACAAGAATAGAAGAGAATATGTCACTGTTTTGACTAGTCAAAATTCAAAGAAAGTATATTTGGCCGGCGAAAATCGGTGGCCTTACTGGCAACAATATTTAATTACAACAATAATCACTCTGTTTACAATTTAATAAAAGGAAAGAAAACATATATGAGTTTAGCTAAGTTGGCTAGAGCGGATGTGCTCCATATAGTCTACACTTGAGTTTGATTCCATCTCCCCATAGTTTAGATTAGATTAAAGTAGAAGGATACTACTTGTCTCCTTATCGGTAGGGAGATCCTCTCCCTTCCTGGAAATCACAGTTTAACACATATGCAAAAATAATTCATTAAAAACACAAAAAGAAAAACTTCTGCACATATGTCACCTTGCTATTGGCAAGAATATAGTAGTTCCTACTTACCTAGTAAGGAGGGTATTTTCCAAAGTGGAATGCAAGAAACTTGTATGCAAGAAGGGAGAAGTTAATGATTGTCCGTGGAATCACATGGGAAATTAGAGTCAAGTCCGTTTATGTAACTCTTTTGAGAACAAGAAATTGCGAATTATTGTAGAAATTAGTTTCCTCATTAGAAGTCTGGATTTTAGGAAGAAATTTTCAAGAATCCACAAAATTAATATCATTTTAATTTTAATAATTTTTTATTTATTTATAAAAGCTAACGATATATTATGAGTACTGCTAAACGAACCCTAAAATTAACTGAGTATACCATATTACCAAACTATTTATTGAATTACTAATTTACCCTATTAGAAAATGACCAAAAAGGGTATATTGAATTGTGAAACAAATGTAATTTTAATAAGTACACCCTATTCAACATATTCAACCCTAATCAAATGACTAGAACCATCTATTTCAGAAATTTTTTGCATTCTTCAAAAGCCATGATTTACCAAATCATTCATTTTTAAAAATCACCGGAAATCAAGTTATTACATCTCCTGGAAATCTCCAGGAATCTTCTTTAGGATAGTTTCCAAGTTTATAGGGTCCCTTATGTATTTCCAATCCAACTTCAAGTTCAAATCAGAATGAGGGATGGACTAAAATTTGGTTTTTTTTTTTCCCCTCTTTTTTTTAAAAATACATTTTTTAATGTAAATTGTATATGCTGGGTGTTCTTGGGTTGTCATGGCTTCAAGGGAGTTCTGGATTTTTGTTCATTTTTTGTGTAGCAGGTTACTAAATGCATACTCAGGATTTTGTCCATTCAACTTGTTCATTTTCAGTGTTGGATTTCTGGGTAATGGACTTGATTCACTTGAATGATCTTTGACTGTTTCATACTTGATAAAGCTTTTTAATTGGGGAATTAATGTCCATCCTTAGTTCCTGCTTTAGATGTTTTCCTGGTATTGCTAGCAATTCAAAAGCAGAAGAATCTTCAAATTGTGAACACTGATATATATTTTGCATTAGGTTCAGTCAGCTTTCAATATAGAGGGAGGCCAAGAAAAAGCAAATGGGGCATTGAAAAAACTTATACCGGAGAGGTGAATTGGTGTATTAAGGTGTATCAAGGGTATTTTTGGTAGTTAAATAAGGTGTACTTAGTTAATTTTATATTTTAATTTAAATATTAGGGTGTACTTATATTATAACTTATAAGGTATACTTAATTAATTTTAAGGTTCGTTTAGCAACACTCTATATTATTGATAAAATACAATTACAATATTCGAATAAAGAATTCTGTAAGAACTTCCAGAAGTTCCTCAAACTAATTATAAGCATTTATATATAAGACAAAACAAGTCAAACAATGAGCTAATATCCATTAGAAAAATTGTGAAGATAAATAACTCCACCTCTAGTGTCCTCCCAACAAGCCAAACATGAAAACCAGAGTGTTGAAGCTTGTTTTGGTTGTCATGTTTGGTTATGTTAGAATGTGAGTATTTAACTTAAAATTAATTGGTGGAGCAATTTAAGATAGCATTATTGCAATGTTTTCTTCGTTTAATGTGAGACATTTTCGATACGTTCCTTTATGTTTAGCATTTTTTGTGCCTAATATGTAAATAATTCTTATCCGGTGACATGGGAGCATATAGGGCTGTTGAGCCTACCACTTAAATCATTTTATATATTAAAATGTGAGCATCTAACCTAAAACAAATTGAAAATTGAAAAAGGACCCAAAATCTTTTAAACAGTTGCATAGCTTCCATACTACACTCCAGTCAATGAGGAGTAAGATTATTTTAAAGAAATAGTAAGTTGAAAAGGATATACTTGTCGATTAGTTAGTCAGTTAATTAATGTATAAGTTGAAAGCAACAACAAAGGTTATCTGAATATAATAACTTGACCAAATCAAAGCAACTACACAGAAAAGGTATATCGCAATCATTTTTTTAAAATAATGTTCGAATATTCTAGGATTAACTTATGGGAGGGAAAAAAAATAAAATCGGGGTCAATTGCCTACAAATCATTATTTAATTAAATAGTTATCTAATTCAACATCCAATTGATGTAATTAATTTCCAGTCTAGACATTAGACAGTTTGTTTGGCATTTTTGTATTATTGTCAAATATGTTGTCAAGAACGGAACCAACAAAATTTCAACGAGTGGACTAGCTACATTTTCTTCAGAATATTTATAGTATCAAATATTCCATATAGAAAAACCCATCTAGAACATTTATTAATCGTGTATGCTTCTAGTTAATTAGGCAATTAAACATTCCTATGGGCACTTCGTTTGCTGAAGGAACCTTTGTGGGGTAGCTGGTCTGTTCTCCTGAGATATTCGCAGCCAAAATGTCCCACATCAACTGCTACAAGAACTTTTTCGCCCTTTATATTGGATGCGGAGGGACATCCGCTTTTAACTTGGGGGTGCGAGGCTGGGAAATACACCCGATGCTTAAACCCTAAACCCAAACCCGGTTGATATATCGGGTAAAATAGTTAGGGGTCTTTACCCGGTGTTTTCCTTGTGCGGTTAAACAAAGAAACGCCGATGCCCCGCGTGTAGAATTCCCGTGTTGACCAAATTGCCCCTCGAGAGGTTTGAAGGTGGTACTGCTGCACTTGTTGTATTATACCATACCCAGGTGTCTTGCAGTTACTGGTTTGTCCTCACCTCTCGTGCACCCCCCCATTTTCCCAAAATGAAGAAAAATATGCAAGAAGAATGGATGAGTTTGTATAGCCTATATTTTTGCGTGACCTATTTGTTGGATCAAAAGTGAAAATTAAAATAACAATCATAGTTTAGGACTTCGGTTATTTTCCCATTACCAATTAGTTTCGGAATGAAACCTCAACTTCTTTCAACCTTCAATATCTCTTTTCTCTATCCACCCCGCATTCCTCTTCATTTGTTTTTGGTTTAATAAAATTTGAAAACCTCTTGCAATGCCAATGGCAACCAAATAATAATTGTTGATGGAACTATTGAAAAAATCTTTAATGTAACTAATAACCAAAATTAAATGAACCGGGCGGGTATAATTTCATGCTAGTTCTCCGGAACTATTACTTCCAATCTAGTGATAGCATATAATTTTCAAAAGAGAGTTCACAAATTTAGAAAGAAAAAGAAAACCAAAATACTACTATCTAGTGATAGCATATAGTCTTTCAACGTGAGCCATTTGTGTCATGGTCTTAAAGTGATTGAGAGCTTCCCCCATTAAGAACGATGTGGACATGGACAACTACCACTACTACATAGAGAGCTTCCCCCATTAAGAACGATGTGGACATGGTCACATGGACAACTACCACTACTACATTTTAGTCTTTGCGCGAGAGCTTCCCCCATTATTTAGTCTTTGCGCGAGAGCTTCCCCCATTAAGAACGATGTGGACATGGACAACTACCACTACTACATTTTAGTCTTTGCGCGAGAGCTTCCCCCATTAAGAACGATGTGGACATGGACAACTACCACTACTACATTTTAGTCTTTGCGCGACGAAGACTACTACATTTTAGTCTTTGCGCGAGAGCTTCCCCCATTAAGAACGATGTTAAGTTTCGTCGCGCACAGTCCGTTGCGCAAAGTTCGTGAAGAAAGGATTTGCGCGACGAATAAAGACAATTCGTCGCGCGGTTTGCGCTACGTATAACAACTTCGTTTAAAAAAATATTTCGGGACGACCTCAGTGTCCGTCGCACAAATATTTGCGCCACGAAACAGTGGTCGTCGCAAAAAAACTGCGCGACGGACCCTCTCCCGTCGCGCGAGCTGCAGGAACTTTGCGCGACGAAATTGTATTCGTCGCGCATACACATTTTGCGCAACGAAATTATTCGTCGCGTATGATGAAAATATATTTGTCGACGTATTATTTAAATTTTTTGGGCGACGATTTACGTTTCGTCGCGCAAAAGCAATATATATTATCAAAAAAAAATTATTATTATTTGATTTTTAATTTTGTAAAAAAATAAATTTGGTTTGTTTTTTTTAATTAAAATGAAATTACAATAAAAAGATTAATCGTAAAGAAAACATCTATTATATAAAATAAAAGAAATGTATACAAATTGTAAAAGTAATTATAAAAATAAAAACCTAGATAAATAATGTTCCAAAATCTACTTGGTCATCTGCCACATGCGGCTCGGAGGTATGGGCATCTGCAAGGGCCGTGGTGTGCTGGGGATGCTCGGGGTGGACAGGCTCGGAGGTCGACGCACCAAAATTCAGGATTGGAATACCGGACCGCGCGAGGGACTGCAGAATCACCGACATCTGACCCTCAAG
>NC_024126.1:7739224-7753528 GCF_000346735.1 Prunus mume | reverse complement strand
TCGAAGGCCAACCCCTATTCACGTGAATAGTGGCTGCCCTAGCTCCCCCCTTGCCATGGCTAAGGGCAATATGGGTGGAGTTGCTCTAAGGAATCCAATACATTTGCATGTATTTGATTTGAAAGTTGAGTGGTTTTTTTGTTTTTTTTGAAAAAGGTTTGGTTTTTTCTAAAAGTGAAATTTTTTTTATATCTAAAACCTAAAAAACCTTTTTTTTAATTTAAAAAAACCCAGCCCCTCCCCAGCCAAAAACCCAACCCAGTTCTCTGGCGATTTTGGACATTGAATTCTTCGACAAATTTATCACTGCGATGAAGCTGCGTGGAGCGAAATCGTTAATCGTAGCCACATAACGTACGCCGAGAAATAGCTTCGAGATCTCGTCCGAGACCACTCCGACAACAGCGCGAACTCAGCCGTTTTGCTGCCTTCTCAGATCTGCGACCTTCATCAAGACCTCGAGCGCGTGCAAGATCGAGCTGGAGAAGCAGTTCTCAGCGATATTGGAGCACGTGACCGTCGACGATCTCATGGTGCTGTCATTCACCTACAAAGGCGAGAGGCTCTTCGATTTCGAGAGCATGAGGAAGATCATCTCCAGGTTCGTGGAAAAGGAGAAGAGCGGCGCGATCGCCAGCCGACGCCAGAGAAAGAGGGAGGGTTAGGGGCTGGGGTTGGTGTGGGGCAAGAGGGGGTGAACACGGGCACTGGGTTTGTTGGGCAAAGTAGGGGCTGGGTTTTTTTTTTTTTTTAATGAAAAAAAAAATGTTTTTTTTTTTTATCATTTGATATAAATTTTTGTAGGGACTAGTTATTTAGTGGGTGGGCTCCACAATAGACATGTCAGCATTTAACGTTTGACTAAACAGTCAACTTAATTGAATGTTTAAATTGGTTATGAGGTGTAAAATGATGAAATTGAAACTCAAGGCCTATATTGAGAATGACCCCAAAATTGCAGGGAGTCTTTTGATGTTAAGCAAAAAAAAAAAAAAAAAAAAAAACTATTGCTCTATCACTTTGAAGACCCGTTTTTAATATATATATATAAATTACGTGTTATACTTTCATAAATATTATCATTAATAAATATCTACTTTAAATAAATATCTGAATATGTTTTATTTTCATTGCAACTCTTGCATGTTATCAATACTTGGTGGCTAAGTTTAAAGGATTGTAGTGATCAATTTTGATTGATATTAGTGATGGACATCTCCATTTTTTTTATAGCCAAGCAAGGAGCACTACCACCTTGTGAGTTGTCATCTGCATATCTTAAGTTTGCTTAGCTTTGAACACCTCCTGCTATAATTTCTTATAGTTGGCAGCATTACAATCATATGCACATGCCGATTGACACCACTTACTTGATATGCCGACTTTTCCCTCCTATCTCATCTTTAGTTGACTCTTATTGTACTATAAATAGAAATCATTTCCTTAACTTATTTTGAGGACATGCATGGTTGTGCATGATAGAACAAGAAAGTGATAGAGAGAAGAAAGAAGAGGAAAAAACATATTACAAAGTGTTAAACAAGAAAGACTTTGGAGGGAACTCAAGGTGTTGGATTGTAGAGTTATCTTACGTTGTAAAAACTAGGGGTGGCATTTTAGACCTAAAAACCGAAAAATCGCAAAAACCAACAGAATATTTACCGCAATAAAACCGCGATCGTGGTAAACCGAACCGCATTTGAGGTATGAAGAACCGAATCGCATTTGCGGTTGTGGTTGCGGTATTTAATTTTTAAAACTTGCGGTTACCGCAAACCGCAAAGTATAGCCAATCTATGTTGTTTTATTTGATCTTCTTATAATTAAATGTACTAAACTATGTTGTTTTATTTATAGATAACATTGGTGCTCAAACAACACAACTGGGTTCTTCAAATCCACTCACCACCAACACTTGAGTTTGTAACTTTAGTTTGTAACATTGGTGCATTGCATTTTTCTTTTAGTTTGTAACTTTAATTAACTTTGAATTGGATTTTTCTTTTTAGTTGTAACTTTAATTCATTTTGCTTTGCATTTTCCTTTTGGTTTGTAACTTTAAAGGATTTGGAATGTTTGAGAAGTTTAACTTTAATTAGAATGCTTGAAATTGTAACTTTAATTTTCTTTAGGTTGTGAATGCTTAAGAAGTTGAGGAGGTTGTGTATTTATTTATTTATGTTGTGAATTTATATTTTTGTGAATGCTTGAGAACTTGCGGTTTTAAACCGTTAATTCGCAATAACCGACCTCTTTTTGCTGTTTCAAAAATCACCATACCGCAAATAGTCGATCGGTTTACGGTTTGGGCAAAAATTCGCGGTTACCGAATCGCAACCGCCCCTAGTAAAAACATTGGAATCAAGGTATGGATTTCTTAGAGGCTTTTACGGGGATTGTTCTAATTAAATTTCGTGAGCTCTATATTATGTGTGATATTGTATAATGTTCTTGATATAGGATATTTACGTATTGTGAACTATTTGAATAATGTTGGCATAAGTATATCATGTCATGGTTAGGAGGAGTTGTTGGATTGAGAAAATAATGATGGAAAATAGGGTAATGGAAATAGTTTTTTTGTGTAGTTGAGTCTAACTCTTGGCAAGTACCAGGTCTCAGGGATCCCACAGTACACATGATTTTTATTGGGTGATTCGGGACTGGCGAAAGGGAGTTAAACAAGATGACTAACAAAAGGGAAATTACGGGATGATTGAAATGGGTGTTAGTTCATATAAATGGGCATTCGGGACCAAGTGGTATAAGCAAGGTATGGGACGTGCATGTTTGTTTGTCTAGTTATATGAATTAACGGGAATATATGAAGAGCATTCGTTCATGCATTATTATTAATAATTATGATATTTTGGTTGTGTGATTGCATGTCACTTAATTTAGTTATATCAATCTACTATGGTAAGGTCTCATGTCCCTACTGAGCGGTGATTGCTCATCTCTCACCCTATTTAATTTTTCAGATGAATTAGTGGGTAAGACAATGACTAAACTAGTTGAGGCTGAATTAGATGAGAGTAATAGAGCTTTATTTATTAATTGTAAAGTTGTAAGATTTTGGAGCTATTTTTATAAGAGAAGTTTATTTTAAACCCTTCTTTGTATTTCTTTTTATTTTATCATGCACCGGGCACGAGGTTTCCACCACCCAGGTCTAGGTCGTGACAATCACTTTCTCTCTATATGTAGGAAAAACTCAATGGCTCAAACTCCATTGCAGCTGCCTAGCTCCTCCCCACACCCAAATCCATTGCTCTATCAATTTCTTTAGTGGGGCCGATTTGGCAGTGGTCGTCGAGGAGAGTGAGGAGCGTGGCTGTGGCTGGCTAAAGCTGGCTAGCCCTCCCGATCTATTTCCATGGCTGCTTCAGACTCAGTGTAAGAGAGAATGGTGGATTTGGGCAGTGGCCATAACGGATCTGGGCATGGATGAGAAGTTGGGCAGTGTCGTGAGAGGGAGGATTTGGGCAGTGGACTTGGTGAGGGAGGGAGGGAGGGAGGGAGGGAGAGAGAGAGAGAGAGAGAGAACGATGGATTTGGACGTGGTAGGGGAGCTAGGCAGTGGCAATGGAGTTTGAATAACAAATTGTTGCCCAGAGAAAGTAAGAGTACGATGATTTTTTTTTTTCATTGACTTTTTTCAGCTTTTTAATATTGAATAATTATTTATTAAATTTAATTATAGTTTTTGATAATATTTTATTTCAATTAAACAAAAAAGTGGGTCTCATATGCGCCACGTTAGCACTTAACAGATTTTTTAATAGTCAATTTAACGACAGAACCATATTGCAACAAATTTCAATACTAGGGTACTGTATTGTTAAAATTGAAAGTGCGTAGACAAACATGCCTTAAGGGTACAGCTTCAAGATACCAAACTGATATTAACTCTTAAGAAAACACAAGAACAAAACAAAAAATTTGGGTTGTATATCATTGTCAAGAAACAAAAAAAAAAAAGGTTCCTAGTTACTTTCATGTTGAATTTTAAATCAAACAAATATGTGTATTGTTAATTGAATGGGTTTTAGATTTTTAATTTGATTTATTTTAATTGAATGTGTGTTGTGTTATACCATTAGTCCCTACCGTCAAGTCTGTGACTTTTTCTGTTTAAAATGATGACGTGACAAGCATCTTTTAGATTATTGATGGACAAATGTGATTTTTTAGTTAGGATTATTTGTAGCAATGATCCCTCAACTATACTCAAAGTTACATTTTGCTCACTCAACTCCAAAAGATAGTTATAAAGGTCACTCAATTAGGTGTTGTGTTGCACCATTAGTCCCTACCGTTAAAGATATTTGACGGTAGGGACTAATGGTGCAACACAACATTATTTGTTAAAATTTAGCTCATGGACTGAAACATGCAGAATTTCAGGTCTGACCCGTGTAATGTTTCAGTCCTGTAATGTTGGTTACATATAACCAGCATTATTTGGAGTCAAAAAATATATAAGAAACATTGGTTGCCTTCTAGTTTTAATAGCACAACTCATGTTAAAACAGTTGAACAAGTGTATGCCTTGAGTAAAGAACATGAAACCTGCCAGTTGCTTAATCTTGAATCAATTAAGAAGCATAAAAATGATGGTAATAACTTTCTAAATATTGGTTTAGTTCAAGTAGCAGTTAAGCCCCTAACCAGATTAGGATTAAAAGCTTCTATTCTTCTTTGTTTGCGTGACGTTAGATTTACTGAATTTAGTGACAGCACCTTAGGAGTGATTGAGTCCAATTTATGTAATGGCCTAGTACATTTTGATTGTTATCCAGATTTCACTGTAAGTCTTAGTGATCCTCATATACTAAGAACTTTAACTTTGAACATTAAGACTGAAGGTTATAATGTCCTCCCAAGAACCCAACCTTTAGCCTTGGTTTACAAAATTTATTACAAAGTTGCAGGCACTAATATGAATTTTCAAGCTCTTAATAAAAGCCCAAAAGATCAAACTGTTTTAATCCAAAGTCATACAATAGATGCCCATATCCAAGTTCCTCAGACCATTAAGTGGTCAGAAGTTGCCCTTCCAAAAGATTGGACCCTAGTCACCGAGAGCCAACCAGTTCCAATACAGCGTAGTCTAAATAATTTAGATTATATCCAACAGTATCTAGATGGTACAATAAAAATTAGATTTGAAAATCAGCCCCTGAAGAAGTCTAATGTCCAGTTACAACAGTTGCCGACCCCTAGTCAATCTCAAAATCATGCTCCTGCTAGGCGCTCCTTTGCAGCCTCGTCCTCCACTCTAGAACGAGACCTACAGTTAGAAAAGGCCATGATTGATTTCAAACTTGAATCCGTGAGAAAATCCTCTTAGGTAAACCAACCTTGTTATGGCATGGTACCAATCCAAGATGACAAGTCCGATTCACTAGAGTCACCTACACAATCTGACTTCCTAGTTGAAAATTTGGTAGCAGTTGATAATCAACTTAGAACCCTTAATAAAAAATTTGGGATTAATTGGAAATGCTTAAATCATCATCTCAAGACCCCAGAAAATCAGCATAGGAGAAATAGTTATCACCAAGCTTACCCTAATAGTGAAAGCCGTCAAAAAAAATTTAATGAATGGAAAGATTATATGCGGTCAGCCAAAGTCGAAATTTTCTACCCTGATTTTATTGAAAGCCGCTACATGTCTAATGAGTTAAAAACTCGAACTAAAGAAAGGTGGAAAATGGTAGACAAAACAGAAGTTGAAGCTAGTCATCCCCCAGTTGACACCATAATCATCAATCATAAGAATACACCTGTTCCTGCTAGCCCCTTCAAAGCCTTTGAAAGCAATGATACTAATAGAAGACTAATTGAGCAGAATAATTATACCAATCAGAGTCTAATTGTCATAGGGAAACAACTGGATGCAATTGAAACTAAGATTGACAAGATAAGTCCCCCAGAAACTAAGTTTAAACCAAAAATTGAAAAACCAATAGTTTAGTTCCAGAATTTTAAGTCAAGCCCCACACTTAAGATTAAACCTACAATAAAGAAAATTGAAGAAATGTTAGAACAGTTGACCCCAAGTCAAGCTGAAAAATCTGGTCTTAAAACACTAGATTCTTTTGCAACCACGAACCCCTATGAGTCTGAACCTGAGACAACAGAATCCAAAACTAGTAATATTTAAAAAATAGAAAATGCTTTCAAAAATTTGGAAGTCCAAGTTGAACCCAAAATCAAAAGATTAGATAGACACATAAGCCCTACTAGCTTAACCAAAAATTGGTACCCTAGACTAACTCCTCCAGATATCCAGTTTGAAGAAAGAAACTTCCAAACCCAGTTTTCAGTTTCTTTTGATAAATTGTACGAATGGAATATTGATGGTCTGTCTGAACAAGAAATCTTTAATAAGTTACAACATATGTCCATGGTTACCAACAGTTACATCACCAATCACAGTTTCAGACAATCTGATATTGTACCCCTGTTAGTTACTGGGTTTACCGGTACTCTCAGATATTGGTGGGATAAGCACTTAACCCTTGAGTCCAAGAATTTGATTATTCATGCTGTAAAACTTAATGAAGATGGTCTCCCTATATTTGACGAACAAATAGGTCAAGGTATAGAAGACGGAGTCAACACTTTGTTTTACACAATAATTGAGCATTTAATTGGAACCCCTAGTAATACTACTGCCAGGATCCATGACCAGCTTAGTAATCTTAAATGTCCTAAGTTGTCTGATTTCAGATGGTACAAAGATGTCTTCATCTCTAGAGTCATGCTTAGGGATGATAGTAATCAACTTTTCTGGAAAGAAAAGTTTGTTAATGGTCTTCCAAATTTGTTTGCCCACAAAATACACACGAACTTGAGTAATGAACAAGGCCATATAGATTGGGATAGCTTAACATATGGAAGTATCATAAGTACAATCAACCAAGTTGGTATGAGAATGTGTACTGATTTTAAAATTGGTAGACAAATACAGTCCGATAGGAAATCAGCTAAATATGAATTAGGAAATTTCTGTGAACAGTATGGTCTTGCCAACATCCCTCCTTCCAGGAAAAATAAGCCTAGTTATCCCAGTCACATTCAAAAAAATCGTCATTATTCACGTAGAAAACAATTCTCCCGACATAATGATGATAATCATGAGTTCTATAAAAATAAAAATAAATAAAAAAAAATTCCCCCAAGAAAAATTGGCCGAAAGCCCCAAGAAGTCAAAAGAATAATCATTCCAAGAGAAATAATGATAAAACCAAAATCAAATGTTTTAAATGTCAAAAGTTTGGTCATTATGCCTCTGAATGCAAAGTAAAGGATACTATTAAACAGTTGAAAATTACAGATGAAGAAAAAGAAAAGTTGATAAAGGTTTTAGAGTTGCGAGACTCTGAAACAAGCAATGATGAAACCATAGTGGCCAGCTTTGAGTCTGAATCTGACCAGTCTTCAGATTCATAGTCCAGCTCACCTAATATCCAAATTTTTTGTAAAGATAAATGTTGTAATAGATTAAAATCCATTTATGTTCTTACTAAACAAGAAGAACAAGAAGAATTATTAATAGATATAATAAGCGAAGTTGAGAATCTTGAATTGAAATCTGAGTATTTAAATAAGTTAAGAAAAGTCATTAGCCAAGAAAGCCCAAGTCAGTTTGTTCCCTAGCCGATTAGTTTAAATACCACTTTAGAAAAATTTGCTAAAAAGAAAGAAATTACCTTACAAGATGTGTAATTAGAAGAAAAAATGGTTAAAAAAGAAATAGTTGAATTAAAACAGATAAGTCATAAATTACAAAATGAAAATTATGCAATCAAGCAAGATTTAGTCCGTCTTATCGAAAAAGAGTCTTCTGAGTCCAAAAGCCAGTCAGAAAGTCCTCACAATTCTGATGACGAACCTTCTGATAGCCAACAAGTTGTGAATTTGATCAAACAAGTCAATTTTAGAAAATGGTATTCGAAAGTGACAATATTTGTCCAAAATTTTGAGTTCAACACAGTTGCCCTATTTGACTCAGGAGCTGATCTTAACTGTATTCAGGAAGGTCTAATCCCTACTAAGTTTTACCAGAAATCTAGAGAATCCTTAAGCACTGCTTCAGGAAAATCACTCCAGTTAAATTTTGAGTTACCAAAAGTCCATATAAGCCAAAATAAAATTTGCTTTAAAACCTCATTTGTCTTGGTCAAGAATATCACCGACGAAGTCATTCTAGGGTTACCATTTATTGCCTTATTGTATCCCTTCTAGTTAGACTATGATGGTGTCATTTCTACCTATTTAAGCGAAAAGGTCAAATTTGAGTTTCTGTCTAAACTAGAGTTGCATAACCTGAAAGCTTTGCAAAAGCAGTCAGTGTCCAAATCAGTATAGATTATTAGAAAAAATAACCAGTTGAATTTTCTTAAAGAAGAAATTAAATTCAAAAGAGTTGAACAACAGCTTAGTGATAAATCTTTACAGTTGCAAATTCAGCAGTTTGAAAATAAGTTGAAAAATTAGATTTGCTCCGACCTGCCTAATGCTTTTTGGTATAGAAAACAACATGTTGTTTGTCTTCCCTATATCAAAACCTTTAGTAAGAAAAAGATTACTACTAAAGCCAGGCCAATCCAGATGAGTCAAGAAATAATGGAGTTTTGTAAAAAAAGAAATTAATGAGTTACTTCAGAAGAAAATAATTCACAAAAGTAAGTCCCCTTGGTCATGTCCTGCCTTCTATGTCCAGAAGAACGCTGAGTTAGAAAGAGGAGTCTCAAGATTAATTATCAATTACGAGCCACTTAATTCGGTCTTAGAATGGATTAGGTATCCCATACCTAATAAGAGAGATCTGATTAATATATTAGAAAATGCAGTTGTTTATTCCAAATTTGATATGAAGAGTGGTTTCTGGCAAATCCAAATAGATGAGTCATATAGATATAAGACTGCATTTGTCACCCCTTTCGGCCATTATGAATGGAATGTAATGTCATTTGGTCTGAAAAATGCCCCTAGTGAATTCCAGAATATTATGAATGAAATTTTTAATCATTACAGTCATTTCTCAATTGTCTATATTGATGATGTTCTCATCTTTTCTGAGTCAATAGAACAACATTGGAAACATTTGCATAAATTCCTTCAAATTGTCAAACAGAATGGTCTAGTTGTTTCTGCCAAGAAAATCAAGTTATTCCAAACCAATATCAGATTTCTTGGTTTCAATATCTGCCAGTCACAAATCTCCCCAATTGATCGAGTCGAGTCATTCAGTTTGCTGTTCCTGATCAAATTCTTGATAAAAGTCAACTCCAGAGATTTCTAGGATCTCTAAATTATGTTTCTGACTTTTACAAAAATCTGAGAAAGCAATGTAAGCCCTTATTTGATAGATTGCAGAGTAATCCTCCCCCATGGTCAACCATCCATACTGAAGTTGTCAAACAGATCAAAGCCCATTGTCTATTCCTTCAGTTGATTCCTTTAAGATAGTTGAAACTGATGCCTCTGACATAGGTTATGGTGGTATCCTCAAACAAAGAGCCTGTCCAAATTCCCCAGAACAGATTGTTCGCTTTCATCCCGGTACTTGGACCCAGTCACAATATAATTATAGTATTATTAAAAGAAATATTAGCTATTGTATTATGTATTAGTAAATTTCAAGATGATTTGCTTAATCAAAAGTTTTTAATACGAGTTGATTGTAAATCTGGCAAACCTGTTTTAGAAAAAGATGTTCAAAACATTGCATCTAGATAGAGTTTTGCACGATGGCAAAGCATTTTAAGTATATTTGATTTTGATATTGAATATTTGAGAGGAAGTGAGAATTCAATCCCTGATTTTCTTAGTCGAGAATTCCTGCATGATGCACAATGGCACCCAAAAAAGATAAGCAGAAGGAATAAGCAAAACAACCCAAGCCATCCCAGTCGCTCCGAATCCTCCCCCCATCCATGAGTCAAAATAAACCAGAAACACCCAAACAGTTGGTCCCTTTTCCATATTGCACTCCAATCTCAGTTGCCACACCAATATCAGTTGCTAATAGATTCTCTAGTTTAGGTTCCACAGTTGGCCAAATTCGCCCCAGTTATCAGTCGACCTTAATCTTCAGTTATGATCCTTTTTCAGTTGATCTCTCAGTTGGTCCCTCAGTTGCCTTCAAAAATACATCTCCCTATATGCCCAAAAACAATTTCCACCTGTTTGTTGTTGAGCCTGTCTATGATATTAATTCTGATCCAGTTGCCATAGCCAGACATATTTTCCCCCGAGATTTCATTATGTGCCGCCCAGTCCATACAAGTCTCTCAAGTATTTTAGAGATATATTACTTGAAATTTAGTCAGTTGAAATTAAGCTGATAAAGGATCGCGATCACCCTGAGATCATCTTTTATCATTCCCTCTATATCCACAAAGTCATAAGTCAAGATTCTTTCAGTAGCCACCCTTATGAGGTGAAAACCCCACAGTCAAAATTGCAATATAATTATTCTGATTATATTGAAGCCTGGTATTCTATTTTCCTCCACCCATCTGAGGACTTTAGTCATTACTGGTTTATAAATTTTGACAATAAGTTCAAATGCTCATTCCCCTACTGGTTCCTCCATTGGTGGGAAAAACATGGTCCAGTTGATGAAATTCTGCCTGTTTCAGTCCATGAGCTAATTCGTCATTCCCTCCATTGGCAGAATTTCATCAACTGGACCATATTTTTCCCACCAATGGAGGAACCAGTAAGGAAATGAGCATTTGAACTTATTGTCAAAATTTATAAACCAGGAATGACTAAAGTCCTCAGATTGGTGGAGGAAAATAGAATATCAGGCTTCAATATGATCAGAATAATTATATTGCAATTTTGACTGGAGGGAATGATAAAAGATGATCTCAGGGTGATCGCGATCCTTTATCAGCTTAATTTCAACTGATTGAGTTTCAAGTAATATATCTCTATAATACTTGAGAGACTTGTATGGACTGGGCGGCATATAATGAAATCCCGGGGGAAAATAGTGTCTGGCTATGGCAACTGGATCATAATTAATATCATAGACAGGCTCAACAACAAACATGTGAAAATTGCTTTTGGGCATATAGGGAGATGTCTTTTTGAAGGCAACTGAGGGACCAATTGAGGGATCAACTGAAAAAGGATCATAACTGGATATTAAGGTCGACTGATAACTGGGGCGAATTTGGCCAATTGTGGAACCTAAACTAGAGAATCTATTAGCAACTGATATTGGTGTGGCAACTGAGATTGGAGTGCAACCAGGAAAAGGGACCAACTGTTTGGGTGTTTCTGGCTTATTTTGACTCATGGATGGGGGGAGGATTCGGAGCGACTGGGATGGCTTGGGTTGTTTTGCTTATTCTTTTTGCTTATCTTTTTTGGGTGCCATTGTGCATCCTGCAGGAATTCTCGAGTAAGAAAATCAGGGATTGAATTCTCACTTCCTCTCAAATATTCAATATCAAAATCAAATATACTTAAAATGCTTTGCCATCTTGCAAAAATTTGTTTAGATGCAATGTTTTGAACATCTTTTTATAAAACATGTTTTGCATATTTACAATCAACTCATATTAAAAACTTTTGATTAAGCAAATCATCTTGAAATTTACTAATACATAATACAATAGCTAATATTTCTTTTTTAATAGTACTATAATTATATTGTGACTGGGTCCAAGTACCGGAATGAAAGCGAACAATCTGTTCTGGGGAATTTGGACAGGCTCTTTGTTTGAGGATACCACCATAACATATGTCAGAGGCATCAGTTTCAACTATCTTAAAGGAATCAACTGAAGGAATAGACAATGGGCTTTGATCTGTTTAACAACTTCAGTATGGATGGTTGACCATGGGGGAGGATTACTCTGCAATCTATCAAACAAGGGCTTACATTGCTTTCTCAGATTTTTGTAAAAGTCAAAAACATAATTTAGAGATCCTAGAAATCTCTAGAGTTGACTTTTATCAAGAATTTGATCATGACATTTATCAGTAAACTGAATGACTCGATCAATTGGGGAGATTTGTGACTAGCAGATATTGAAACCAAGAAATCTGATGTTGGTTTGGAATAACTTGATTTTCTTGGCAGAAACAACTAGACCATTCTGTTTGACAATTTGAAGGAATTTATGCAAATGTTTCAAATGTTGTTCTATTGACTCAGAAAAGATGAGAACATCATCAATATAGACAATTGAGAAATGACTGTAAGGATTAAAAATTTCATTCATAATATTTTGGAATTCACTAGGGGCATTTTTTAGACCAAATGGCATTACATTCCATTCATAATGACCGAAAGGGGTGACAAATCCTGTCTTATATCTATCTGACTCATCTATTTGGATTTGCCAGAAACCACTCTTCATATCAAATTTGGAATAAACAACTGCATTTTCTAATATATTAATCAGATCTCTCTTATTAGGTATGGGATACCTAATCCATTCTAAGACCGAATTAAGTGGCTCGTAATTGATAATTAATCTTGAGACTCCTCTTTCTAACTCAGCGTTCTTCTGGACATAGAAGGCAGGACATGACCAAGGGGACTTACTTTTGTGAATTATTTTCTTCTGAAGTAACTCATTAATTTCTTTTTTTACAAAACTTCATTATTTTTTGACTCATCTGGATTGGCCTGGCTTTAGTAGGAATGTTTTTCTTACTAAAGGTTTTGATATAGGGAAGACAAACAACATGTTGTTTTCTATACCAAAAAGCATTAGGCAGGTCGGAGCAAATCTAATTTTTCAACTTATTTTCAAACTGCTGAATTTGCAACTGTAAAGATTTATCACTAAGCTGTTGTTCAACTCTTTTGAATTTAATTTCTTCTTTAAGAAAATTCAACTGGTTATTTTTTCTAATAATCTGTACTGATTTGGACACTGACTGCTTTTGCAAAGCTTTCAGGTTATGCAACTCTGGTTTAGACAGAAACTCAAATTTAACCTTTTCACCTAAATAGGTAGAAATGACGCCATCATAGTCTACCTGGAAGGGATACAATAAGGCAATAAAAGGTAATCCTAAAATGGGTGATATTCTTGACCAAGACAAATGAGGTTTTGAAGCAAATTTTATTTTGGCTTACATGGGCTTTTGGTAACTCAAAATTTAACTGGAGTGATTTTCCTGAAGCAGTGTTTAAGGATTCTCTAGATTTCTGGTAAAACTTAGTAGGGATTAGACCTTCCTAAATACAGTTAAGATCAGCTCCTGAGTCAAATAGGGCAACTGTGTTGAACTCAAAATTTTGAACAAATATTGTCACTTTCGAATACCATTTTCTAAAATTGACTTGTTTGATCAAATTCACAACTTGTTGGCTATCAGAAGGTTCGTCATCAGAATTGTGAGGACTTTCTAACTAGCTTTTGGACTCAGAAGACTCTTTTTTCATAAGACGGACTAAATCTTGCTTAATTGCATAATTTTCATTTTGTAATTTATGATTTATCTGTTTTAATTCAACTATTTTTTTTTAACCATTTTTACTTCTAATTGCATATCTTGTAAGGTAATTTCTTTCTTTTTAGCAAATTTTTCTGAAGTGGTATTTAAACTAATAGGTTAGGGAGCAGACTGACTTGGGCTTTCTTGGCTAATGTTCTCTCTCTTATAAGCATTATTTTATTTGCATTATTTCAAATTTTTAATAAGTTACAACAAATAATGCAAGCAATGCATTATTTGTGCATATGTCCATGGTGAACAAATGTTGAGTAACTATGCAGATTGTCTCTCTTTGTGCATAGTAACCAAAAAGCAACTATGGTTATTTCCACTGAAAGGGAAGATCGGGTTATTTGTACAACACAAATAACTATGGACTAATGGTGCAACACAACACCCAATTGAGTGACCTCTGCAACTAATATTTGAGTTGAGTGACCAAAATGTAACTCCGAGTATAGTTGACGGACCATTACTACAAATAACCTTATTTATAAATATAAGCGATAGTTTAAACTATAAGGAAAAAGTAGATTTCACACACTGCAAAGGTGTCATAGGGGTTTGAACCTAAGAGTAAAGGCTACAATCATGCTCTCTAGTTTTTAGAAAAAACTTAGCTAAAAATATATATAACCTATTTTATGAGCTCTTTATAAACTTTTAACTCCAATCATACTCTCTAGTTTAGGGAGTCATAAATGCTATAACTCTATTTTAATTGGTCCATCTCTATAAATATATATATATATATATATAAATAGATAGCACTAATTAAAAGATTAAACTATACATAAAACAATTGAATGGGCACATGAT
>NC_024126.1:7719567-7735886 GCF_000346735.1 Prunus mume | reverse complement strand
TACAACAAATTAAAGGATAATACAACAATACAACATATGGCAAAGGTGTTTCAATTGCTTCCTAATGGTTTTCATCATTTAACCAATCCGTATTGCTAGGTCCGTCGTCATTGAAAAGTTTTTTTCTCATCACATCTCTTCGTCGTAGCTTCCAATAGGCCTTTGTTTCGGGAGACATATGGCTCGTATCCATGGCCATGATTTTCATCTCTCTATCCTCTATGTCTTTTTCTTGTGCCATTTGTTGTTGCAGAACAAATGCTTCCTCTCGTGCCATGTCCATTTCATCTCTTTTCAAGTCTCTCTCCATTCTTAGTGAGGTGCTCTTAGCTATTTGCTCCAATAATGTACACATTCATTGGTCGAAGTACCCCCCTCTCTTGGCCTTTGCCGCCTTTCTCCCAATAGGTCTTGGCGGACGTGGCACAAATGGTGACTCCGTTTCCATTGGAGAGTCCAATGGAGAATCGGTTGATGGAGAATCGTGGAGTGGCGTCTCATTCATTACAATCGGCGGACCGGTGGGAATAATTTTGAATCTCGAGCAATCCTTCACAATTTCCCAACAATGAAAATGCACGAAACTTTTTTTGCCTTGCCCCATGGCACCGTACCACATTTGTGCTTGTATCATCTATTAAAAATAAATAATTGGAAGTGCAAGAAACAAAAATTATTATGCAAGAAAATATAAACTATTTTGAAATGCAAAAATAAAATTGATTATGCAAGAAAATATAGACAAATTAAAGGTGCACCAAGAAAAAAAAAATATGCAAGAAAAACAAATACAATATGCAATAAAAAAAAGTGACATTGAATTGATTAAAATGGCAATTATAAATATTTTACCTCATCGGTCAAATTTTGACCGCTTTGAATGTTCGCCTTTGCTTTTGTCAAGGCATTTCTCCATTTCCCTAACTCTTTATTCAGAAGTTTCCATCTACTAGACAACGCCATTTCGGTCCGAATAGAACCCGATCTTTGACAAAATTCTCCATGAATTTTGCTCCACATGTGATGAAACTTCATCCCATTGCCCGTGATAGGGTCATGACTATTGTTCACCCAAGATTGACACAACGCAATATCTTCATTCGTTGACCACGAGCCTCCGACTTCAATAGAAGATGTCATTCGTTTTTTTTATACAAATGGAAAATAGTAGAAAAATGTGAGTGGAGAGTAAAAAATATTGGAAGGAGAAGAGTTTGTATGGAGAATTAGTGTGGAAGTGAAAAATGTGAGTAGAGATAAAAAAAAATATTGGAAGGAGAAAAGTTTGTATGAAGAATTGGTGTGGAAAGTGAATAATGTGAGTAAAGAGTAAAAAATATTGGATGGAGAAGAAATTGTATGAAGATTTAGTGTGGAAAGTAAATAAAATGGTTAGGTATTTATAGAGAAAAAATACCGAATTTTTGGGTATTTTTTTAAAAAAAATTCAGAATTTTTTCGATTTTTTTTTCAATTTTTTTAGCCAAAAAAACGAGGACCGTTGGATTTCTGGAAAAAAGTCATCGGAGAGTCCTCGTCGCGCCACGTGGCAAACACCCGTTGGAGCTGTCAGTGGGTGACGTCAGCGCTGGCGCCAGCGCACGGAAGTCAAATTTTTTTACCGTTGGCGCGTGTAATTCACGCGCCAACGATAAAAAAAATTTACTGTTACCGTGCGCTGGCGTCAGCGTGACGCCAGCGCTGACGTCATCCAACTCGGGCTTTCGCCCGGGAAGACTTGCCCTTGGGCTTCGTCGGGCTGGTGGGACCCACCTCGAAACCGGGCTACGGGCCCTGCGCTGGAGCTGCCTCGGGCTCTCTCTGGCAGCCCTTCACCCAGTTTGGGTTGGGCGCTGGAGGTGCTCTAAGAGTTCGTATATTATTTTTCTATACATTAATGCATGTGAGACATTCGTAACAAGGTGAGAGTTTCCCACATTAAGAACGAACCGAAAAACACGATGTGTACATGGATAACCTTATATACTTTTGTATACTTTTGCACTTCCATATACTCTCTCTCTCTCTCTCTCTCTCTCTCTCTCTCTCATCTCACAAGTAGGATGACTTTATAAATTTCTTCTGTTCTCTTTTGGTTACTAATTTGTTCAAGTACAAGTTTTGACGACCATCCAAATTTCAGTGAATGATGCCAGTCATGACATTTGCTTTGGTTTTACGTTTCTTACCCTGAAGGTGGAGTTTTCAAGCTTATGGAACGAGGATTAGAATTTTCAAATAGAACCAAGGGACTCATTTGCAATTGTGCAGTACCAAATATGGATGGCATTGAGTGTTGGAAATAACCTAACCCTCATGCAGTAACCAACCAGGAGACAAGCAAACATAAGTCGTGTGACGTTTATTTATCCAAGAAAAATGTGTCATTTAGTCATATCTATGTTTAAATCGGTCAAAAACAGATGGATTCTATTCTATTGTATTTGAGTTGCCAACAGAATCTAGCCCACTTGAAATGACCTTGACTTGAAGATGAGCAGTCCCAGGCTCGAAGCCTTTCCTAACTTTGGCAAACAAAAAACAAAAATTGTATTTGAGTTAATTTTTTTGATAATAAGCATCCTTTTAAAATACCAATATCCACTTGGCTTTGCGTTCTATCAGTAAGCTCTGATCGATCCATATCAAATAGAACATCCAAGATCCATATTAAAATAAACAAATTTCAACAAGATGAGAAAACTCTCTGCATTGTTCAAAGGAAGAGATAAAATTCAATCAATTATGACAACAAAGAAAATACTGAAATTTATTGTTCGTCTGACTCCACTCAAAACCCTCTCTACTACTACAGCAACGCAGGTACATATCAACTCCATCTGCAATGTGCACTGAAGAAACTAGGCCTGATGGCAACAATCCTCATAACTCACCAAGGAATAAAAGCCGCTTTACACAATAAATATGTATAACTATGATACAAGAATTGACACCAAAAGCACAACAAAAGAAACGATAAATAGAAGCCGCACACTTGCATGCGCACACAAAAACTTGGAACCCGAAAAAAAAAAATTAATAATGAGCATGCAACATTGAAAGCACCATCAAGCACACCATCACTTAACTCGACTAGCAGCAGTAGTACATAAGATACAACGCATACGAGAGTCACCCGATTGGGTATCATCATCATCTTCTTCCACAACACTATCATCATACTCATTATCTGCTACTCTGTCACTGGAAGTGGCCCCACTCCCTTTTATTCCATTAGTATAGGTGGAATCCATAAGACAAGTCATGTGATAAGCATGACAGCAAAAGAAAACGATGACATTAAGGCTTTGTATAGAAAAGGGATCGAAACACATGCAACACCTTGCACCACCCCTAGGTTTTGATTTAACCTCCATACTTCTCACACCTGGTGATTTCTCAATCACCTGAGAAGCCCTACTATCATTCCTTTTCGTCCGTGCCTCGTCTTCTTCATTGCTCAAGTAAATTCCATGTATTGCCTCTTTGTAGTATTTGACCAAGAGGTTGACAATATCAGCCTGTTTCCCCAATTACACCCAGTCTCAGAATTTTTACACCGCGCTCTATTCAAATCTAACAAATTTAATTGGAAGACAGGAGTACCTTAAGGATATCATTGCACCCATGTCTTAGAGATGTTTCAGTCCTGTAATTGGTGATGATTTTCACTAGGCGATCCCTAAGCCTGAAACCGAAAATTGCACAAGGTCAATACAAATACTTCTATAAAGACTACTCCAGAACCTTCGTATTTATCACTGACAAATATCCAGGTTATGTTATGTCAGAGTATAGCAAGTTCCAGCATATATACAACACAGATGTGTATACATAAGCACATACGAAAATATGTATATACGTATCCATACGAGCTTCCTATACACTAAGACGTATAACACAAAGATATATGTTCAAACTTGCTTCCATATGTGCAATATGTGTGTGGGTGTGTGGGCATATGGATGCATGTTTAATACATACATAATGCATGCATATGTTGCACCAAACATCTTTATTTATGTCCATCTGATATGGATTCTCCTTGTCATGGCACAAGCTGAACAACTTTTTAAAACGTATCGTTTGACTTTCACTGCCATATAAAAAGAAAACATGGTAGTTCTTGGACCTGTGATATACATATATGAATGACATTGAAAATCAAGCAATCTAAAGACAAGAAAAGGATCTCTGTCTACGTGTGTGTGTATTTATATATCTAATCTAAAGATGCTACTCTTTTCTTCCATCTAGAGGATATCTACACATGAGAGCGACCATGAGTAAAAAACAGGTCAGGACTTCTAACCAAAAAAAAAAAATGTAACATAATTAATGCTATGATTATGCATCCGAGGCACAAGATTTTACCACCAGAACGGATGTCAACAAACATTATAAAGAATCCTGTAAGTTTCATTCTTAAAATGCCAACAGTCATTTATGCTAGGAATTATAGGGAAACAAAGAATTCTATTAATTAATAGAAATAGGAATATAAGAAAGTAGCATTAAAACGAACACCACAACATTCTGATCAAACTGACCTAGGAATCTCCAACCCATTAGGAACCATATTCACTATATATAGAGGATCTAGATTTCCAACTGTATGCTCCAATAGCACGCCTACCTGTCAATTAGTGGACGAAATTTTAGAGGACCTTGAAGAGGACAAGTAGATATATCCAATTACCACAACGTAGATAAACACTAGATCTGCAGACTAGGGAGAACAAATACCATTTCAGGTTTATGAAGACACTGCTGAATTAATTCTTCCCAAAGTTCATCATCATGTTGCATATTTACAAACTCCACAGCCTGTACACAGCCATAACATTCATCGTTATCACCCCACACTTCACAGTAAAGAGATAAAAATAACCCCAAAGGAATAACCGAAGCAATCTGTTGAAAGAAAATCCTCTTCCACATTAAGAGGACATTAGGTACCTCTTCAATATCCCCAAGATTATTTATGATTACAGAAAGGGCTTGTTTCGCATTTCCCATTCTTCCAAGAATGAAGACTTGCTCCCTCAAAAGGCCTCTTCCAATACAAATTTCATATGCCTGTGAAGTATATTCAAAAATCAATTCATTGAAAAACATTAAGTTTATCCTAATTGATCATTTATTAACTGTTCAAACCTTCTCAAGTTTGTAATGTTGACTACTACGAAGAAAAGGAAGTAGCATCTTTGAATCGTAGTCTGCATAAAGCTCTACCTACCACAGTAAACAAACGACAGCACAAGTGTTAAACAATGTGCATAAAAGAAAACACATAGATTAAACTTCACCAAACAGCACAAACTATTGTGATAACCTAACACAAGCTATTGCACAAGAAAGAAAAGAGTACAACCTCATACAATACATCATGTAATAATTGAAATAGATATCTTAAGGAAGCCTCTTAAAAACAAACCGCTGATGCAAACTATATAGTACCTAATACATTTTTTTTAAGCAATAACAAAGATCTGCAACTTCAGTTTCATTCATTGCATATTGAAACGATGAAAGCAAGACAGTAACATCAAGATCTAGTCCTAAACAGCAAACCCAGTTGTTTCTTGAAGAACTTGGAAAATACTTGAGTACAACATAATGGCAGGTCAGATTCAGCCACAAGTGATTGAAGAAATAATAACCACATTTTAGATGCATTAGGATTTAGGTGAGTTAGTGATCAGTTTACGCATAATAGGTGGAGGGCCACCTTTGTAGGAAGTGCACGTAATAGGCGTCTGAAGAAGATGAGACAGAAGAGGTAGGAAAATGTATGAAATCAATTCATAAAACTCATAGTACCTAGGAGTAGCAAAAAGAAGGTAGAAAAGCATAAGATATCTGAAAACAAGAAAAGCTGCATCTGCTTTTCCATGTGAACCCCTGCATAATCTTGTTTATCACAAATCCCAAGTGTTCAAATTGCATGAGAAAGCACTCTTTTTCTTCAACCAAAAGAGAGGGAAATGAAAAGGCATGTATCATGCATTCATGAATCTAGTAAACTTATAAAGAGAAAATTTTAATACAATATCCAGGAGGCTGCAAGAGTTTCCAAAAGATCCCAGAGACCCAGTTGATTACAAATGTGCGAGTGCAAGTATTTCATTTGTCTATCCTGAACTCAATTTTGTCCTCGTCTTAATAAGATATATAGAATATTTAACAGACGTAACAACTTATAGCTAGAACAACTCAATTATATCACACAGAAACCGTTAATGGAGTTAAGGCAATAATTATATAAGTAGCTTCATCACACATACAGAAACCGGTATAATCACATGAACAAATAAATTATTTCAGCTTCCACAATACCTGCATATCATGAAAATCCTTTCCAGCATGAGGGTTTGCTTCAAATAGTGAATGCAAATATGCATGCAAGAAATATCTGGAATCACACTTGTCACTTGCATTCAAAAGTTGTTTGACCACTTCTGATGGAGTAATTAAATCCTTGTTTTGAATCAACAAAGGAACTGCCTGCTTGCAATCTAGCATCATCAGTTGGACAACCTACAAGCGCACAAGCGACAATCACCCACAATAGAAATTAGCATGAGACAACATGATAGAAATTTAAAACAGTGACAATGTTGATAATTCATCTCTTGATGAGTTATCTACATTGCAAGTTTTCTATGTTAGATAGAAAATTATTATGTTGCTATTGATACCAGGGCCAAATTTTTTGTTCTGAAATTGTGAAGGTGGCCTCTAGAAAATCAATGCAAAATCCATAAACATTTGGAAAATCAAAGCAAGAAAACCCAGATAAATTTTTTAAACACAAATTTCTTCTGTTGATTGTTAACAAACAACTATAACAGTAAATACAGGAACAATAAGTTCCAACTTACAATATATAAGTTGTGATCTTATTCACCATACCTTTTCCCGAATGGAATCATATAAATTGTGCTTTTCGATGAAGGAAAATATGTCTGGCTTCAAAAGCTGGAAATAGAAAAAGAATAAAAGAAAATTTAACCAATTAGATATCAACTTTCACAAAAATCCTATGAAGATGTTGATATTCTGTAACAGATTCTAATTGTAGAAGTGCTTTGTGAATAAATGGCATAAATATGCATCAAGAACACTTACATCAGCATATAGTGAAAATGCTTTTTCATATTGCCCATCAATCACGTACAACTCTGCTAGAGCCTAAAAAAGAAAAGGGGTGTCTAACAAAATCAAAATTATCATAATATTCAAAATTCATATTCCGTATCAATAATTTCTGACTGACCTCCTTAAGAGCATCTGTCATGGACGATGTATTCAGCTGAGGTTCTATAGCTGAGATAACAGGCAATGAAGAATAAATCACCGGTGGCCAAGATTTAACAGTTGACAAGAGCTCCATATGAAAAGATGGATTTGTAGCCAGCGCTACCAGAGCAACCTAACAGCACCAAGAGAGAGAGAGAGACAGAGACAGAGACAGAGACAGAGACAGAGACAGACAAGATAACATATGATACTGCAGTTGGCAAATAAATAAAAAAGTGTGACACAACTTTAGCAGTTCACAGAGGTAATGGAAAATTGTCCTCACAAACCTCATAAGCAGTATCACGTAGTCTTGGGTTTTCTGTTGGTATATATGGGACTAATACTGGAAGCTGACGCAGATGAGCAAAGTGGAAAACCCATCTGTGAAGCATATTCCACTGCCAGTTATTTTGAAGAATTGAATGACACTAGCCAATTATTTACTGGGAACAATGTAAAAAACGGGTTATATAGAATGGTAATTAGTACCTTTCCCATGCTGAAGCAGATCCTCTCAACAATTTGGGACACAAAGATGCGGCTTCAGCATATTTTCTTTCCACAATCAAATGATCAAGGTATCTAGAACCAACCTACAAAGAGGAGAAAAAATTGAATAAACTGTGCAATTAAATCAACTAAATTACATGGATTTTAACAGTGCAAGTACAAGTGAAATAAATTCATCAATTACAGAATAACACTATATAAATAAAGCTAACGCATGCACGTGCAACAGCAATACTAAAGAGCCATCAAAGCAGCATCCAAAAAATTTACAAGGGAAGAGAGAAAAGCAATAAAAGATAAGCCATGGTGCTTCAAGCCGCTCCAAAAACTTTGTTCGCTATATTACTTTGGTCATCATGTGCACGCAAGGTAC
Source organism: Prunus mume (assembly GCF_000346735.1). The sequence continues at coordinate 7,727,698 of NC_024126.1, read as the reverse complement.
ATAAATCTTAGAAAGTCTTTCCATGTTTCTTTGGTTATATTTAGTCTGTATTTAACCCACCCAATAAATAAAAAATAAAATGTGAACGAAACTCTCTAAGAGAACATAGAAATATTCTTTTAATATCTGGAGTTGTAGAAGTGAAGATTAGTTTCTAATTATTCAATGAACATCTTGCATTTCATAAAATTTAGAGGCAATATAGTCCTTTTTTCTGATCGAAAGGGCAATAAAATCCTTATGAAGGCCATGATGTCAAACTTTCAAGCATTAAGATATGTTTCACATGAGGATGATTATAATGATTTTGCCTATGGTTCATAATCTCATAAAGCCTCCTAGCATAAAAAAGAAAAAACTCATAAAACCAAAGTGCATAAGAAATTAAATGATCTATATTCATATGACCCAACTGATTTAACTGTACTTAAATCTAATAAACAATGATACTACACGATGTTAGCCAGACGGGTGAAAAATGTGTAACTTGAGGAAGAAAAGAGCTGCTGGAATGCATAAGCACAGAACATAGACACATTATCATCTTTTCTATACTGTGATATGAGAACGAACGAATTCATGCCTCATCAAGAAGTTCACTCCGTCCCTGGCCTGCTTCAACAGCAGCCAAAGCTTTTTCATGCCAACCATGTTGAAGAAGCCAAGAAATATGATCTTCAGCATCCCTGAAAAGAATATATGCATTCATGTCTTGAACAAGTTAACGACATCCCGCTTAACTTTATAAATTCTACAGTTGCATAAAACTCGACATGTACTCCTCCACTTAAGTACCCCCTCAACTTCTTATTCAATTAATCTTAAAGACAAATTAACGCTATCACTATACAAGTATGGTAAAGATTTACAGTGCTAATTAATCACCCAACTAAGCTCCTTCCCTGAATCATCCTTGAGTCAGGTGTCAACATAAGAAGGCAACAATTCAAGGATGTATGTACAAAATATAAAATAGTAAATCTAGAAGAACAAGAGTTTATGATTTAACTCAATCCTTATGGGCTTCAGTTTCCTCAGATTTTAGGGATTGGTCCTTTCATGCTATTGTATCTGATTCTTTATCTCGGCTGGAAACTTTGGTGTTTCTGGCCGGAACTCCAATTCTTTTTGTCTAAGATAAGGGTTAAATTTTCTCATATCTATAGGGAAGTTAATTCTTTCAGCAGACTATTGGGCTAAAAAAGAGGTGAGTTTCTGATTTCTTTGGATAGTTTAACTCAAGAATCACTTTTACATGATGGCTTCAGTTTGGTAGTTTAAGGGGTTGGCTGCTCTATTGTTTTGGCTTAAATGATGCTCTGTGTAGCTCCTTCGTTTTATTGTTTTAGTTTTCAGTCTTGGCATATTCCTGAAATTGAAAAAAAAAAAAAAAAAAGACAGATACCTTCCTTTTTTGTACTAAATATGTTCTTAAACGATAACTTTTATATAGATGAGACAGTAATACGACATCACTCCAGGTCACAAGCACCAAAAATTTACTTATGACACAGAGATCGATTGATCACTATGGATCTTGAGAGTAGATGGAGACTATTTACTGTATGTACTTCAAATCTTCATACAGAATTTACTCTATAGACAAGCACAAATAAAAAAATACAGCACTGACCTGGGTTTTGCAATGACAACATCCTTTGGGGATACAATATAGTACAGTGGCTCATCACCTTCAGCCCACTGACCACCAGCATAGCTGCTACCTAAATTCAAACTAAAGGGTTTTACAGCTATATAGATGTAATTATTCTGCTATTTTTAGACCATGAACTTCAAAATTAAAGTATGTTAACCTGAGAAAGGAGCATGAGCAAGGGAATAGTCCTTTGCTTTGTAATGCTCAAAGCCATGTACAGGTAAAGCATCTGTTGAAAGCTCATCATTATTCCATGTTACAATACGTACTTCTGGTCTCTGTGCATTTCCCTGCTTCAAATAAATTATAATTAGAAACAATAACAGAGTTTTCTTTTGATTGGGCAGACAATAAAAGTACAGCAAAATCAAAAGAAACCACTTCATAATACAGCATCTAATTAATAAAATGAATTATACTAAAAGGGCTTTCTTTTTCTCTCTTCTGTTTCCATTGAAAAACCCCATGGACCATCCCTGTACTAAATGCCACTTGGTTCAAACCCTTAAACTCAACTTTCCAATAAGCACACAAAAAACTTAAAGCACCAACATAAATGACAATGTATTGGTAGGAACACGTTATCCTGATGTGAAAATGAATTAAATTGCATAATGAAAATGTATTAGTAAGACTATGCATTATCATGATGAGAAGGAGTGAATTACACGTGATAACATCTGTGACGTACAAACATGATCATGATCAAAGAAAAAGTGAATGTTTTAGCATTAAGAGAACGTATCTGTGAGACATGTATGGCAATTCAGTTTTTGCTAACATAATTGTGTAGTAATGGGTTGTGGTTGATAGATCGCAACAAAAGCTTTCCATAAATATAATTTTCATGAAAAATGGACCTGTATAATGAATGTATGGTATTTTAAAGTTGTTTTAAAAAATGGTACGTTTGTAATTTTTTATTTATTTATATTTAACCTATATAGTGTCCGACTTTTCTGCTTAAATTTAAAGGTTTAAAAGTCATTGGATAAGCTAATAAAAAACATCTACCAATAACCTAAATCTAAAAAGCCCTTTATTATAAGCACCAAAAACACACACAAATAAGTCAGCAAAAAATTATGGAAGCTAAATAAGGTGAAAAGGGGATATCAGGAAAATAAGTTAAAACCCACAAACAAAAAAAAGGAATTTCCACCAAGAAATTAAACAAAGTTTGATCTTAAACAATAGGTTCCAAAAATGCAGACACAGCAAAGTGTCTAATCCAGTCCAACCTGTTGGCTGGCTCGTAAATGTGATAAATTGTATAAATGTGAATAAGTGGGTATAAAACATTAAACAAAAAGGGTCAATACACATTTTCATAAAGCATAATGAGCCACCTTCAAGGAGAAATCACACTTCCAGCAACTTTACAATGTCTCCCCGCCCCCCACAAAAAAAAAAACAAAAACAAAAACAAAAACAAACGGAGGGGACATAAAATAAAAATGCAGAGTAACAAGATGTATATCATACAGCATGAGGCGAAATAAAATACCTGCCGTGATGGAACAGAGCTACTAAATTCCTTCTCCCCGTCTTCTTCACCAGGGATATAGGCTAGAACGACCAAAGAGTCACCAAAAGGAGCAATCCCAGAAATGAAATAGCTGGTCTGAAAGGATGCCACGATATCCACCTGGTTCATATTAGACATTGACATCGAGACATGCTTAACTGTCCCATTGGCTGCTCTAGACTGATTTGTTTTTATCGACGTTATTTTGATTGATGTTCCCCAGCCAATGACCAACAATGTGTCGTCCTGAATGTGATGCAGGGCAGTGAGAAACCCATGAAAACAACACCATAACTACTTTATTTAAGGGACTAAGAAATAGAAATGCAAACTAGGAAAGAAGGTTTGGCTGCCATTTTTCACATTGAAAAATTAATCTTATATAGTTATGAGGATGATGTGCTAAATATTCTAAGGTTAAATCAGTTTTTAGAGTCATTAATTGTAAAATCTAGCGATATAATGTGCAGGTGTAGAAATGGAATATCACATTTTTCCCGTGCAGAAACTCTCATTATATTAGTTCTTTATGGGAGACAAAACTTTCATTGAAAAAGGAACAAAAGTACAAGAATAGTGTACAAGGAGTCCACTCCTAAAAAGGATTACACGCGAAACCTGCAACCAACAACTCTACCCTAAGATAGATACAACAAAGACCAGAGAAATACCCCCAAAAAAAAAAACTACGAAGTAGCTGCTTTTCCTATGATAAAACAACAGAAAATGACAGGTCTCTATACTCCAAAGCAAACCATGCCCAAAAAGAAGCCCAAAGTCGAACTGTCCTATAGGCACTCCACCACCTCACCAGGCACATTCTCAAACACCCTCCTATTCCTTTCAACCCATATAACCCAAAAAAATTTCATCATAGCACATCTCCCCAGAGCTACACCCATCCTCCTTCCCCCAAAAAAATTTAAAGTTCTCACATAGAAGTGCATTACATGACACCAAAATACACCAATATAAACTTGTCCCCTTGAGCAGCCATGGCCATAAAGACAAAGCCGCTCGACAATGAAGCAACAAATGATCCACTGTTTTATTTGCGCCAAGAAAAAACAGTGTCTAAATTTGACAATTTCCCATATGTACTTACGCCAAGTAATTTTTTTTTTTTTTTAAAGAGCTGTGAGAGGTTTGACTGGCTTTTCTTAGGTTTTACTTCAGCTGTTAAAGAACTATTAGATACCTATGATATTTGAGATTCCAATTCCTCCCAATCATTTCTCCGTTCCTTCCCCAATTAAAATCCTAAAACAGTAAATTTTGCTACTACCTTTATCCCTCCATTGCCCCTTGAAACAGCATTTACAATCCCAAAATTACCTGCTGCTCCCGAATTCCAGCAATCTTCTATAAAGTCCCTTCTACGCTTTAAATTTAGGACCTCTTTGGAAATGCTTTTACAAATGATAAAAGCGCTCACAAATAATTAAAAGCACTTCTGGTAGCGCCTCGCAAAAATATTAAAACTGCTTCTGGGTTATAGAAGCACAGCTTAGTTCTTTATGGAGCAGCACATGACAGCTTCCAAGCACATTTACAAGAAGCACTTGGCCTTTAATAAAAGAATTCATGTGCTTCTAACAAAATTTCTTCCAGCTGAAGAGCAAGTGATTAAAAGCACTTCCTAAGAAAGCACTACCAGCTGGCCCTTAATCTTTCATGTTTCACCATGATTTCATTCTGCCGAATCACACAACTCTAAGACTCAAAGCTCCAAGTGCATCCCATGCACCACATCAAAAATTATTAAAGCATGGTCCACCTATTTATTACGTGTGCCTGTAAATACTATACTCTTTCACTAACCTGCCAAACTAGGTGAGGGAGCAAAAGTTCAGGTCGTGGGCTTCCTCGTGGTCTTTCAATGAATGTTATACGCTGATCATTTGCAGTATCGTATACTTTCACACCTGCATCATTAGCCCAAGCAATGAGACTTGTTCTCCACTTCACTGCATGTATAGGACCTTCACCAGAATGCAAAACCTAGAAAGACATATTTGCTTTAAGAAATTAGAAAGCATACTGGGAAAATTCTTTTTGACATGCAATAATATTAGCTTAGTACAAACCTGATCTCTAAAGCCCAGCCATCTTTTTGTATTATAATATAAATGACCAGCTAAACCACCAGCTGCAAATCTCCTAGAAGATTTTTTTGCATAATCTGGATCCAAAGCAATAGCCTTCATTGGGCGATGATACTCAAACCTCATTTTCTCATCAGTGAAAAGGCTGTTTATTACAACAGACCCATCGTCTGAACAGCTTCCTATATATTCACCTTCTATGTCAAAGCTAAGATCATTCACTGCAGCAGTATGAGCAGGGAATTCCTTAACCTGCAACAAAGCCAATCAAGTACATGATATTGTCTTCAATGATAAATCAGGGGCCAAATGCAACAATCTTTCAACCTTAATATGATATGAGACCGAAAAAAAAGGTCACTGATCCTACAAATTAATGAATTGATAAAAATATGTCAAAAGAGAGTTAAAATTTAAACCAATCCGCCCGCCCCCCCAAAAAAAAACACAACATAAACACCCGCTCTCCAATAAATCAAATAAAGAAAGTGGACAGACCCACTATTTTTAAATTGAATGCATTGGCAGAAGAAATTTTATGACAGTAATGCTTAGAAGGCAGACAACAGAAATGCTTATTTTATTTAATTTTTCTGTAAACCACATAACCATAAAGTAGTAGAGTACTAAATTACTACTCTTTTCTTATGAAGCAGAAAAAAGACTATTAATTGATTTAAAGTGGTACCAATTATACTGTCAAACATATGAACATGAAAACTCGTGCGTAATTAATTCTGTTTTCAGTGGACATTATATATTCTCTAAAATCATGGTGTTGATTGCTGCACTCTCTGCGCGACAAGGTCCTCTAACTTAGAGCAAATTCAAACATCTCCAAGGAACACGTCCCATCTATTGTATATAAATGTATGCCTACATTGTCGCACGGACTCTATCTATGTCTAAAAGAATTAACAAACATGATAATGCAACAGATAACAACCAGATAAGTAAAGGATTTACTAATGGCAGTAGCCTATATGAAATGCAAATTCGAAAATTAACTACAAACATCGCAAAGAAATCATATCGGTAAACCACCTACTAATATCACAAACAACCTACATTGCTTGTCGAGGTCAAACGTTACAACTCTAGCCTAATGCAGAGGTAATTGCCCAATCAAAAAATAAATGTTTTTGATTTGAAGGTTTTAGGAGAAGTAGAATTCAATCATCATACAAGGAGTGTAAGTTCAACAGAGCTGAAAATTGAATTGGCACAGAAACACTTGATTAAGATTTTTTTATTTTTTATTTCGTAATTTGATTGGGCAGGCAATAAAAGTACAGCAAATTCAAAATAAACCACTTTACAATACTGCATGCATATAATTAATAAAATGAAATTATACTAAAAGGGCTTTCTTTTTCTCTTTTTTTGTTTCCATTTGAGCAATTGAAAACCCCCATGGACCATCCCTGAACTAAACTCCACTAGGTTCAAGCTCTTACACCCAATTTTCCAATAAACCCGCAGAAAATTTAAAATTATCAAGAAAAACCAGATCCAGCCAGCTCCATTTTGATCCAATACAAACTCAAATCCCACGAATGACACTAACATAACCTTCAATACAATGATTCCAAGAACGACTAATTCAGAAGATAAAAAACTGAATTGAAGCCAAGCTCAGTCCCTCACCTGATTCCCTAGAAAATCGAGAATATGAACGGTGCCCCCGTGAGTTCCGAGCGCGATCATTCGTTCCGCGACGGCGATACACGTAGCCACATCGCTGGTCAACAACGTAGGAATGCTGCCTCCCATTCGCTGGTACTTTAGCCTCGGCTCCTCCTCCTCCTCTTCCTCTTCCTCTTCCTCTTCTTCCTCTTCTTCCTCCTCTTCTTCTTCGCCCTCTTCCTCTCTCTCATCGTCTCCTTCTACGCCGTTATCTGGCGGAATCGGAGCCATTGTTATATACCTCGTCAGCTCTTCTCGTGGATGTTCGTCGTCTCAGAGAGAAGAATGATTTGAGTTTCAGAGTTGAGAGTTGAGGGAGAGATCTGTTTGGTTTGAGCTTTCTTTGTGTTTTTTTTTTTTTTGTTTTTTTTTTTATAATTTGGGGTCTTTCCCATTTAACGACGATTGGTGAGTTATTTACAAGGCGACAAAAAGAGTGACGAATGCAGCATGAGCGCCACGTGTATAGAATGTGACTTTTCACTTGGGTTGGGGTCGACTCGTTGTGTTAGTTTTGACCTGTCACTTGTTGACTTTATGGGTCATTTTGCGAAGAATCAATAATGAAGGGAATAATAAACCCAACTTTTCATAAGTTAACCTAATCCTTTGATGGATTTATATTTTAAATTTTATTCTTAAATAAAATGATCATAAACGACATAATTGAATTTAAAAACAAATTAACTTTATAAGAGGACTTCCACCCATTTACTGTAGCAAAATGCAAGGAAAGGTAAGGCCTTACCATGAGTTTTTATCAAAAATAGCCAAAATTTACCCTATACTTTCATAAATGTCCATTTTGATAAAAACTTTCAAAAATAATCAAAAACTCATGTAAATAAACTCAAATGCCCTCAAAACTTAAACCCACGTAAACCTAACAAGCAAAAGAAACTCAACATCTGAAGAGGATATTCCAAAATAATTTATTTAAAAAATGAAATCATTTAAGAAAACCAAAGCTACATGGAATTGAAGTAAAAAAAGAAAGTAATAATAAAATAAAAACATCACATTTTGTTGGGCAGTGCACCTGACAAAATAAAAACACCTCATCCCAACACATATCTTCCCCCTTTCTCTTTTTTATTATATTTTCTCTCTCTCTCTCTCTCTCTCTCTTTATTCTTTTTTCCTTGTTCTCTCTCT
>NC_024126.1:7697188-7719557 GCF_000346735.1 Prunus mume | reverse complement strand
CCCTTTTTTGTCTTTTCTCCTTTTTCCCCCCCCCCCCCCCCCCCCCACCCCTCTCCCTCTCTCTTTATTCTTAAAAGTCTCCAGGTTGTAGCCCAGGTGAGGCTGTACCCATGCATGTTCTCATCCCTCCTCTCCATCTCCCAGCCTCGAAAGCCCAGCACTTATAGTCCTACCCAGTTGCACACAAGTTGCCCCTCTGGGGCATTTCATCGAACACTTTGCGAGGGTTAAGTTTGGCTGCTCTAATGGATGATTTCAAAGGTTGTAGGGGTCAATTGACCACCCTTACTCCTCTATGGATCTGCCCTTGGCTACAAAGTGAAGAACTATGCAACTACAAAACAAAAAAACAAAAAATCCTTTTAAATTTTCCGCTTGTTGATTCTTTTCTTTTTTTTCTTACTAGTAAAATTTAATTCCCTTTACTTGAATGTTTATTTACAAAATCCATAAATAAAATCAACAACTATAACTTTAATTATTGTTTGGCAACCAAGAGTATGCAACAGTGATGCACAGTCACCAAAAGAATTCAAATATTTGAAGCTTTACAATGAGGAGTCCTGCCGCAAGTAACTTGGTGTGCTTGTCTCCTTGTGAATCTGCTGCACACACGAAGGGTAGAGGTCTACCAAACAATTGTTAGAATAGGGTTTTGCTTATTAGATTTATGTGGGTTTGAGTTTTAAGAGCATTTGAGTCTATTTACATGAGTTTTTTTTACTATTTTTGAAAGTTTTTATCAAAATGGACATTTACGAAAGTATGGGGTAAATTTTGGCTATTTTTGATAAAAACTCAATTACGAGTATTCACATGAATAGTACATGTCCTAGCAAATTTTTTTTGATGCATTCTCACCTGTTGTCATGGTAACTCAAGAGTTACCACCATTCACATGATATATGAGGAGAAGAATTTGTATAGATTTTGTTGTGGGAAGTGAAAAACATGGTTAGGTATTTATAGAAAAAAAAAATCTAAATTTTTTGGTTTTTTTAACAAATTTTTAATATTTAAATTGGTCATTGATGTCAGCTTGCCCAGTCAATAGCCCATTCAATTCTAGCATTTGGGGTTGCCTAATTTAATGGAGCCCACTTCTTGCCATGACAATTTTTTCTTGGTAGAGGTTGTTTTTGGAGCCTCAAAAGGGAATAAGTGAAAGTACTCTAAGGGGCTTATAACGCCGGTAGGTAAGAGAAGTAACTCATGCACTCTATGCCTTAGAGCACTTCCACCCATGATGCCATGGCAAATGGCAAGCACAAGTAAGGGTAGACACTATTCACATTAAAAAAATGAAAGAATGAAAGAATATAAAGGTGAAGAAAAAAATTCAAAGAAGATAAATATATGAAGAAGAGAGGAAGAGGCCGAAGAAAGAAATATATGCAAAGATAGAGAGGAAGAGAAAGGGTAAGAAATATGTGGGAAAAATAGAAAAATGGAAGTGCAACAAGAAAAACAATTATGGTTCACCGAAAAGAAAAAGAAGTAGGGTTAAAGTTGTTATTTAGTTGGGTATAAATGGGAACCAAGACATTTGGGTATTAACTAAACTAAAAGATCTAAATATTACTTAAAGTTACTAATGTGATATGAATATTAATTAAACTTACTAATAATTTTGGATATAAATGAATACTTAATTCTAAACCTGACAACTTGAAAATTAACTAGAAGATTATTCATCATACATGTGTATTGATACATATACAAACTTCAACGAGTGACGAGGAGGGTACAAGTTGGTTGTGTGTTAGCATGGATTGGAGAAAATGATTATGTATTGTAATGTAGTACATATAAAGCACAATAACAGACATGATGTAACATATATACAATCGTACAAATAGATTATTAAAATAAAAATGCACAAACATAAACTTAAACTTGAAAGTTCTCACATATACAAGCTTAAATAAGTGATGGAGTTGGTATAAATTGGGTGCTATCTTCATTGGTGCCCCATTAAAGGGAAGTCTCGTAGAGCTATATGGGATTGAAGAGAATTGTTATCCCTAGAGCATCTCCAGTGGAGGAGTGTATAATGAGGTGTATGTTAAATATACACCATTTGTGATCGGAATCACCTGCAATAAGGAGGTGTAAACGATTGTAAATTTGCATAACAATCGTGAGATGCAAATTTAGATACACAAGTGCATCCTTTTTTACATTCCTTGCAGGTGTGGCCTACATGAGAAAAAGTGAGAAAAAGTGGACAAAAATGAGCAAAATCAATTATACATCTTCCTCATTAGAGTAAAAACCACATTTACAACTCCTGGAGGTATAAAGGAAATGTAAAAGTGGATTTACACTCCTGAAAATACAAACCCCACTGTGGATGCTATAACAAGAAGGCTATTGGTACAAATGAGCTTAATTAGTTTAAAATAAATGGTAATTAAGGGTATAAATTAATGGGTATTTATGATAGAGTGGTGATTTCCCCACTCCTTTTTCTCCTATTTTATCCACTTACACTCATTTTTTTATAACTAAAAAAGGAGTGTAAGTGAATAAAATAGGAGTGGGGAAATCATTGCCCTTATGATATAGCTGATAGTTATTAGTTACAACGACTGTACAAGTTTTAAGTGTAACGCGTGCCAATCAAATCAAAATAGTTGAGACCTGAGAGAGTAAGAACTCCCAAGTCTACAAAAGCAACGAAAATTCTACCACACCCAGAGTCGCTGACTCACACTCAGACCCCCCGATCCTGAAAACGAAAAGCAAACGAAACAGAAACACTGAAATCAGATCCAAAGACCCAAACGCAGTTCCTTCCTGAAATGGGTTTTGCAGCGCGTGATCTTGGAGGTTCCATTTGAAATGCAGCAGAATCTGTTTCCCTTCGGCCGCGTTTTGGGAAATCCGTTTTTGTTCAATGGCGATTTGAGCGAGGGCTTGGAGAGTCCTGGGGTTTTGTTCTTGGTCCCCTTTTTGTTGTTCCAAGGTGGTGAGATGGATTTGTCTAAGGTCGGCGAGAAAATTCTGAGCTCCGTTAGGTCTGCCAGATCGCTTGGCCTTCTTCCTTCTGCTTCTGATCGCCCCGAGGTGATTGAATTTCAAGTTTTGCTCATAATGCAGCTTTGCTGCGCCCCAATTCAATGTGTTTCGTGTTTGGTTTGATGCATTTTGATTATTTCGGACTAAAAATGAGTTCAAATTATGTAATTAGGTATTTTAATTTGACAATGCTTAATCCAAGTGCATGGATATTGCTTTACATACTAATAATAGTTGATTGTAATTTTAATTGTGGTTTTGTGGCAATCAAGCAGAGGTTTAAGTTAAATGAGTAACATTTTAAGAGCAATGCTTCTTAATCTGACAGTTGTAGTTAATTCATTGTTGAAAAGGACAGAAAATGGTTGTGTTCACTGCGAAATATAGCTGCTTGGTACAGGCCTAGCATTTGTTTTCTGTCATAAATGTACTGATAGTATTGGAAAGAAAAGCGTTGTTTTGATTTGTGTGTTTGTTTATCTTCTCGAACAGGTTCCCGCGCGAGCTGCGGCTGCTGCAGCTGTTGCTCGTGCTATTGCCGGACTGCCTCCACACCAAAGGTTTGGTCTCTCATCAAGCTCTCAAGAACTGAGCTCAATATATGGAAGCACACCGCAAGGTCCAGTAGTGGAGGAGATAGAGGAAGAATTTTATGAAGAGGTGCTACTTATATCAATATGGTTTCAATGTGGGAGTGCTTATGACGTGTACTGCCCTTTAATGTTAGGATACTTTAGTTTTTTTCTAAGTCATTGACATGCTTCAAATAGCAGAAAGGTTGCTAATGTGATCTCTTTTGACTGAGTAACAGACAAATTTTCTTAACAACCACAATAAGACAAATGCTAATTAAGTTCCACAATAAGACAAATGCTAATTAAGTTCCTGATAAAGTTTTTCACTTATAAAACATTGGTGTCAATAAGGAGGCTAGCCTTCATGAGATTTATATTCCTGGAACTTCTTCACATGTTTGATTGATTTACTACTCTCCTTGATGATGCTGACAGTCATACATTTTCATTTTTTAAATAATAAGTTTAGTCATGTTATAGTGGCGTAAGAAGCTGTTTCCTTACCATTATGCAGTTGATGACAAGAGGGAGCAAATCATTGATATGCATGACAACTTGGATTTGCTATCTCAACCTTAAAAATGATTCGTAGTCCAAATATGTGTTCTCCACACGTAAAATTTGGAATTCTGGACTTGTAATTGCCTTAAATCTGGACATATATGATGTGTGGTAAAGAAATTAATTTTTTCATAATTCTGCCACTCCATTCTCTTTTTTCCTTGTTATTATGACCCTCTCTCTTTCCATACACCTTAGAAGTCAGTTAGGGTACAAACAAAATGAAGGAACCATTTTTATGGAAATTCATGCTACTCATTGAGAGCATCTACTGTTTTATTATATCTTCTTTGGTAGTTTTCATCTCCATTCTTTTGCACTGTAATAAACTCGATAAAGCTCCACTTCTTAACTGATTCTTTACCTAAGTAGTTACTGTTTCTATGTGGATTAAGTTTTGAAATATCTGTCTAAAAGGCTTTTGTTATTACCTGTATGCAGGATTTTGATCCAGTTAGACATATTCTGGAGCATATTCCATCTGAAGAAAATGAACTGACTTATTTTGAGAGACAGGTATTTTTCCAGTTTATCAATCTCTCCCCTAATTAACAAATTTCAGTTTCTTCATTTTGTTCAGCATGTATGGAAGGTAAATGTGTTTTTCAGGTTCCAATGTATAATTCCAATGTTTTGTTTGCACTAGGTCAATTAATTTATCAACATTTTGTTAAATGGTTTCATTATTGTCTAAATTTCTGCATAAAGTGAGCACATTTTCTTGAACTCCTTGTTTCAATCTTGTTTGAGAAGGTTTAATCATTTGTCATTTTGAGGCAAAGTAGTATACATGTGATGCCAAAGTCATTTGGGAAATTATTTTCACATGTTGGTGTTAGTTACATATACATAACCGATCGACTGCCTCCATTTGCAGTTAGTTTGCTCCTCCATGCTCAAATGGCAAAAGTAACCTGTTTGATGATTTTAACCAATTGTTTTCTGCTAATTATCAAGGTTTTGAACCAACCAATGCTTTTGTTAGGCTTATGTGCTTGGTGATGACTTCATTCTGTAGTACTGTCAGATTCGTTACTTAGGTTTGATGAAGTAAATGAGCCTCGTGATATAGCTTGTGGCAGAAATGACATGTGTATTAACATGTTTTAGGATCTGTGCATGCATAGCCTTTCATTTTTCTCTGATAATCATACTTCCTCTGTTACATCAAGAGCACTCCAACATAATTGTCTTGCTTTGGATGGTGTTTTCATTTTTTTTAATCGACTTTGTACATTTGCATGTCCTTGTCTAGGTAATTGTGATACTTACAATGCTGCCCTCATCTTTTGTGATTATAGAATGGTCATTGTCTATATTTGAATTATTGTGGCATGATTAGTTGATTTGTAATATTCAATTCTATTGGTGAGGTTCTTTCAACTTTTTGGTTTAACAATATTTTCTACCATCTAAAATTTTCCTTATAGGCCACTCTTAGATTAGCACAACTGGATAGAGTAGCAGAACGTTTATCCCGCAATGTTATGGAACATCACGAAGTTATGGGTAAGCATTAATTAGAATCTCTAAACCTGTTCTGCAATTTATTGAAGTATATTTAAGGAAGTGTCTTTTTATTGATTTATTTAGTTTCTCTCTGTTGACCTGGGGCTACTTGGTGGGCTGAACATAGTTTATCGCCGAAGTTTAATTACAAAATATTTCAGTTTCAAATGAGATGTTGATACTTACTTTTGGCCAGTGAAGGGGATGCATTTAGTCAGGGAATTGGAGAAAGACTTGAAAGTTGCAAATGTCATTTGCATGGTAAGTCCTTATAGGATGTGTGATATGGAATGTGGTGAATCTGAATTTTCCATATTGATTATTCAGCATAACTCCTTTTATATGTTTGATTTGGATTTTTATTTACAGTTTTCGTAATCGTATGTGCAGAATGGACGACGTCATCTTACCTCATCAAGGAATGAGGTTTCTAGAGATCTCATCGTGAATTCCAATTCCAAAAAGAAACAAGCTCTTCTGGTATTTTCCTTACTTTATGCATGGTAGCAGTAACAATCTTTTATTTGACTTTAGCTTTCTGGTTTCCCAATTTTGTTGGATATTGTACTGAAACACCGATTTTTAATTTTACTGAAACTATCGATGTTGCCGAAATGTCTTTCAGAGAATCCTGGAAAGATATTGCTTCGTCCCCTTTCGAGTATCGACAACCTCATTTTAGGGATATTTCGGCAATATTGGATAGTTTTAAAAACCTTGCATCATAGTCACTTCGCGCAAGTAGTTTTCATTGCATAAGCATAACCCGACGGATATGGTTTCATTTGAAATGCAGGACATGCTTCCTGTGTTAACTGAGCTTTGTCATGCATCGGAAATGCAAGCAGAACTTGAGAATCTTGTTGAGGAAGGAAATTACTGCAAGGTGGGTGTATATTTCTGTTCTGGTTGCAGTTTATGGTATATGTGCTGCAAGTTTCCAGTTTCATTTTCATGTTAAATATATAATCTTCTTAATTAAGTGGCGCTCCTAAGGTATTTGCTTAAATGCTCCTCATGTTTTCAGGCCTTTCAAGTCCTGTCTGAGTATTTACAGCTGTTAGATAGTTTTTCAGAACTTTCTGCAGTACAAGAGATGAGTCGTGGTGTAGAGGCAAGTATTGAATTACTATTAAGAAGCATTTTTGGTCAACAGATTCAATAATATTGCATTACTTTTCTGGATATTTAAATAGTTTAAGGTTTTTATTAAGCAGTATGTCATCTTCACTGCTGATACTGAACTTTTCTGTTGCCAATATTTTTTACTAGGGTTAAAAAGAGTCTTTAGTTTATGGCTTACCTGTTTCCCCATTGAGAGGCTACTTGATTAGAATCAATTAGATTAGAATACAAACCAAACAAACTGTATTTTGATACTAGAGCAGGAGATCCTCAGTGCGAATCCTTGCAATTGCAACCTCCCAATATAATTTGAATATGTGCTTGGCTCTAGTGCTGGATAGACAGGTATTGCAACCTCCCAAATTCCCAATATAATTTGCAACCTCAGTGCGAACCCACATGGGAAGGGCATGTTAAAATTTAAAATAATCGTCGGTCACATCACTGCAGGTTAAGTTTCTGGGAATAGTGGTATACCAACGAACTTTATCATGCTTAGCATTTTGTGCATAAAAAGAGGCGGAATCTGGAACTCACTTGTTCTTGCATTGTTCATATGCTTGGGGGATGTGGTGGCAGTTGGTTGAGGTGGCAGGGTTAATTGGGTTATCCCTTAGTCACCACCCTCAAACATTCTTTGTGAAATTCATTTATTTTGATGGTGGAAGGAGGGCAAGAATTTTTGTGAAATTTTGCAGGACTAGCTGGTTCTTGGGTAATTTGGTTGGAGAGAAATAGGTGAATTTTTAAGAATTATAGTCTTTTGGGGAAAAGTCAGGTTCTGGCATCCTTATGCACTTATCTTTCTCCAGATTTTAGGGATCTCTCATTTTCTGTAATTTTATTACATTGGGGAGCTACTGTAGGTAGTTTCTAGAGTTGTCTTACAATGTGAGGGGTGCAATTTGTTTTTTATGAGAGTTGTAACATTTTGTTGGTGGACCTCTTGTTCATTGAGCATTGTTCTGTGTTTTTGTGTTTCTCTAATAAAATTTTGTTTCTCATTAAAAAAAAAAACTTATCATTTTATTTTTTTCATAACATGGATGCAGGTTTGGCTGGGAAAAACTCTTCAAAAGCTGGATTCATTGTTGCTAGGAGTGTGCCAGGAGTTCAAAGAGGAGGGCTATATAACTGTCAGTGGTTTTTTTTTTCTTTCTGTGAACTGGATCGTTAATTTCTTTCAAATGCTGCATAGATGAAGTTTTGAATTTCTACTCAAGTATCTTTACATGAAACTGTGCTTATTTTACTTTGATAGTCCTCATAACTTATATATCCTTTTAAGTCATCATTGTCCCTTATGCAATGTTGATATGATACATCATAGATAATAGCGATCCCATGGTTCAGTTTTCGATAAAAATATCTACTCTCTTCATCGTATTTTAGGAGATCAGTACAATATCACTTATACAAGAGGGATGGATCAACTAGTCATGTACTTTAGAAACTTCTTTCCCTTTATTTTATGTTCTGCTCCAGTCAAGGAACGTAGTATTTTTGCTCTCACCCTATGTTCTGCTCAGTCAGTCTGAGTTTCCTTTGCTTTGTTACATTTAACATCTGAATTGAGAAACAACCTGTCTGATCAAATCATGTAGTGAAGTAAAGCAAATCCTGCACTCCCAGGTGCAATTTATCCCTTGTGTTTTTATGATGGGGGAGTGCATGAAGACTTTTTGGAGTGCCAATAACAGTTCCCTAATTTAATAGGAAAAAAAGAAAAGGCTAAACTAGGGCTACTATGGAAGACAGCAAACAGAAATAAAATAAAAGCTATCAACAAATTTAAACATCCATAAGAAAAGTCAAATCTCCAATGGACTGAATGGGTTAAGAGAGATTTGCAAAAAATAGCATCATTAAACATAAGTGGTTATTTTGCTCAAGCTAGTACTGGAGCTTTCTAGTTAATGTAGGTACACCTTGCAATTCTATGGCCATTTAGTGAGCATGCACAAACACACTAGTATTTTGAGAATCATCATTCTTCTCTTTTTGTTCAGGGAAAAGTTTTAGTTGAGGGATCCATTGTATTACACTTTCAGTTTTATGCAATTTTTATGTTGACTTGATACAGTCTTCAAATGCTGAACAGGTGGTTGATGCTTATGCACTAATTGGGGATATCTCTGGTCTTGCTGAGAAGATACAAAGTTTCTTTATGCAGGAAGTTCTCTCAGAAACCCACTCTATATTGAAGAATATTGTGCAAGAGGTGTGCTGATATAGTTATAACTTATCAGTAGAATAGTACACGTACATAGGTACTGAAGTGCTAGGGTAACAAACATAAAGATGACTCCACATAATTGTGGATTTATTTCTTAGAAATTTTGTTTTGTATTTGCCCCCTATAGTGTGGAAACATCGAACTTTGTACTGGGATAAGTTGATGAATAGGTATTAGAGAAGTCTAGGGGTATGCAATTAGGACACAGAGGAGTTTCAGATAAGGCATTGTTCTTTGGTAACAACTCCAGGGACGCTGCAGTAACAGGTGGCTATGGAAGGCTTTCTGATGATGGGTTTACAAAAATGGGTTCTTAAGATTAACTCAAGCCAAGCAACATATCAAGCTGGGTGGCTGGATTCAGGTAGAAGGGTTGCAGGGTTGAAGGCAGTGAATAAAAAGCGGAGGTTATTTGAGGAAATATTACAAATTAGAAGGGAGCCTGCATTCAATCCAGGTTCTCTTGATATAGCTGGGCATTTCAAAATCACAGTTAAGTCCGGTCTTGGGGTTATTGTGGGTAGCATGAAAGTTCAGTCTTATCATTGCAAAGGTAGAAGATGAAGAACGGGGTTGAAGGGGTACACTTGGGAGCCAAAAAATGATTAGGGCGCCTGTATCCTACAGGGTGAAAAACAGAAAAAATTGTATGGGGGTTGTGAAGACATTGTCTTGGAGCAGAAATCAGCACATCTCTCCTTAAGGCCTGTTGTACCACGAGGGTTCAATGTTGTCCTTGTCTGTTCTTAAAAGTTTTCTGCAGTCTGCACAGATTTGTCTGCTATGCCAACTTTTAAGTTGGGAAGTAAGAAATGAAGATTAGAAAGGGGATAGAAGGATTGATAGACCCAGAGGGCCTACTTAATGAAGGGGTAATACTTTGCTGAGGAAAAGTTAGTATGTACTTATACAGGCACAAGAATTAGAAACGTTGGGAGAGGGACTGAACCTCGAGATTGTTGGTTGTGGGGAGCAGAATAGAGGATAAGTTACCCATCTCAAGAGAGATACTTGGGCTGATGACTTAAATGTTGCTAGATGTAATGGCCCTAATTTTACAAAGCCCAGACCAGTAGCAATTCTTATGGCCTTGTCAGAGGCTGGGTATTGGCCCGATCCGTGAGAGCTTTTAACAACACAGGCTTGGACCTAGTCTGATGCGAAATTATTTGTTGTAATTTCAAGGCAAAGCCTCAAAGTAGATTCATCTGGGGCAAGTCTAATAATGTTACGATGTGTTCCAAATAAGAAGACCAAGCACCTGCACATCCCCTCATTGCTCTATAGCCTAGGGATGCTCATTTTTTCTGCATCGCTCTTTCACCCTTAAACCTTGAGCAAGGCCGTTGCAAGTGCTACGAATTTGTATTATATGTGCTTTGGATAGAGATTGTTATTCCTTGTTGGTGGAGGAGTTTTTAGGGGCTAGTGCAAATAAGGTGGTCAGTACTTTGAGGCGCTGTGCAGTTTTGGCAGTTTTTTGGATAGAAAGAAACAATACAAATTCTGAAGATAAGAACGAGATGGATTTTCTTTTGGGGTGGAGTATTTTTGGCATATCCTTTAGAAACAGTCCGTTTAGTTTGATCTATCTTTTATTGGGGGTACATTGGTTTGATTGTTTTGTTTGTGCAGTTTATCGTAGATTTGTTTGGCTTAAAGAGAGTACCTATTTTTATTTTCTCTATAAAAGTTGTGTTTCTTATTTTTTTTAAAATAGATGGTAAGGTCTGTGGTGTTTATTTTAGAGCTTTATTGTTAGAGGATGTTTAAACTTAGATGACTAATTCATCTTTGCAGGATAAGGGAGTTCACATGCAAAATAGTCGGTATGTTTTTCTGTATCTACCAGTGCTTGTATCATAATGTAACAGAACTCTACTTCTGGCATGCTTGCTAATGCATTTCTATTTGATTCCAGACTTACCTACAGTGATCTATGCCTTCAGATACCTGAGCCTAAGTTTAGGCAGTGTTTGTTAAATACGCTAGCTATCCTATTCAAGTTGATGTGTTCATATCATGAAATCATGGGATTTCAGCTGGGTAATAAGGTACACTTCGATTCACCGTTTTAACTTGTTCATATTCTTATTTATATGTTTTGGTAACTTATTCATATTTTGGTTGTATATTTGGTCATTTATTACATGTACTGTTTGTTATTTTTCCAAAATTTTGAATAATATTAGTTGGTACTTCCTCTAGGTTATACCATTGGCTAGTTGAGCATATCTGATTGTATTTTTAAACCCCTTGTTTACAACTTAACCTTTCCTTCAGAAAGTTTTTAAATATACAGTACTGTCTAATCATTTTCTGTTTTCCTTCCCAGTTACGACTGAAAAACTGTATTGGAATATTCACTTAAATGTATTAATGTATCAATTATACAATAGATCAACTTATTTTTGTCTGTTACTACTTTTCTTCTGGATACTAGAAAAACCTGTTTTTCTTTGTTCTAGGATGCAGCAAGTAAAGCTTCAAGCATGACGCATAAGGAAAGTGAAATCTCTCAGACTCCAGGAGGGGTTCATCAAATTTTGTCTCCTTGCTCTTCCCAAAAAGTTAATGGCTCTCTCTTAGAATCTGTAGATATAATGCACGATTCATCTTACATAGAGGAATCTACAAATACCAGCTCTTCAATCGAGTCTACTGGAAACACATCTTCGATGTGTACTAGTTCTGGCGATTTAGTTGATGAGGCTAGGAAGGATGACAATGCAGCATCAACAAGTGGATCCCCATGGTACCAACTGCGGAAAGATGCCACAGCATTTGTTTCACAAACCCTTCAGAGGGGACGCAAAAATCTTTGGCAACTTACAACTACTCGTGTATCAGTCTTGCTTTCTTCTGCTTCAGTTTCTTCTGCTAGTATACACCAATTCTTGAAAAACTATGAAGATCTGAGTGTCTTCATCTTGGCTGGAGAAGCATTTTGCGGATTTGAAGCGACTGACTTCAGGCAGAAGTTGAAGGCAGTTTGTGAAAATTATTTTGTAGCTTTTCATCGGCAGAATATACATGTAAGTTTACTTCAGAGGCCTTGCCCTTCAAATAGTTGCTATGCCATGTGATGGTTGATATCTTCTTTTTGTTCCTTTGTTATGTTCTATCTCATTATTTATAGAAGGGACTGCTTACTGGTTAAGAAATTATAGATTGTTATGAACTTTTGACCAAATTAGAGTTGTGGACTACCACACAGCTTTCACATGCGTGTTTGTTCCATTCATACAATAATATTTTAATCCATATTCCATATTGTTAGGATATTGGCTCGTCAAATATGTCCTAGTTGGTTTAGGATTGTTTTAGGAAAATAGGTATACCAGTTCTTGTCCTAGAGGGATTAGGAAAGAATTTCAGTTTTCCTTATTCAATTCAGGTTTGGATTTCTAGAAGTCTATTAGGATTTGGATAAGTGTAATTTCCTAATCCACTTAGGAATAGGAATTCAATCAGCCTTGGGACATGTAAGCCAACTCTATATCTATAAATAGGGTGCGGCAGGGCTTATTTTACAATAAGAAAAACAGCCAGAGACAGCCAAGAGTTATGAGATTAGTTCTAGGGTTGCAAAAGTTCTATAATCTCTATTATTAATCAAAGAAGCGGTGATTTCTCTATCTAGAGAAATCACAACTGAACGTAGGCAAAAGTTCTGCCGAACCAGTATAATTCTTGTGTGTTTCTAAGTTTTCTAATATTTGCTAGTTTAGTCTATTGCCGTTGGTTACATTAAAGAACAAGATCTAGTAGGCGGGTTATTTAACACATATTCCTTTACTTGTCCAAAACATGTACATCACATTAAAGATAAAACACTATTTAGTTGGCATGTGTATCACTGATGCTCAACCATGGTTGTCAAATCACGTGTTCCCCTGTTGTGTACAATTCAAATGTGTTATACTCTGCACAACACGGTCCAGATGCACTTACCTATAATGACAATTGACACTTTTTTTTTCAGGCGCTTAAAATGGTGTTGGAAAAAGAAATTTGGTTGATAATGCCACCAGATACGGTACAACAAATTACATTTCCTGGGCTTCTTGGTGATGGAGCACCTCTAATTGTTCCATCTGATGGTAACTCTACAAATGCCAGGGTTCTACATTCTGACAAGTCTACCAAATTGGTTGATACTGGTATGAAGAAATGCGGGTTCTCTAATTGGCTTAGAAATGGAAACCCATTTTTGATAAAGCTGACACATACTTCCAAAGAAGGTCTTAAATGGAATGGTGCCATTTCTAGTGAAATTGATGGAAATTTTAGTGAAAGGCTTGGTGATAAGGTCTCTCCACGAAAGAGTGATGGAAGTCATTCAAATGGTGCTAATTCTGTTCTGGAAGAAGAAAATGAAGATCTTCTTGCAGACTTTATTGATGAGGATAGTCAACTCCCAAGTCGAATTTCCAAACCCAAACTCCTGAGAAATCAATCCTCACATTATAATGATGGAGATATAATAGCCCAAACTGGATCATCCATTTGTCTTCTAAGGTGAAATGCTCTTTACTACTGTATAGTTTTTAGCTCTTTCGAATACAAAAGCCGGAATTATGTTATTTTCAATGGATGCATAATCAGTTGATCTATATGTTCTTTTACGTATCAGGTCAATGGATAAATATGCCAGGCTTATGCAGAAATTAGAAATAGCTAACGTTGAGTTCTTCAAGGTATCTTCTACTTTATGTGTACCTTTTTTCTCTCTTCTGTCTTTTTTTTTCCTTCCCTTGCTGCGCTTATTGATAAATACCTATGATGAGTCTATTTTCCTGATTCAGTATATTGTTGCAGGGGATATGCCAGTTGTTTGAGGTATTTTTTCATTTTGTATTTGAAACATTTGCTCAGCAAAACAGCAATTCAGGTGGAAAAGGCTCACCTGATCCTATTAATTGTAAGTCAATTTTTTTATATTTGCTTCATACTGCATTGTCGTCTTTATCTGATCCTCTACTGCTTTTCTAGCTTTCAGTTATTTGTTTGCATTGTCCTATGGCAAAGCATTAGTTTAGATATGTAGATTACAGCTACTTTCACTTTGTGATGCGCACTGGAAAATATTGTCATACACAGATCGGCTGAAGACAGCGTTGTCCAGAATACAACAGGACTGTGACCAGTGGATAAGGGCCCCATCATCTTCACCCACATCTTTGAATTCAGCATTTGCACACACAGACATAACACCTATGAGTCCTCCCAGTACAAACTTTGGTAACACACCAGGAACATCCATCGGTCTCAAGGTATTCATTAAAAATCTTATGGTCCTCATCGATCATCTTTTAGATAGAAAAATAACCCGTAACTCTTTATTCCAACTTTTTGAGTTTGATGTGCTTTACTTTTCCATTTATTTACATGCCCTAAAGTTAAAAAGTTGCAGTCCACGCTTTCTGGAACACGGATTTCCAGTTTACCATATGGTCTACAGAACATAAATGGGTCGTGGTGCTACACTCATACAAGACGTTTCACTTACAATGCTGTTTGGAAATCTTCAATCTAGTTATTCTTTTTAAAATCTCGTTTGGAGCTTTGTAATATTGCTGTTTTTGCTATATAATTTCGTAATCTAATGAAATTCCTTATTTAATTTTCTATTATGCTATCCCGTGATGGCATGGAAGTTACCAGAAGTTCAATAGTCTCATTACTTTAATTAGGATTGAAGTTCATATGCAATGTAAATGTGCTTTAAGTTGCACGACCATTATGTTGCAGGAAAGATGCGCAGGTGCTGACACCATCTCACTTGTTGCTCGAATGTTGCATAGATCCAAGGCTCATCTCCAGACAATGCTTCTTCAAAATAATGGTGCTGTAGTTGAAGACTTCTATGTGCATCTGGTAGGTTACTTTGTTATTATCTGTTGAAATTTTTCAGGAGTTTTCATGGTGTTTTGGCGACTTGTTGAAATGATGTGATGTGATCCTAGTTTAACTTGCCATACTTGATGATTCAATGAGCATTTGGCTAAGAATATGTAATATAAGTATGAAATGATTCATATCACCATTGATTCTCATAAGTTAATATCTATGTGATATGGATGATTCTACGAGGGAGTTGTATTTGGATTGCAAACTGGTGCTTCTTAGAAACTTGCCAATGCACTTTTTACAGTCATAAAATGAAGCCAAATTAAAAGACACATTTTGGAATACAAAAGCATGTGCACACTTGCTGGATACTTATGGATACTATGCACTTAGAACAGGTTGATGCCCATTTAACATTTGTATTTTCTTTTTGTACTAGACATGCTTGTGTAGTTAATAATATAATTTAAAGAAAGATATTGATTGCCATTCAGGCATAATAATCATTCATAAAACTTACGATATTCAACAAGATCATCCAACTTAAATTGTGATCCCTATGTAAAAAGCCAATAAAACAAGACAATTCTGCCTCTTATTTCTCTGGTTTTTCAAAATTTTCAAAGACCCCATGCCTAACAACATCGTGTGGGCTGGGGACACAGAAAAAAGGTTTGCGAGGCATAAGCCTCTTATGCCTTCTCCAAAGAGTGCTGTGAGGAGTACACCATACCTGCACTATGAGATATTACGAGCACCCGCTCTATGGCTACCGGCTATGTTTATCTATCTTTTGTGTTTTCTTTTTTTGTTTTTCAGTTAAGGAATGAAATGTTTTGACAAACCATTAATTTTCTTGATGACAATCAGGTAGATGCTGTACCGGATCTTATAGAGCACATTCATAGGACAACAGCAAGACAACTGCTCCATATTAATGGGTAAGACCGGATAATTCATGGCTAGGTTGGGTTTTTTTTTACCAATTGGTGTTCCTTTCTGTAGATAAATCGAAAACATCTTTTTATAAATACAAATTTCCCTTTTCTCTTGGTCTCTACTTTGTCTTTTCACCATGTGAAGATAAAGTCCTAGTTGTAATTATATGATGGAAACAAAAACAAAACAAATAAAGGAAAAAAGTTGAAGTTCCCGTTTTGATCAACAATAGCGCAATATTGAGAAACTCTGTCATATATTTACTCCCGTTATGATATGTTTGCAAGTAAGATATTCGTTCGGGTTTAGCATATTCTGGGCTATTATCTATGTTTTATTATTATTTAGTCTTTGGTAATGGAGGTGGATTATCTATGTTATTTACCATAAAGTCTCTTATGGATAACTATATTCTGCAGTTATGTTGATCGGATTGCCAATGCAAAATGGGAAGTAAAAGAGCTTGGCTTAGAGCATAATGGGTTAGTTTCTTTAGATGTTATCTTATATTTATTTGAAGTTTCCATGTTTCATTTTTGTGATCTTGTAGACTGCTATTGACATTGATCTTTCAGATTTGTTATTTATGCATGTTATGCCTTCTTTGGGTCAGCTAGTTCTTTACACATCAAACATCTATGTGTAGCTAAATGAGGATTACGTGTTTGGAAATAATGGTTCTGTGGTTGCAATTTAGATCTTGGATGATAATCAAACTTCAATGATGGCATGATGCTAATGGCTCTTCAATATCAGAATTACAATTTCATTTCAAACTTTTTTACAATTATGTATATACTAACAAGAATTATTAAATAGGTCAATAACTTTATTTTAAGTACATTTAAATAGTAAAGGGCTAGATTATTGTTTGGATTTAAAAAATTGAAACTTGAAAAACAAAATCATATTTTATTTATAAAGAAAACATTGATTTGTAAAATATATTCTTAGAGAAACGGAGGCGGGTCATCGTCCCTTTTTTTGGACCCAAGGCCGGTCTCGCATCGGCCGATCCGGGCAGAAGACATTGTCAGGTGGGGAATTTGGCTGGGGCGTCTTGATTTTATTTATGGCATTCTTGTTAATTACTTTTGTGACATGTTGAGTTTGGGTGCTTGCTTAAATATATCATTTCCTACAAATTCAGAAGTCTCAGAATATTTTTTTACCGACCATAAATTATTTTAGCCTTACAATTTAGGTTGAATACACTGTTCCTCTTTCCTTGTCAGTCCTTGATTGTGTTGGTCGTCTATTTGTACGTGCAAGAGTTTCAAATTTGTGACAGATTCTTGCTGGAATGCCTATCTTCTTCATGTTCTCTCTCTAGTACCATATGATAATTATTAAGTGTTCTGACATGAGTTGTTGCCTTCAATAGGTATGTTGACTTGTTGTTGGGAGAATTTAAGCACTATAAAACAAGGCTTGCTCATGGGGGAATTCGCAAGGAGGTAATAATTGGCAGTTAAATTAAATTTTCTAGGAGCTACCAGAAGAAAATTGAGAAATTGCTCCTTTTTCCTATATGGTTGTGGCCAACTTTTATAGCTGTTACATGAGATGGTTTTTTTTGGGTCAAGTATGAGATGTTTACTTTGTGCAATATATGTTAATACCATTTGTTCATTGCGTCATGTTGGTATGGATGTCTATTATTTTATTTTTATTTATTGGAGTCGGGCAGTGAGGAATGGGTTTGGATGGTGAATGGATGACTTGATTGTTTCTCAGCCGGAAGTTGTGAAATCTTTGGTTCTGTTATGCCATTCTGCTGTATCTAAAGTTCCTTTTTTTCCCAGGAAAAAGATAATAAGTCAGGGATGCATTGTATATAATGGTCTGAGCTTTGTGACATGACTGAACTGCCAAATATTAAATTTGTATCTCTTTATTGTAATGAATCACCACTTGGTTGGCCAATGGGCATTAATTATCTGGTCTAAAGTAGGCGTGTATTTTAAGGATAAAAATTTGATTTGATACTGTACATGTAGGTTCAAGACCTCCTCTTAGAATATGGGCTTAAAATTGTTTCCCAGACTCTCATTGAAGGCCTCTCACGTGTTAAGAGGTGTACGGATGAAGGACGGGCTCTCATGTCATTAGATCTTCAGGTTCTTTTTCAACTTTGGCAGGATTTGTGCATTTCAATTCTCTCCTCTCTTGCAGCTTAATATACTTCAGGACTCCTTTATGCGTTTCAGGTTTTGATCAATGGCCTCCAACATTTTGTCTCCATGAACGTGAAGCCCCACTTACAAATTGTTGAAGCCTTCATCAAGGTAAGCTCAACCCTAGACTGCGTATTTAAGATCATATGGAATGATGTTGATTAAATTATGGAGATAAACAAGTAGAAATTTTTTGTGCCAATGGGGGTCTGCAGACTAACTGTCACTCTCTTTCTACTCTTGATCAGGCATACTATCTTCCAGAAACGGAATATGTGCACTGGGCACGTGCTCACCCGGTAAGAAATTTCATTTCTGTGGACATATTCTGGCTTTGGACACATATTTTATCTTACATTATGAATATTTTCCTTTTCCTTTGCAGGAATACACAAAAAATCAAATTGTTGGGTTGGTCAACCTTGTTGCCTCTATGAAAGGTTGGAAGAGAAAAACCAGATTGGAAGTGCTGGAAAAGATTGAATGAGCATGTAACTTTGGATCACTGTGGTAGGTTTAATCATATAGAACCTCACACTCGTTGCTTGTCACTCTCACGTTTGCACTTAATTTTTCCAATGAGCTATGTATATTTTAATTTTTCTTCATGATGCACTGTAAATGTTGATCCAGGTTGTATATCTTCCTCGTGTCTCAGTTTGTGTAATCTATTGCCATCCCTTGTAGGGACGATTAAATGTATTTTTTGGATCACTCGAGTCTTGAAATAATGGAGATATATCAAGAGAAAAGAAAATACAATTGGAATCATAGGCTTACTTTCAAACTAGTTACCTACTTTTGAGCACATGCTTTTGAATTTGCTGTAGAATCGATGATGGTATAAATTTCGATGCAGTTTGTGAAAATCTCTCTCTCTCTCTCTCTCTCTCTCTCTCTCTCTCTCTCCGTGGCGAAGGCAAAGATATATTATTCATATTTGATCAAAAGTTGGGTCTGGTTCATGGAAAAAGGGGCTTGGAAATGAGAAATTATTTGATTTCCCATGTTTGGGAAATGATTTTATGGCACATGGAAAAATAGGGGAAAATATAGTTCTCCATCCAGCTTGGGAAATGATTTCCCTCAAGGGAAACCAAGACAAGCATTAATTACAACTTTTTATGACCAATGTACCACTATTAACAATTAAAATACCATGACAAACATGAATTACACTTTTTAATATGCTTTCTGATTTAGGGATATAATTGGAAAACTAAATAAAATATATATACCATTCTTGCACTAATCAAACATGGGAAATGAAATAAAATAATATTTTTCAATTATTTTTCTAGTGTTTATAGGAAAGGAATATTTGATTTCCCTTCCCATGGGAAACTCCATGGAGATTGATTTCCCATCAATTCATTTCCGTGAACCAATGAGTGATTATACCTAATGAGCCTATTCAAGGATAATAGGAGAATATAAAAAAAGGGATTTTGTAGAAATATCACATGAACTTATACCTCAATTTAAATTTGTCATCTTAAACAAAAATTTAAGAGAAATATCACCCGAATTTTTCAAAATCTATAATTTGTGATCTGAATTAATACCATCCAATTTTTCATCTATTATTGAGGGTATTTTAGTCTTTATATTTTGAAGAAAAAAAAAAAAGCCTCTCTTCCTCTCCTCTCCTCCCCCACCCCCTTTCCCCGGTCCCTCTGTTTTTATCTCACCCACGACCTGACCACCCCATCCTCACCTCACCCAGAGCCCCCGCCCCCACCCTCTCATTCTATTTGATGGCTGCTGCCAAGTACTTAAGCGAAAAACAAACAGCACATAGAGTGCTCTCCTTGCCAACATATCAATAATCCAAAATCTAAATCCTTAATTTAATAAACCATTTATTTTGAATTCAGAAAAGTTTAGAAACTTTAGGAATTGAAACAAAGAGAAAAATTCGCAAAAATAAAAAAACACAAACTCACAAATATTATTAACTTGGTAGGCATTAAGATCGTTTTATCCATGGGAGTCAAATGGAGGTAGAGGGTGGGGCTGGGTTGCGGGTGGGGATGGGGATGGGGATGGGGTGCTCAGGTCGTGGGGGAGAAAAGAAACAGACGAGAGGGGAGGTGTGGTTGGGGAGGAAGGGAGAATAGAGAGAGACGACAGGGGGGATGGAAAAAAAAAGGGACATTTTGGAAAAAGCAAAAGGAGAGAGAAAAATTTTAAAAAAAGCAAAATTAGACAAAAATGCCCTTATTTATTTTTAGATGTCCTAAGGAATTCAATACATTTGCATGTCTTTAATTTGAAAGTTGAGTAGTTTTTTTGTCTTTTTTGAAAAAGCTTTGGCTTTTTCCAAAAGTGAAATTTTTTTTATGTCTAAAACCTAAAAACCCTAAAAAAAAAAGGGTGATTCACTATTATACCCAATATAGGGGCCCAAATTATAAAAATACCTCATGTGAAATGGACTTTAGAAACACACTAAAAACTCATTTACAACATAACAAAGAGGCTTTTAACTTCTTATAAATTACAAAACTGTCATCAATTTCTTAAAACAAGCCCAACCCCAAAATCTTATAAAAATACTCAAAACACTCAATATGACATCAAAGTAATTTAATAATCAATATTAAATTCAATAAGGCTAAATGTTATTTTTTGGGTTTTTTTGGGGTTTGTTTATAGAAATTCAATGATTTAGGTTTTATTTATAATATTAGTGCTAAGAATATGTATATCACTAAATATCTCCCAAAAAAAAAATGCAATTTTCAATTTTCTTTCTTTATTTTTTTAATTTTTTAGTGTTTGGTAGGAAAGACCCTGGATTTTTAATGGTTTATTTGAAAATATATACAATTTTGTATATTGATTTTTTCATTTTTTAAACCACCCTTAAAAATAAAAAGATTAAAATACCCTTAATCATGGATGAAAAATTAGATGATGTTAAAGTCAGATAACAAATCATGGATTTTGAAAAATTAAGGTGACATTTCTCTTCAATTTTTTTTTAAGGTGATAAATTAAAACTGATATATAATTTCAGATGACATTTCTATAAATATCCCTATAAAAAAAACTTATTGATGTCTACCTAATGATTAACAAGAATTTTAGAAAGGAGAGAGAAGGGAGAGTGATCAATTATGCGTGATGTTTACATAGGAAAAGCAAGGAGAGAGAAGGGAGGGGTGTGGAACTGAACAAATGATTATAAAAAGGGTAATTTTATTGGCAGCTCATTATTTACTCTTTACACCCCATACGAATTTGTAATATAAATAACCTATTTTACCTTTGTATACAATTACCATTAAGGACAAAAAAATTTAAATTTAAAATTAAAATTGCTCACTACATCCCACATATGTTCTTGCAACCCTAGTTTGACTTTTTTCTCAAACTATCACGTTCCTAAACCCTAAACCCTAGATTTATACGTTTATACTGGTGAAAAAATATCTTGTATTTATTCATGAAGGGTGAGATTGAAGTTAGAGAGTCTTTGAATGAGGTACGAGTTTATTTTTTGGCGTTTTGCAAGTTCAGTATTTCATAACGGTCACTGGTTGCATTCAACACATCAGTACCGAACGCGACAGGTAAATTCGGTGGGATGCCACTGAAACGTTGCACCGTTTTCGGTTGGGTTTGACCGGTCAGAAACTTAATATTCGGTGGAGATCCACCGTAAGATGGAACGTAGTTCAGTGGTTTACTACCGAAATTTTACCTGCGTTTCAGTGGCATCCAACCGAAATTTATTTATTTTTTCAGTAATTTATTGCCGACCACAAATTTAATCCAAGTTATTTTGATCTTACTCCCATTGAAGGAACAAACATAAGGTGACGCCCCTACTGAAGGCAACAATGTGGGAACAGAATGTGTAATGAACTATAGTGATCAATTCACAACTTATTCGATAATTATTTGTCTAAAATCCTTTTTAGTATCATTAACGTGGCATTAATGTTTCAAATTTTATATTTAAATAATATGAGTTTTATGTGTAGATATTCAATGGTAGAGATGCATTACTTCGATGGGCTCGTGAACAAGGAAAATTGAATAATATTGTCATTGTAATTAAAAGGTCTGATTATGGAGGTGAGGGCAAGAGGAGACCTCGTGTAATACTTGTTTGTGAGAGGAACGATAACTATAAGTCTTGCAAGTCTAGTGAGACAATTGATATAAGGTCGGATGCAAATAGTGATATGAAAAAATGTGATAGGGACACTGGTACCAAGAAATGTGGATGCCCATTCTTGTTAAAAGGTGTCAATATTGGTGATGGGGATGATTGGAAGTTGGAGGTGGTTTGTGGAGTACACAACCATCCTATTTCAGAGTATCTTCAAGGTCATTCATTTGTGGGGCGACTTACTGAAGAG
>NC_024126.1:7678152-7692551 GCF_000346735.1 Prunus mume | reverse complement strand
TATGAAAAGTGTACATAATTATCTATTCCAATATACCTACATTATACGACATCCAATATACCTACATTAATTTTAATGTACTTACAATTAGGATTTAGGTATTATATGTCATCCAATGTACCTACCATTTGAATAATATATGTACTACGAATAAAGTACCTATTATTTATCTAATTAATGTACCTATTTTTTTTCTATAAATAATATAGCCTTTTTTCTCTGAATAAAGTACCTATTATTTGTTTTATTAAAAGTAATTTTTTTAAATGAACCTATTTTCTCTCTTCAAATAACTTACCTATTTTTTTCCTCTAATAATGTACCTATTTTTCATAGGTACATTATTGGATATGTAATTTATATGTAATTTATTGGATACCTATATTTTATATGTATATATTTATATTATACGATTTTTTTTTTTTTTTTTTGGCAATTTTAGTGGGCGAGATGTGAGAGGGAATGACAACTAAAAGAAATAGGGTGATTGATATGCTATTAATAGGGAGTATATTAATTACAATTATGGTAGTTAATGAAATGCTTGAAATAAAATTATAAATAAAATATGACCTCTTATATCCTACTAGGCAACGATGTAAAAACATAGAAATACTACGACCTCTTATATCCTACTGGTCATTTAAATTTGAAATTGGGTTTTACACATAGATTTATAGAGTAATGGGTATATGTCTAGAAAATAGAAAATGTAAGGGTCTATATTGGACAAGTCCTTTTTTTTAATCCCTTTGTATCATTTGCTTGTGTGTGCCCCACATGGTTATTAGTTTTGCTTGTTGACTCTGCCTCTGCTGATCCTTTGTTTCTTTCTTGTTGCTTAATCTAGTAGTGAAGCTCAGTCTTGTTGTACACACACAGTAGTGTCTCTGTCTGTCTGTCAAATTACTATGTTTTTCTTTTCTTTTCTTTGCTAGTAGAAGAAGCAGCAGGTGATTGTGTAATGTCAGCCACCATGTTTAATGCAATGCAGGGCTGATCCACAGGTACCTGTAAATTATATTCAATTAAATTACCCAAGTGAGTGAAAATCACAACACTTATAAAATCTTAGAACTCAGCAAAAAATAAATTTAAAAAAAAAGAAAAAAAAAAACTTAATGGTCTCTGAGCAGAGCAGGTCAGAGTCTGTCAGTTTGTCTTCCAAACACACACGAGTCGTGCAATACTACTGACTGGTCAGACAGACTTCTCGACTGACTGCATGGACTGTCAGTCCATTAATAGGAATAGGAATAGGAATAGGATAGATAGGGTCCTATTTCTTCCACTTCCTTTATTTAATGTTTCAACTCCATTGTCGCTATGCAAGGAAGAGATAATGATATCCATTTCCCCACAGCTCCAAAACCAAATTCTGTTTTCGCTTTCAAGTGTGTTACATTTTTTCTGTTTGATCGAGTAGTGGTAGTGTGAATTATGCGCTCACACGATTGATGTTAGCCGATTAAAATTACAATTGAGTGCATAGTTTATTATGAGTTTCACTCTGATTTTTGCTTGCTAACTTTACGTATTGATTATGTGACGTTAACACAACTCTTTTTGTTTTGGAGTAAGAACTGCGAAATGATTTAAAAATGACAAAATGAAAATGACTTATTTTGAAGAAAATAAAAATATCCTTGTGAGAAAAACAAGTCATTTTTGCATGGAAGTGTTATTTGAGTGCACATTATTATTTGGGTATTAATGGGTAATTTGTGGTTGCTTGTGTTGTCTGGTACTTTTTTGTTTCTCTTGGTTTGTCGTTTTAGTCTCTGGTTTATAGATATCACTCTCATGTGGAAGCATCAGGGTTACAAAGCTAATTGATGCTGGCCAGTTTGTTGAGCTTTTTCTTTAAAGAGATACATTTAACATGCTCTGTCTCCATCATGCCACGGTGGTTTCATCAATGTAGCTAAGTTGAAATCTCAACAAGTGATTTTGTATAGGAAAATACTTCCTTTCCTTCACTGTAAGTAAGAATTCCTAAATTCTTGCCAATGACAATATGACATTTGTGTAGAAGTTTTTCTTTGTATTTTTTATTAATCATTTTTACACATCTGTCAAATCGTGATTTGTAATAAGAAGTATCTCTTTTTAGAGAAAGAGACAAGCACTGTCCTTTGGCATAGTACTCGTCATAATAATGAGGTCCCTTCTACACAATTCATAAATCTAAAATTATTGGTACACCAACATAAGGGCACACTCAAATGCTTAATGCGGCACATGGCCAAATCAGTTGCTACATTTGCACACTCAAATTTGCTTTCATTATAAATAATATTGATATATTTAATCAAATTTCTACCTTTTTTTTTTTTTTACTCTCTTGGATTATTACATCTTATGTTGATGTCTGCACAATATTTTTATAGCATTATTTACCCATCTTTTCTTTACCCCAAAAGGAAAAAAAACACATGAATAATAATTTTATCTTCCCAAAATAATGATCGTTCTTTCACTTTTCCTAAGTTGGGCAAGTCTGACTACGATGCGATGATGTTCATAATAGGTATCGATGATAAGACATGACACTGATAAGACAGAGGAAAAGATATTTTTATGTGCTGGTGGATAGTTTTCACTTACAAAGTGTCCTGCTCCAAGAATCCAATAGAAGTGCAGGTTTTTGTAAGACCTAGTGAACCCTCTGGTGATTCTATCATTGCCACAGAAGAGGGGGCTTCTACCCTTGCTCAAGTAATTTCGAAGTCCTTCCCATCTGAAAAGGCAAATGGAAAATCACTTTAACACACAAATAAACCAACATGAGAGAGAGAGAGAGAGAGAGAGAGAGAGAGAGAGAGAGTGGTTTTTACTTGAGCTTTGCAATCCATGCTTCAGCCCCCTTGGTTGCACATATGACATCAACCTACAACATTTACCAACCAAATTATGTCCTTACAAATTATACCCAATTGCCAATTCCTACTATAATTAAAATATAAATAGCTGGTGTAAAATTGTTGAAAGCATTTCTTATGGGTACATAGAGGTCCTCAGGACAAACGTTCACGATACGTATTGCATAAATATTTCACTATTGTGAGATATACATTAATCAGTATCTTAATCAACGGCGTTATTATTTTTAGTTTATATAGTAACCTCAAAGATTATACATAAGGTAGAGTATTCCATAAGGGATCCATCCGTTTTCTATTGCCTATTGCTGTATAAAAAGAAAGTAATCTTAAAAAGGATTGGAGAAATCTTACTTGCCCATTGTATATTGTCACATTGACCCCTTTAGCAAGGAGTTCATCAACCTGTCCAAGCCACAAAATAAAAATTAAAAGTCGACTCAAAATAAGAAATATCGTAGAGTGAAGACAATTTTTTTTTTTTTTTTTTTTTTTGTGCAGAAAAGGTCCTCGGAATTAGGGAAAAAAATTAGAAGGAAATAAAAAACTTCGATTTCTCCATCAAATGCCTAGATGACAAAAGTGATGAAAAGGAAATCAGAATCTTATACTCCCTTGTTGGGGCTGAATTTGCCAAGGAAATGACTTTTCCTTTTTCTTTTTTTTTTTTGGTCTGAACTACAAGGTGGTCCTGGATGGGCCCCAATTATGGGTGGCACCTCACAAAATAAAAATTAAAAGTCGACTCAAAATAAGAAATATCGTAGAGTGAAGACAATTTTTTTTTTTTTTTGTGTGTGCAGAAAAGGTCCTCGGAATTAGGGAAAAAAATTAGAAGGAAATAAAAAACTTCGATTTCTCCATCAAATGCCTAGATGACAAAAGTGATGAAAAGGAAATCAAAATCTTATACTCCCTTGTTGGGGCTGAATTTGCCAAGGAAATGACTTTTCCTCTTTCTTCTTTTTTGGTCTGAACCACAAGCTGGCCAAAGTAGTAACTCCATACGAGAGCAGGGATCGAACTCCTGACCTTCTCTTAAGAAATGAGAGTGCTGAACCACTCACGCCAACCACCTTGGTTGACTTTTCCTTTTTTCAGTTACAAGAAAATGACTTTCTAACAACCGAAATCTAATACTTACAAAAATTTGATAATAAAAATTTAATTTCCTGACCTTCTCTTAAGGAATGAGAGTGCTAAACCACTCACACCAACCACTTTGGTTGACTTTTCCTTTTTTCAGTTACAAGAAAATGACTTTCTAACAACCGAAATCTAATACTTACAAAAATTTGATAATAAAAATTGAATTTCCTAACGTGTAAATATACCATCTACAAAATTATGGGACGAATTTGTATATGCGTCAGTTATATATAATCAACAGTCTCTCGTAACATGTATGTGAACTTCACCGCGTAAAACACGTGTATATTATGAGAGATAAATTATTTATAATATAGGCTATATGTACAATAATTTTGCTTTTTTGGACTGGCAAAATCAGTACCTCATTAATCCTTGGTTTCATAAAATCCCCTGCCATTGCTGTGAAGACATAGTCGGACTGCCCTCCCCATCTGTACACACACAAAATATGCATCATATTCAAATAAAGCTATAAATTTTTTGAAGACTGAAAACTAAAATGGGTACCAAAAAAATAATAAAAAAGGTCGATTATACTCACGCCACATTATCTGGGATTATCTTAAGCTTCTTTTTAATGACTCCGTTTAACAAAGTATCAAGATCACCATCACCATCACCACCACCTGCTGATGATGAAGACCTCAAGGAACTGAGATATCTTGAATATTTCTTAAGGGCAATTCCTTTTGATACTTCAATGGTTGCCAAGGATGAAACTGGATCCATTCCTGAATCCAACAGAAAATTATAGAAGTCCTGCAAATACCCCAAAGCCAAAAGAAAAAAATAATCACAAAATGTTAATTGTAATTAAACTGAAGTCACAAATATTTATTAAATTAATGCCAATGGGGTATTGCGTCGTGACTTGTACACCAATGATCTTAGGTCAAACTCCCATGATACCTTGGTAGTGTGTGTGTGTGTGAGAAATTCCCGTTCCTCCACCCTCCCTTCTAGTTTGGACTACCGCTTATATTAAAAAATATATAATAATATGAAAATTAACCAATATATATTATGTACCACAGAATTGCTGTAAGAGGAAATGATTTGCTCAAGTTCACTCCATGAATTGGTTGCCTCCACAAGTTGACCATTCTGAATCTGCTGCTTAATCCTTTGAGCCACACTGTATCATTAAAAAGGGTTTTTTAGACTTCTGAAAATCTCTTAAATCCATAATCTTCTCATACCAATTATTATGCGTGCAGTGCAAAATGTGACAAAAATTAATAGACCTGTTTGCTTCCTTCAACCCATTGTCATCAAGCCTTGAGACGTCTTTGAGCAGACTACCCCATGAAAGCTGCAAAATGCATAAAATCGTACTAATCATAATTAATTTAATTACCCAGAATAAAAAATTTGGAAATTAAACAGTGCAAATCTTCATAATGCAGAAATTAAATTATTGGGTCAAAGCAGTTGAACTGTAAAAACGTACCACAAAATCTTCCGGGGAGATCCAACTGTCTCCTAATGCCACTCCTACAAACAGAACCAAAAATAATAATAATAATAATAATAATTCAGAATTACATGTTTTTGGAACCTGGTATTTTTAATTAGACCAAGAATTGGTTAATTATAATTACCTCCAAGTCTGAGTTTTAGTTTTCCTGCTTCAATGGCTTTGAGAGCAGAAAGTCCAAGAGTGACTGCAAATTTTCCTCCATAAGACTCTGCCACAATAAACAGGGGACTCTTTTGGAGGCTCTCATTTCTGTTGAATATCTCCTCCAACAATGTGGTCAAGTCAGTGGCTGCCTCCAAATCATTTTTCACAAACAGAGATTTGTCCTCCACAAAACTGAATCCAGCTCCAACTGGGTTATCCTAAATCATTCCAAAAGAACAAAAGAAATGGAAATTCATGTAATTGAAATCTGGTTGGTCCCCTCCCAAAAAAGAAAAAGAAAATAAACAGAAAACAGAGTTTGAAGTTTTTTTGGCTGACTTACAACAAACAAAAGATCTGCTTTCTGCAACCATGTTGAGTTTCTTGGGTTCAAATTGGCGTCCAATGGCCCAATCTCTTCAAAATTCCCAATCCCAACTCCTGAAGCTCCCTAGTTTTTGTTCAAAGAACAAGATTAAATATTTCTATACGACTACAAAAAAAATGGTACAAAATTTCTGGGTTTTTCTCATTCTTTGATTTTAATATCATTTGATAAGTACATATACTCACAGGTCCACCCTGAAGCCAGAGAATGATTGGCCATGGCTTGGAGGGATCTTCTACTCTGTTAGGACTTCTGTAAAGCCACCAGAACATGTGGGCTTCTGTGTGAAAAAAGAACCAAGAAATCCATTAACACTCACATTTCTGCCAAAACACAAAAAAAGAAGAAAAATTTCTATGCCTGAATTGCTTACTTGGTCTGACTTCAACATAACCCCACTCTTCTGATCCATCTAGGGTTCCTGCAGCTTCTGTTGTGCCTCCATAGAAAAGTGGTATGAAAAGGAGAAGAGAGAGAACAAGACTTAGAGAGTGCTTCTCCATCCTGAGAGCAAAGACTGGACACCAACTTCTCCAGCTGCAAATGTTTAACATGAAGTAAAAAGGAGGAGGTTTATATATGCACAGACGGAGGATTATGAAACTGAAGCTTACTTTGTCTCTGTGTGCAACAGAAATAACAAAGGAAACAACAATATTTGCTGAGTCACGTATTGTTTATATCATTATTTTAGTTTCAAAATTGATTTGGAAACGGTCAACTAATAATAAAATCAAATTGTAGATTTCTTTCCTTATCATAAAATAAATAAACAAAATAAACAAAAATATGCATGGATATACTATACATGTGTTTGTTCTGTAGTAGAATATTAATCATGGAGGAGGATTCACTCGTTTTTCTGTCCTCCTTTTCCTCTCCTTTCACCAAAATTCAGATCTTAGCTATTCAGCCAACAGGGTCTAATCCAGTGGAAAATGGGCTTGACTTGCAGAACGAAGGTCTCAAGTTCGAACCCCATGACATCAGTTGTGTATGCGAGAAACCCTCTCCCCTCTAGTTTAGACTATCGCTTGTGCTAAAAAAAAATCTTAACCATTGAAGCCCAACACTTTTTACATGATTGCTTAAAAGGGAATACACGTGTCTTCTCAATTACAATATGAAAAACGTTACTCTTTTGTTCAATATCTGTCAAGCCCTCAAAATCTGTAGGCTCAACATTCTTATCTAATCTTACCCGTTCCGTTCCACCACCAAACTTGAAAAACTTGGTGCAGGCTCTTTCCATGGGTTAAATTGACTAAGAACTTTAAGTTCTCTTGATCTAGAAAGCTTAAATAAAAATTTGACAAATCTTCGAAACCGAGAGAATCACTCACTAGTCACTACAAAAAATGCCATTACAAAATCATGAACACACTGAAATTATTTTTGGTTAGGTGAGTCATTTTGATGAGCTTAATCTTACTATTTATAGAGCACCTGATAATGACCCAACCTTGAGAATGCTATAACCGGATTTGATCTTCCGTAACGTAAACGGTCTCTTTCTTGATCTTGGTCCAAGTTGAACCCGGAAGGTAACTTTTGACTTGGAGTGCAAGTGAATAGCTAGTTGCTAATATAATAAAAATACTTTGTATCTCAAACGAAGAAAGTTGTGGAGGAGGGACCTCTTTGCATAACCTCTCTTCTGTTTATAAGATGATAATTCAGTATCGTCATCCTTTTTTTATTTTCAATGCGAAGGAAAAATCGAACTTGAGACATTTTTCAAAATATCAGAAATCGGAAAGTTTTGTCGTAATGACTATCATTGACCAATTCAACACTTAGAAACATATTCTTTCAACATTCTTTAGTGAATGAGGAAACTATTAGGCCTAAATCCTTACCGGACCTGTAAATAGTCAATAAACACGGTATAAACAACAATTTTTGGCCTATGACTAGAGGGAAGGCCACCTAATTAAGGACCATGATTTCCCTCCCAAGTTCTTTCCCCTTATTTTCTCGCCTATTATGCCTCTTTTTCTGGAAGAGAAATCATACTTCCTTTACAGTGCAGGGCCCCTCCTCCTCTTGAAGTCTAGCTCCACCCCTGCCTATACAAATTTGGATATATATTTGAATATTTCACATATTTATATTGAGGCCATTTTGCTAGAAATTATATAAATCTCAATATATAATCGTTAATTTATACTGTTTCTATTTTATCGTGATCTTATCCAATGAATATGTCAGACGATTTTGTCTTCAAACGTAGGAGGAAGATGCAAATATAAATGATGAGGAGTTTTCCAAAATCACATTACATGCACACCACCAAAAGAAAATGAGGTTTTTTAGGTTTTAGACATAAAAAAAATTTCACTTTTGGAAAAAGCCAAAACTTTTTCAAAAAAGACAAAAAAACCGCTCAACTTTCAAATCAAAGACATGCAAATGTATTGGATTCCTTAGGAAATCTAAAAATAAATAAGGGCATTTTTGTCAATTTTTGCTTCTTTTAAAATTTTTCTCTCTCCTTTTGCTTTTTCTAAAATGACTCGCCCGTTACATGTCAGAAATTATGCATAAAATAAGATATTATTAGCTTCGTCTGTTTTTTTTTTCTTTCTCTTTTTGTTGCATAAAAGAAGAAAAAAGAAAAGAAAGAAAACCGAGGAACTGTTATAGATATTGCAAGAAGGCAGTTTTGGTTTTGTTTCTTAGTGAAGAAAGATTGTAGACATTAACATTTCGTGTTATACTTCCCTTCTTCTTATGTAAATAGGAGTTCTTATATTCCAGCTATGTGTGCAGAAATTGTTCTTTTTGTATTTTTAATGAATTATTTTTTATATATATTAAACTGTGATTCGGACGAATGATAAATATTTCCTTACAAAGAATGAGGCAAGCAGTATCATTTCTTTCCTTTCTATATAAGAGGAAACTTTTAGTGCACACGTTTTGGTAATCATAAAGTTTTCACCAACTTTGGTGTCAGTGTAGGTTTGGTTGAATATATTATAGAGGAATGCTAGCAACCTTCTCTCTAACCTTCTTTTTTGGACATTTTCCCTTTTTGACTTGACATGTGTTATTCTCCTTACACTTAAAACAATGTCATTAATATATTATACAAGCTACCTTTTGCTTTCCAAGTTTACCCTTATTAAATGTATTCAATTTATCCCAAAAAAAAAAATCACAACTTTCTTACCATCTTATTAATTTTTTTCTAATGTCAATTATTTTTTTTAAAGAAAATATCTGCTTTTAAAAGGAAATGTCCGCTTTAAGCCCAAATTCCTGACCAATTTATTATTAGCAATAGTCTAAAATAGACTAAATTAATCTAATTTATGGAAAGTTGTAGTTTAGCCCTGAACCCTAAAATAATTTGGCAAAAAATTTATAGCACAACGCAAAAATTCCTAAAAATTATACACTTTTGAATTTTAAATAATACACTGTTTAAAAGTATATTAGAATATTTTAACAGTACAGCTGCATGGCTATACTCGTATAGTATACCCGCGCGGCTGTACGCTTGAAATATATTAGAATATTATAAACGTATCGCCGCGCGGCTATACTCGCTAAGTATATTCGAATATTTAAATAGTATAGCCGAGCGGCTATATTCTTGAAATATATTAGAATATTCTAAAAGTATATCTGTGCGGTGCGGTTGTACTCGTTAAATATATTCGAATATTTAAATAGTATAGCCGCGCGGCTAAA
Organism: Prunus mume; assembly: GCF_000346735.1. The sequence continues at coordinate 7,682,806 of NC_024126.1, read as the reverse complement.
CTCTTAAAATATATTAGAATATTCTAAAAGTATATCCGTGCGGCTGTACGCGTTAAATATAATCGAATAGTTAAATAGTATAGCCGTGCGGCCCTACTCTTAATAGAATATTCTAAGAGTATAGCCGACCGGCTATACGCGTCAAATGTGTTCGAATATTTCAATAGTATAGCCGTGCCGATAAATTATATTATATACTTAAACTCAATCCAACTAAACACTGTTCCTAAGCACAGTGAATTTACGAAAATGCCTTTATTTTAAACTGTTCAGCCAGCTTTTTCTCTCCCTTTGAACAGTAAAATTACGATTTTACCCGTCTTGCCCTCTCTTTCCTTGGGATGTAACTAGCGGATGTTTAGGGTTGAGAGGCGTCTGGTTGGATTTCAACTAGCTGGTTGGAGAGCTTCAGGGGTAAAATGGGATAGCTGTTGGTTCTTCGATGTCTACATCTGGAGGCTTCGACTGTTTTACACAGCCATACTTCACCGACTTCAGTTTTGGCTTCCATTCTTCACCTAACCATTGCTTCACTTCCTTCATCCCCCTCTACAGCAGCTCCGGTTCCATCTTCCTCCAACCACCAACCACCGGCTACGGCGACCACTCCTCCTCCTTTCTCTCTCTCCCTTGCTCGCGCTCTCGCCTTTTCTCTCTCAAACACCCACAGATAGTGTTTTTGAAATTCTTATTTCTCTGTTCTATTCTTGGTTGTTATTTGATAAATTTGATTGGGTTTTTTTTCCCTGGATATTTGAGGTAAAATAGAATTCGAAACCTGATCAATTTCTTCTGGGTTTTGCAGTGCTCTGCCTCAGTTTGTTTGCTTTGGCTGTTTTCCGTTCCGGGTTGAGGTAAATTTCTTTTAAAATCTGCCTCAATTTGTAATCTGAACAACGTGGCAAGTCAATGCCTAGGAGTTTTGCCTTTTGTACTTTTGCAATTCTACTCTTCTATGAATCTGGGCGAATTTTATTTTAAATGGCAGTGGTGTAATAGATTTTGGTTTACATACCCAAGTTTTCAATTTGATATATGATAATGTTGAATTGAGTCTATAATCAAATCTGTTTTATGATGATGAAATGAGATGACAAGAAATGATGATGATGATGATGATGAGGACGAATTGATATGTTGAATATTGATGACTTGAAGCAAAAAACTCAGTAACTAAAAGGCTGTTTTGGGTTAACTAACAATCACATCGTGCAAAGAGATCAGAAGTCGGAACCTAAGAAATCTGTTGCATATCTCAAACTACGATGTGATAAGGCCCCCTAAAACCAATATCTCCCTGTTTATTGAGTTTTCACTGGATAAATTTTGCTCATAGTTTTCTTCAATTGCGTTTAATTGAATCTTAATTAATAAGCATGTGTTTTTATTTAGGTATATATCTGTGTGTTTTAATGTGCAAAGGGTCGTGTTTTCAGGTGATTTTATCATTAAGATGCCAATGTTGACTGCTCCAAGTACAATTGTTAGCTCGCCTCTATTGCCAGCAGGTATTTTATGAGTACCCATTGCTAAGTTTCTGTGATTTTTTTAAGATAATAATACTAATGATTGATTTGATTGGAAGCTACAAATTTTGAAATGAGGTATTTCTTCCATCAGTTTGTGTTTTCATTGTTCACCGACTTCCTTGCCTTCGTCTTTTTCATTGCTATGATCTTCCTTTTATCTTCCAAGGTGCTCACTTTCCGACTCACTTGGGTTCTATCAGGAAGAGGATTGAATCTCACAGATTAGCTCAGGTATTTCCATCGTTCTTATTATTAATTTTTTTAATCAATTGTCGATTCAATGACTTTGCTCTCTTGGAGAAATCTTAAAAATGGAAATCATTCCCAATTTCTGTTTTGGTTGCCGATAAAACAGTGGAAAGCAAAGACTGTGTTTGAACAAGGGTGTTTGAAGAAAAAAAAAATCCCTTTTTTATCTGCTTTTGGTTGCTGTATCCTAAATATGGAGAGAAAAAATTAATGATAAAACACAAGGAAAAAAGAAGTGAAGATTAATCATGTTTCGACAAAATAGAAATTGGGTGCTTTATTCTTTTTGGGCTTAACTTTTCTCATGGATTGCTTGCACTTGAGGGCATTCCCCTGCATGTTATGGTTTTAATGCTTTTGCCCTATGTTGGGTCATTTGGGTTGGTGTCATTTTACATTGCTAACCTTATGTTTGTACATTTTGCTTGAATTTCAGCTGCACCCAGAAAACTGTCTGAGAAGATAATCTGCAGAGCAGGGGACTTGCGATCTACTGAGGTTAGGTATCTTTGAAACCACTCCAAGGACCTCCTCTCCTTTGAGTTGTAGTTTCATTTAAGTTGCCAGATGTTCATTCGACAGTTGAAGGCTCTAAAAGCAAGCTAATATATAGAGTGATGGTATAAATAGATGGATCATGGATCTTGGTGCAGTTCTCTCTGTTTTTTTGGGTTATTTTTTATCCTGTTTTGATTCATGTTTTGGTTTTTATGTATTTTGTTTTTAGAAGTTGGACTTTTTGGAATTTGATATTGATATGGGAATTGAAAGCTTTCAGTTCAGGATAATGCTTTTCATTGTGTGTTAATGAAATTGTTCACTGGCTTTTCCTTATCTGAAAAATGCCAATTTTCCATGGAAATAAAGGAGATTAGGATATTATATAGAAACAAAAGAAATTGTTGTGTTATGTATTGCAATACAGTTAGTGAAAGAACTTTTTTTTTTAATAAATGTTTTTTTTTTTTTCAATTCATAGTGGAAATAGCTTTAAAGTGGGAAAAGATCATCAATTTTTAACATTGGGGATGAGATTTTTTTTTATTTTATAGGTTGGCTACATATCAAAACACTGTTAATTAAAATGTAGCACATGTGGCACTAATTACACAAATTGTGTAATGATATATTGTTGTTAATATTTGCTTTCTTATTTTATTTTTTGTTTTTCTGTTCATGTTTTTTTATATACTAATTTTATGTAATATTTACTGATTTGGTGATGTCATGTTAGAGATGTTCAAAGTTTGAACACTACCTCCAATATTTGAATTCTAATTCTGAATTTTAATTCTTCTCTCTTTCTAAGTATGAACACTACCTCTATTATCTGGAACAAATTGGCAAAAAACAAAACCCATTTCAATGGAGATAAAATTTGACCATGCAGAGAGCTTCTTTATCTGAGGTTTGGAGGTGTAAGAGGAGTTGGGGTTGCACTAATTTTTGTTTGTGGTATCATTGAGTCACACAGTCATTTAATGTTATTGATTACATCTGTTTTGCTTGGTTAGGCTATAGAAGCTCTGTTTAATTAGTTTTTGGATATTGTGTTTGAAAATTCTTATTTCTATAGTTGTGCTATTGTTGGTGTGTGTCCATTTTGCTTCATTAGGCTATAGATGTAATTAAGAAATAATAGTTTAATTCATGAATGTTTTTTCCCTTCCCAACTATTGATCTGTTGGTCGAAGTTTGACTCTGATTTTTGCTTTGGATTTTGATGATGGCTGATATTCTGTTTTCTTCTATCTCTATTTGTTTTTGTTTTCCAGGATTTTTCTTTTGTTTTAGAAGTGGACTAACAAAGTTTAGGCATCTCATATAAAAACACTGCAAAGAAAAACATATTTGGACAGTTTTAGGACTAGAAAAACATATTTTGAATTTTTTTTGTTTTTTTAAGGTAGCTTTTTAAACATGAAAAATGAGATGTAGCTGCCTTTGGTTTCATTTGATTGATGTTTTGGGTTGATTTTTAGGCATATATGTTTAGTACAAATTGGAGCTTGATCTTTAGATTGTTAGAAAAGAGTTTGAGATGACTCAATTGTTGAATTAGAGTATGAGATTTTGATATCTGTTTAAAGGGGAAAAAGCGAAACAGAAAAATGGAATTCAAAAATATATAAAAAAATCTTGATTGTTTAGGGTGACTTTTGCATAGGTAACTTTTGATTGTTTAGACCAGTAACTTTTGACCTTATATTCTTTGTTTCATATGCATTTAGATCATTTAAACAGCCATTTTCCCGTGCTTTTACAGTGTTTTTCTTTGCCCAAAACACATTAATTTGGGTAATCTTGAGTGATTTCTTGCCTTGCAGATTTTGTTCATGCTAAAGTTTTGGTTTTATGAAAAAATTGTGCATGTATAAAAATACGCAAGCTAATTTCTTCTCCATTTTTCTGTTTTTTCTTCCTTTTTCTTCCCCCTCTCTTTTTTTTTTTTTAATTTTATTTTTTAACCATGTTTTCTTTTGATATTTTGCAGGTGGTCTTTTGTTGCTTTGGATAGAGCAGTTTGGTTGGTGTTTTCGGTTATGTTAAGCAGGAGGTGAGTTTCTAGGCTGAAATTTCCAATTAATTGTTTTAAGTTTTGTGAATAGAGCATAGGAATTAGCTAATGGTGTCAATTGACAATTGGTTGGGATAAGTGTGTGCTTCTTATTTTTTCTTCAAGTCCTAAAGAAAGATGGCAACCGTACAAAAATAGACTTCAACAATTTTCAAACGCAAAAAAAGGATTATATGCCTTATGAGAAGAAGAAACTGAATTTTCGGTTTTTGCGTTTTTTACAGGTGCTGTATAACTGTTTTTTAGACTGTTTGGTAGCTCTTCCCATTGCTGCTAGACAACAGGTCAGTTTTCTATT
>NC_024126.1:7603433-7673122 GCF_000346735.1 Prunus mume | reverse complement strand
GGCTTCTCCAAAGAGACGCAACTCAAGACAATCAAAAGTGTTTCCGTAACCCCCAATTAATACAATAATACAAACCCTTCTCTCTCACTCTCTCTCTCACTCTCTCTCTCTCTCTCTCTCAATCCAACGGTTCAAACCCACCATCCTCTCATCTCAACCGTTCGTTACAGCTACCTTGTCCTTTTCTGCGTGCCACTTTGGTCTCATGATCAAGATATGACTCAATCCAAGCATTAAACAAGAGAAAGCAAAGCAAGCTAAGCCTTAACAAATGGTATGTCTAGTTTTGTCCTTTTTCATTCTGCTGATAAATCTTATGTTACTCTTTCAAATTCTTTTGTACCATTTTTTGTTTTCTTTCTTTCTTTCTTTCTTTCTCTCTCAGTCTCATATATTTTGTAACGTTAATGCGGCAGTGAAGGCTAAATCTGCCTAGCATTGTTCTCTTGATTATTTTCTCGGCCATTTCGATTTTCTTGCCTCCCAAACAGGTGGCCATGTTGGTTCCTCCATGGCTTGAATCATTGCTATCAACAGCCTTCTTCTCCATCTGCCCATCACACAAAGATGCCCCCCGAAGCGAATGCAACATGTACTGCTTAGATTGCAACAATGGCGCATTTTGCTTTTACTGCAGATCATCAAGGCACAAAGATCACCAAGTAATTCAGGTAATTAATTCCACCAGATTTCCTTTTTCTTTTTCTTTTTGTGTAATTAATTTTGTGTGAATTTTTTTTCCTTATTGGGTGTGAAAATTGCAATGCAGATCAGGCGGTCGTCGTATCATGATGTTGTTAGGGTGTCTGAGATTCAGAAGGTCCTAGACATCAATGGAGTTCAGACTTATGTGATAAACAGTGCGAGAGTACTGTTTTTGAATGAGAGGCCTCAGCCTAAAAATGCCGTTAAAGGGAGCTCACATATCTGTGAAGTATGTACTAGAAGTCTCTTGGACCCCTTGCGTTTTTGTTCATTGGGATGCAAGGTTAGATCTCAATCTCTTTAGTTTTCTGATTTAATTTTGTGTGGGAAGTCATTGTGATTAAAATGTGCATCAAAATCACAATGTTGGTGGCATGTGCCGATCGACAACCATTTGGTTCGCATTCAATCTCCACCTCCCATGTTCAAATCTCATGAACGAAAATTAATTCACGTTGTTAAATCAAAATCACAATGTTGGTATATTTTGTAATTTAGTTGATGATGCTGACTCATCATTAAATGCTAATATCTTAGCAATTAATCCAATATCTCATTCTTTAAACATTAGCTTGTGGGACTAAAGAAGAATGGGGAAGCAAGCTTTATCTTGAGCGCAAAGAAAGAAGAAGAGGAGGGAAGAAGGGAAGGAATAGAAATAAGATTGCCATCAAAAGAGTTAGAAGATCGATTGCCTCAAGGAATGCAACAAGACATGTACCAAAACACTCCAACTCCACCTCCACCTCATCATTCAAATTCAAGGAGAAGGAAAGGCATACCTCATAGGGCACCTTTAGGGCCCTAATTACATAATTAGTGTTTCCTAGAGCTTGCTTAGCCAGCTCATTCCTCACAGGCTCCATGTGTCCTAAACATGGGGAAGCTGTCTTTATGGGGTTTAAAAAGGAATTAAAGTTGGGTTTAAGCACTTTTAAATTGGGCTTGGGTTGGCTTTTGGGTGCAATAATGCTGCATTAATATTTGAAACATGCAAGGTGTAAATGGCATCCAGATACACATGAACCGTTTTATATGTATAAAGAAACAACAGCTCAGCTTTTTTTTTCTTTTTTTTCTTTTTTTAAAATAAATTTTTTATTTTATTTTTATTTTAGTGGTCAGATAAAAAAAATACATGTCATAACTTATTTTATTTTATTTTTAATTTCAATGTATTGTATGTAATACTTTGTTTTTTTGCCAATAATGTACGTAATACGTGGTATTTCATCACAAGTGGTTGAAAATACATGTTATATCTATATATATAAAGCAAAATGCAGATAATGGTGAAACATTCAAAATACCAGAAAATGCCCTTAGTTAATCCAAACATTAAGAATTAAAATTATTAATTAAATGAGGATAATATGATAAATTCACACTTTTTTATATTAAAAAAATTAAAATTAAAAGAAAAATTAGATAATGAATCATATTTTTGTGGAACACAACTACCCATTATTTTTTTTAATTCTAAAATAAATTTAAATTTATAAAATAAAAAAAATAAAAAAAACCCTCTTGCAGATGCGAAAGCGCATGCGAAGAGGCTAGTATTATTAATACCAATTGGAATAGTTATGATTTTTATTGCTGGAACAATACAATTCAATCCTGGAAATTAGTAAATTGTTACTTTGCCCCATAAACTATTACAATAATATTAATTTGCCCTCATAATTTTTCTGTCCCTTTTTTTTCAACCAAATAATTTTTCTGTTCTTAATTGGAGCTGTAAAATATATAAAAATTAGCCAATATGTAAGGCGCCAAATTTTTTTTTGGACATTCTTTGAATTAAGGGTGAATTTGTAATTTTGAGCAAAAATATCAACCAAACGATTTAAAAACAAATAAAATAAAATAAAAAAAGATACCAATCCCCTTCAAACCCACTGATTAGCCAGAATTGATGACTTACAATATGGAACTTAGCCCTCGTGAAGAGTAATCAGATCATGTTTCAACAGTAAAGTGGGAAGACCCAAACACTATAGGATTCGTACCTAACACTAAAAGCTCATGTTTTAAAAGGCCCATCATGAAAATATCGACCCAAATTTTTTTAAGTTGACTTTTATTTTATTTTATTTTTATTTTATATATATATTGGAGTAGATATTCTATAAAATAGGAGCACCTTAAAAGAGTACGAAAGATAGCAAGAAAATCATCTGAAATCCAAATGTGAAAGGCAGGAACAATAACGTAATCTTTATAAAAAAAATTCGCGACATGAACCAAACACAAGGAAACAAATCCTCGCCTCTAAATTTATTGAATACATCTGCCAAAGTGTTTTTAAGGAAACAATCAAGACCCTAAAAATGTATGACATGCATTGTTGTTGACTAGGAAAAATTAATTTGGCAACGTTTTAAATGTTTTCTAGAAAAAAAGTTCCTTCATCTACCTCTATGTCTCGACTATCGACATGCATTGTCGTTGTCTGGTTCTCAATATATCATATATGATTCTACCATTGAAACTAGCCTTCAATTAAAACGTGAACCATATTCCCAAAGAGTTGTTCTACATCCGAGATCTAGTTGATAAAACTTCTATGTATGCAGCCATATCGTTCAATGTGTCCCAAAATGCTTCTTCACACATCTGTCATGGGTGAAAATATGTCATAGTTGATTTTCCATTGAGCAAGCTGAACAGATTCCATAAATGACAACCAAACTCTGATGCGAATTGACACAGCGAGAAATATAGCCTAATATAATCGACCTCTTTATTGTCTTGCATTACATCAGCTTAGAATGGTAGCAATCACTTTACCCATTTGAGCCAAGGTTTTTGGGTTTAGAGATAAAAGTGATCAAAGCCCAAAGAAAAATTTGAAATCAGACCTAGGAAACCCATGACCATGACAACAACAAACTCGGCCCAGGTCTAACCCATGTCCATAGTTAAAATTGACTAAAGGTACATTGGGCCCAAGACTCATTGAGCAAAAATCTCGACACAAGCACTAAAGGGGCGGCCCAACCCAAACAGTCAGACATGACAAAGATTTAACCAAAGTCAAAGCTCAACATTTGTTCCTCGGCCGAGTAAAAAGCACGACAGAGGCATGGATTTCACGTGCAGTACCTTGAGAAGAGCACCACACAACAGAGCATAAGGAATGATGGAACGTCGAGCAGGCTACTTTGAAATTACATATAGGATGACTAAGAATGCCTAATATGCTAATTTAAAATTATAATAAATAAATAAAAATAAACTTTAATAGCAGGATTGATATAGTTTATAAATCCTAAAACGTGAAGAGTATAAAATAAAGAAACACATAGATAATTATTTTACGTGGTAAAACTCCACCTATGGGGAAAATCCACGAGACTTCTCAGTCAAAAACAAACCCACAATAAAACGTTGATCACTAGAAGTACTCATACACTTATCCTAGACACATTCTAGATAATGTTTACCAATTTTTTCGTAATTAAACTTCTGTCAGGGGATGATCTTTCGACACTCCTTATATTGAACGCAATACTAATCACGACTGCTTCAAGCTCGTCAGAGAAAAACAGCCACCACGGTGTTAGTGCCCTCAACCTTATGAGTCACCGAACATTCAAATGAATCTAATATGAATGATGAAAGTATTTGATAAATCACCAAGTAAACATGGAACACTTGATGACTTGTCTCAAAGTTAAGCACAACAGCTTTCTTAGGAATTTTAGATGCTCAGACAAAATATGTAAAAGTTGTGTCTTCAAACAAAGAAGCACATCATGTTCTCCTTTTTCCAAGAGAAATGCATAAAGTCAAGAGATCAATATCTTTCCATTAATTAAATTTGATTCTCTAAGAATCCTATTCAATTTCGTCAGCTTATGCACTCTTAAAAATGACTTTCACTACAACCAATTGTTATAGAAGGAAACAATATCTATCCAGATGAATCAATGAAAGCAATAGAACAACGTTCCTTCCAAGTCAAAGATGAAAGATAATATTTTAATTTAAATCAAAATAAGGTTCAACTAGGAAAATAATCTCAAGAGATCAAATCTAATCCTATTAAAAACAGGACTAACATAAAGGCACTTGGATGAAAATAACTCCAGCCAGGAATCCTATAATGAATGCATGATTATGTCATGATTTACCTAGAATCCTACAATGTATGTCATGATTTACCTAAAAATAATATACAAGTAGATGGTCTTATTGAGGGGCTGCTCTCTCGTTCACGCGAGGAGAGCCTTGAGGCTAGGGTTAGGGTTTCTCCAGTTTTCTTTACTCATTCACTGTGCCATCTCTCTCAGTCTTCTCTGATTGTTTCTTTGGGTTCTTCTTGGTGAATTGGACATGACATTTTTTTGCTCTTTTGTTCTCGGTGGGGTGGCTGCCTTGGCTTTCTTTCTTGATTTCCAAGGAGCCAGTCTCTAGTGAGGGGTTTCCATCTTAACGCTATGAAGATGGTCCCCGCCTCTTCTGCTCAAGGGGATGACAAGTATGCGACACCAAGCGAAAATCAGAAGCGTGCGAAAACTAGTGTTCGACATTTGATTGTTAGTCGCATGGATTTTTCTAGTAAACGTAGTTTTTGTATCGAGGATTTTGTTAACAAGGCAAACAAGACCAGCCTTGAGAGGTCTCCAAAATCTCCCTAATAATTTTCCTATGGAACGTTCGTGGGCTTGGCAACCGATGAACGTTTCTACTATGAAGATCTTTCTTCGGAATTTTCTTCATGCTAAGAGGCCAATCTTGGTCTCCCTTGCTTGTCAACTGGGGATCTGGATTAAGAATATGTGGCAGTTGGTGTTTGGTTGGATATGTTATGATGCTCACAATACGTTTTGACTCTGTACGAAGAACTATGATACTTTCTTTAGATCATAGGAGGCTTTCTTTGATAGTATCAGCGTAGTGATAGGATGTGTTTCAATGATTTTGCAGTCTGGTGATTGGCTAGATCTATTCTGATACCCATAGTACGTTTTTGACTCTATACGAAGAATTATGATGTTTTTTTCTAGATCATAGGAGGACTTATTTGACAGTATCTATGTAGTGATGGGATGTTGTTTTAAGGGTTTTGTGGTTGAGGTTTAGGTTGGTTTGTTTCGTATATGTTGTTTGGCTCTTCTGTTTAGTTAATAGCATGGATGATACTCTTTCCTACCCTGGAATTTTGTTTCTCTAAGAAGGTTTTAACGATGCCGCCGTTAACCTGCTAGTTCTTACCATATAATGTCCCTTTCGGTTGAATGAAATACCATCTTTTCTCAAAAAAATTTCCTCATATCGATCAAGTCATACTTCAAAAATCTAGTATTGAATGTGTTGGCCAAAATTTCTAGTAAAAGATATTCACATCCTAATTCCCGACCTATGCTAGAGTTTAGGAAATGCCAATACAATTTTCATACTAACATACTTCTCGGAACTTGAGCTAATCAGATAATAAAAGCCTCAGAACTCGAAAAGAGGGCATGTGCAGAAAGTACATCGATACCTGTGATCGAGGCATGATGTGATGGTAGGAGGTGTTTCAAGCAAAAGGTTTGGGCGGTGGCTGCAAGTCTTGGCACCTACTGAAGACGGCAACTTTTGCCTTTAAATAGTAGAACAGTTTTCATTTTCAAACACCCAATCTCTCAACAAAAAAAACCAAGCCGAAATGTTGTTCAATGTATTCCCTAAACTAGACATAGATAAATTTTATTTCTTTCCTAGGATTCAACATAGCATATCACCAAGAACTCTGAAGCTTGTTCAAAGTTCTTGAGCACCATCATTGTAATTGTCCATTTTATATATCAACAAACAACTCTATTCTTCAGATTTTTTGTTTGAGCACCATCTGATCCATCTCTCTCTCATTTTAGTTTGTGTTTCATTTTGATTCAAAAAGTACTTAAGAGTCATTTGAAAGCTGAGCACGACCACACCGAGCACAATAGTCTCAAGCACCCAACTTGATGCAACACAAGTAGCATTGTTACCAAGACTAAGGACCCAACGACCGAGAAATCATTCCTAACTTGGCCCAAATTATTTGATGAAGTCAGATCCAAGGTGCACACCACCATATCACTCTCTTCGCTCTCACGGTCGTCAACGATTGTGGCAGATGGCACGCCATGCAGAGCACTCACACCAAAGAAAGACGACTTTGTTCCCAAATCTAGGCCCTTGATTATTCCATTCAAAATAATAATCTCAGTTGGCTGCAAAGATGTTGAGGTCAACAATAAACAATGTGGCAAAAGATTAATTATATATATGGCCATATGGAGTAAGGGTTGGGGATCCTAGAGATGTCTAGAGTTATTGGAGCATTATTCTACTAAATTAAAGGGAAAGGTAACTGGAATTGTAGCACACATGTTTTTATGTGACTGAGATCCTTGTTTTGAATGTTCTAGCCATGATAACAAAACTAGGCCAAATACTATATGGTATCAGTTTTTAATTCCAAACGGCATTAGGTATTCACATTTTTTTTAAAAATGTTTATGTACACTATTGTCAAATGCTATTTAAAAACCCTTAAGAAGTATTGAATCTTTTTCAGAAACATAGAAAGTATTGTATATTTTATTTTATTAATTCTACCATGTCCATGTTAGTCAGTTGACTTTTGGGCCCTGTTTGGTTCACGGAAAGGATTTAAGAGGAAATCACTTCTCATGTCATTTCTTAAGAGATGGAAATGAAGATTCATTTCCCATGTTTGGTAATTATGGGAAAGTAATCAAGAAATACCACTTTCTTTTCTTTCACATGTTTGGTTTGTGTAGGAATGGAAAACAAAGTTTGTTTAATTTACCAATTATACCCATATGAAATCAAATAAAAAAAGAATGCATTCAATGCTATATTGTAATTCTAAATTGTTAATGTGAATAATATGGTCATGAAAAATGTGTATTTAATGTTGGCTCATTTTCCCAAACTTTCCCATGATGAGGAAAACAAAACCCAAGATGAGAGGAGGACTTCACTTTCCTCCCTACTTTCTCATGTGCAAGACAATAATTTCTCATACCTGGACTTACCAAACATGGAAAAGCATCCCTGAGCCTCCTTTCTCATGAACCAAAGAAGACCTTGGAGTTTACATAAAATAAATTATACCCGAAACTCTCATTTATCATGTTGTAAATAAATGATATCGTACTATTCTTGTTCACAGAAAAAGAAAGAAAACAAATTGCGAATGGAGAACAAAAACGGAAATTGCTCAAAAGTATCCTGGCCTTACTACTCTAGAGCATATATATGTAGCTTGTACGATTGTGGCTATAGAACTACAGAAGACCTAAGAATGGTGTATGATGGAACCCAACCTGTAATATATTTTAATTTGTTTGGTAAACTAAGAAAAAGGAACTGTTGATTATTTGTTCAGTGGGATATGTAAGAGGCTGAGGAAATATTCCTTGTGTCCTCGTCAGGCGAAAATTAGAGTCCAACGTCCAAGAAGGTATCCAATGCGGCTAAGCACGTTGGTATGCATACAGACAAGAGGAGAGGGAGAGACATTGATAGGGAAATTATATGAAATTTGAATAGAGATGGAGATGTGGGTCCCCTAATGTGGACAAAAGGATACTGCATACATATCCATGACATCCTCCCAAACCAGCTTCAATATTGTAAGAAATAATTTAGAAACAAAGTCTATAGAAAACACCTACATGTATATGGGATATATTTTTGAGTCAGGCGGTCACATTACTACATAATTCACTCGTAATAATATGAGTGGACGACATGATTATATGTTCTGAGACCTTACAATAACATTATCAATTAACTCTTGATCTATTAATAGTGTCTGCCCTAGACCGGGGGAGTCAGTGCAATTGCCCTAGGCCCACTATAATGGAGCCCAAAATATTTTTATTTTATATTTATAAAGAGGTATATTATATTTATTATATATTGTTTTAATTTTTTTTTTTTTAAAGTAACATGAAGTGTTTCAATTCTTTTAAGCTCTAATTGATTGCAAAGTTGGAAGTTTTAAGTTTGTTGTTGTGGAGGGGGGATTTCTCAAATTTCAAGTTATGTTGTTCTTTATTTATTATTATTTGAAGTATTAAAATTTCATTGGATTTCCTTGTACTACTTTTTTTTTTTTAAGTAGCAATGATTCTTGAAAAAACAACAATCTGGAAGTCAAAAAGGAAAAAGAAATGATTGAATTGTTACAAGTATTTATCTTGTTTATGCATTAGATTTGAATGTATCAAGCGTAGCCTCTTATTTTAGATTTTTATATATTGAAATTTGAATTTATATAATTTATTTATCTTGAATGTTAAATTTTAAGTTAATTCAAATAAGTTAAATCTTGATTGAAAAATGAGAGTGAGTCTAGCGCTTAAATGAAAAAAAAAAATTATATATCGACGGACTTAATTTTTTAAATATGCCCTAGGCCCTAAAAAATTCGCCCTGTGTACTAATTCTTCTCTTTGCAATTAATGGGGTAAAAATAGTCAAAACGCTTCGTTCTCAACACTCGGGAGTTCAACTCTAAAACCTAAAACAATAATTTCACATGCCATGACGTGATAAACTATACCTATCAAAAATGGAATCAAGGACTTGAAAGAAGAAAAACTAAAAACAAAAAACAAAATCAAAACATTGATCAAGTGAACGGAAGTATTGCACATCCACATCCACACAACTGGATATAAGAGAAATTTTTATTAGTTTATAAGAGCATCCCCAATGGGCTCCCTAAATCACCTCCTTAGATAAATTTTAGAGAGAAATCGTAAAAATGCAACTCCAACCACACTCCCTATCCACCTCCTAAAATAGGGAGTCCTCTAGGAGCTCCTAAATCGGAGGAGAGAGAAAGGACTCCTAGTGGCTCCCTATAATTTAATGCTGCTTTATTCGATGAGTATTTCAAACCTTTATTTAATGTTAACTATTTTTTATTTTATTTTATAATAGAGATGGACCAATAAAAAAAGAGTTATAACATTTATGACTCTCCAAATTAGGGAGTGTGGTTGGAGTTGAAATTTTTTAGAGAGCTCCTAAAATAGCTTTCTTATATTCTTAGCCAAATTTTAGCTAAGAAATAGAGAGCATCATTGTGGATGCTCTAACTAGATAGTACTAAACACAAGATGTATGGGTCTCAAATATGATAGGGGTTAATGTAGAAATGTGATGGCTACATAGATATCAGTAGAGAGTGAAAGTGATGAGGTATACTTGAGTCGAAGTTTCAATATTTTTGGTTGTATATGGAAATATTCTAAAAACGAGGCTCTCATAGCTTCAAATGAGTGAGAGAGTGTCGGGCCTATGTAGGCGAAAAAAATACAATCCAAGGAGGTGCTATTCGAGAGAGCAGATATAGCTTTTAGAAGATAAGATACAACACAACAAATTGTCAAATTCTCTCCACCTCTCTCTACAAATTATGGCAACCTTTTCAAAACCTCTTCCCCAAAACTAGCCAGTTCCTTTATGTCATGCCATAAACTCTGCACTCCTCTTTCCATGGCTGAAGATCCTAAAGCTTCAGATCAACACCAACTTCTATCAATATTTCATGATCACCAACAACCGCCACAAGGTCTCAGGGAGAAAGATGATAATAGTGAACCAATTATTCGAAAGGAAGCGGATGATTGTCGAACACCGACCTCTCGTGATCACAAGATACCTACCATTCAAAGCTGCCCAACCACACCAAGAAAAAAAGGACAAGCTTTTGTGCGCAAGAGGAACTTAACAGTGTTCGATTTCTTCGAAAGCACCGGGCGTGAAGAGGTAGAGTCCTTCTTTCGCTCTTGCTTTGAATCTCCTAGTCCTAGGGTTAAGAAGAGATGTACCAGTATATGAGCCTTCTGGTATATATTTCTAGCTAGCTAGCGTATATTTTTCATTATATTATTCCTCTTAATTCCTTGAGATATATATCTAGATATCAATCATGATGCAAGGTCTAGACTGGCTACAATAAGTGGATAGACTACAAATTATGTGAAAAAAATTATAATAAAATATTCAAATTCAAGGTTTTTTTTTTCTTCTGTTCCTGTCTGGTTCTTAATTTTTTTTTGGTCTGGTCAGACTTATTCTGTTCTTGTCATTTTATCATCAAACAAGCTTCTTGTTCTAGCTGTTGCTAACATACATATACTCCTTTTGATTAAAAGAACATACATGCTCCTCTTCTCCGCAAATTTTGATTAATTTATTCGTGGTTTTTCTATCCACTCTTGACCATCTGTGGCATTAAATTTCAGTTGAAGGAAATTCTGATTTACCAATTTATTAGAGATATAACTAGCACAGTAGCACTAGCACCTCGCAGCAATGTTCTATTTTTTTTTTCTTCTTCTTATATCTCATCCATCAATGAGTTTATCTTAGAGTAAATTTGTAATTAAAACTTTGATTAGATCATGTATTTGTGAAATTCTATATATTTTATTTGTCTAAGCCACCATCCTTGAGTTATATATATATTCATATCAAACTCACCATTCGGTCAGTAAACTGTAAACATCAAAAGAGTTCATCTGTAATTTTTTTTGCACTGGAAAAAAGTAAATATATGGTAATGCAATCGCCAAAACCAAAAAAGAGTTTCCCGTATAAGCACATAAATGGGGCCTAAATTATAAAGAAATCCTACAATACTTAAATTCTAGGGAAAAACCAATTGACTTGATACATATACTTTTGATTTTAAACATCAAAAGAGTTAATCTGTAATTTTTTTGGCACTGGAAAAAAAAAAAGGGAAATAACTTCTTGCATATCCCGAAGATCTCGTCCGGTGAAAATAAGGCTGCCATTCCCACATAGAGTAGAGTGTGATAGTTTGATACTGCTACGAGGTGAGCAATTATTTTGGCTATGTGTGTGAAGAAATTCACTGCTCCACGATCCAACCATTGCAACGACTAAATCCAAGTTGTATAGTACGGCCAAACCAATATCTCCAAATGGAAAAGAGCAGGGCCGACCTTGTTTTTAGCTAAGAAAATTGTACCATTTGATGGAAATCAAATTTACTAATACATATACTGGCCAAAAAGAAGTTTTGAACGTATAAGCAAGGGGTGAAGTGACAACGTATAGCTTTGGATCCAATTCTCTGAGTCGTTCGCAATTAGGGTAGCTCCAAAAGATAAAGGCCTTCCTCTAATTTGTCTTTGGTTTTTGGAAGAGAGCGAGAAAGATGCAACAACAAGTCAATATATCCTCGAGTGGCCATAAACACTCAAGGCATGAGGATTAATTAACTTTGATCCCATATTTGTGATCTATACATGTTCCCCTCTTTCCGGGACTTTAGACTTGACCCAGCCAGATTTCAACCATGCTCAAACAATACCAATACTACCTAGTTCGGAGCCATACTTCGGCCGGAAGTGGCCGTGGTTCTCCAAACTCCGGCATTTCATGTAAAATTGATATTAGATAACTTATATATTTATATTAAACTTGTGTAATTATTGAAAAATCTATATATTGTTAGCCTCCAAGTAATAAACATGTGAAGAAGTTCCCTGCTACACAATCCAACTTTTGCAACCACTACATCTAATAGTACTAGGGCTTCAAAGGGACAGAGGGCAAAATCAAATTTGGCCAAAAACAAGTTTGGAACAGTAACATATAAGCTGTTTGTGCAAAAATCCTCACTGGAGAATATTCGCTTTGTGATCCTTTACCCTTTGATCTTCCTTCTCTCTCTTCCTCGATTCTTGTAAAAAAGACCTGAGTAATAGACCATACCTAGGGGTGTTGGCCAAAGGTGTGAACCGGGCGGCCGAAGCCGTGTGGAGAAAATATGGAGAGTGGAGAGTGGAGAGTGGAGAGGTTGGTGGCAAGAGTAATGTCGTCGACTAAAGAGAGGGAGGGAGAGAGCTTCAGATATTTTTCTCGGGTTTTAGGAGTAGGTTTAGGTGTACCTTGAATGATGAATGAAGCCGTCTATTTATAGAATTCTCAGAGGCTAAGAGGTGTTATTGAACGATTTCCTGCAATTCTTCCCAGTATGGAATGAGTAAAGAATCAAGCTACAAGTCTCGATCTATACAAAACGCACTGGGTTTTTGTGTTTCTTTCGGTTTCATTGATAGCAGAAGAGCCTTACTCTATAGGGGCGCTAGCGCTTTACTAATATCAAGTATAGGGGCCAAAAACAAATGTAATAGGCTGCTACTCTAGGCTTGCTTTGCTTCTTCAAGCTCAGCAAAACTCTTATTAGGAATGAGTTTATTCTTTACCCAAATTTGTAGAGATTGAGTCCATTAGGGATTTGATTGGGATCCAAATCTCCTAATTTGATGATGAATATATATCTTTATTAGGATAATATTTGAATTAATGATATTATCTTATTAAAAAAAGATAATATCCTATAATTAAGATATTATCTCTATTAATTAATTGGCCAAATAAATTGATTCAATTAATTAATTTAAGGGATATTCTTCTTTCCCGTGTGGCGTGCTATGATTGGGGACGAAAATATTTGCTCTCACATAAGCAAGAGTACCAAGGTTCGTATATAGCTTTGGATCCTATTGTGCGTGTCTTTCGCAAGGAGAGTAGCTCCAAAAGATAAAGGCTTCCTCTAAATTGTCTTTGTTGTTTGAGAGAGAGAGAGAGAGATAGAGAGATGTAACAGCAAGTCAAAATATATCTTCGACTGGCCATAAACACTCTGATGAACTTTGATCCCACATTTCTGATCTATACGAGACCTGGAAAATATCGTGTCATATCAGTGTTATGTTTTCTAATTCTTGTGCTCATATCATATCATGTCATTTCCAATGTCCACGTGTAAAGTATTTTCTTGTCAAGGATTATTTGGTATCGTATAATTTAATCTTCACATTGTTGGAACATATTCCAAATTCATATTATTTGGGTTTTTATCACAAATGATCTTTGAGGTTAGCGAAAAAACATAAAAGACCAAACGTGATAATTTCACAAATCTTAGGAACCATTCGTGATATATTAAAAAAAAACCCCTATTGTTAATAGAAAGCCAATACTAAACAATCTTAATTCAAACTACTTAACTAGCCACTGAGCGTAACTCAAAACTAACACAACTCTGTTTATTTATAAACCAAATAAATCATACATTTAAGAACAAAAAACCCATGTGACCATAATACTCACAAAACCATTAGAAATTCTCAAATTATTCCATGGCTTGTATATACTAGATTTTAAGAAACAAAAAATGAATTATTTTCTTAATATGGCAATAGTTTAACGGAGATTTATTATGTTTTTTTGCATATTCTGTAATTCGGTATTTCAGTGGTATGTAGTTTTTTTGTTTTTGCACTCTATTTGGGTTTGTGCATAGCCCTACTTGATGTCATTTGATATTAGGGCCAACTCGCTACTCTAATTCAAATCATTGCACGTTTGGGAGCTTGTATAATGAGGGGATAATTTTGAGGGGTGTGTGTTGTGGGGTTCAATTCAACCGTATCATAATAGCTCTGTAATTGATCATACGACTATTAAGGACTCCTTCCTCTAACCCCTCGTTACAGTTTTTCTATGCACTTTTGCCGCAAATAAGGTTTAGAATTTGGGTCGAGGACCCAACACCGTTTGGGCATACGTACACATTGAAGCCCAACAACATTCTCAAAGCCTTTCATTTTCAGTGGACGCATTTTAGGCCTAGCCCATATATTTCATGTTGGAGGACCCACTGCAAAAATCTTCTCCTGGTCCTGGAAAGTTCAGTAGAAAGATTTGGGAACTTGGGAATGTTGAGGAAAGCTCCAAGAGTGAAAACAAAATAACTTCTGTCCACCACTTTTACCCCCCACGTAGCCATTGGGTTCAGAAAGCACTCAACACCTGTCCGCCACTTGTCAACATTGGGTAAAACCCCACAACACAGTTATTATCTCAATATCGATATTTAACCACATAAGTTTCTTCTGTTGATGTCCAAACAACATCTCGAGGCAACTTTACTGCAAGCAAATATAGGGCAACTACTGTAAAAAATGGCCCCGAAGCGCTCAACGAAGACGGTGGTGAAGACCACCAAGCAAGTTGTAAGAGAAACAGTTCAAGTCTCATCAGTGGTTCAAAGCAAAAGGCAGAAGAAGCAGAGTGAAGACAGTGGTGATCAAACTCGGAAGCCAGTCAAGACTATCAAGACTATTTCCATTGAAACCCAAGAAGAAAATCAAACCCAAAACGTGGAAATCTCAGAGCCACTCAAGACTAGAAGGATCCCCATTCTAACAGAAGAGGAAAACCAAATCCTAAAGGGCCAAAACGCTGAAGCAAAAACCACTCTCACTTCTGATCAGAAAGAGGCAGCAGAAGAAGAAGAAGAAGAAGAAGAAGAAGGAGAAAAGAAAGAAGATCAAGAAGATACAGTGGAAACCAATATAACTTCTGACGAGAAAGAAGATGAACAGAAAAGTGAAGAGGTCAAGACCCAAGAAGGAGAAAAGGAAGATTCCATGGAAACCAATACAACTTCTGATGAGAAAGAAGAAGAAACAACAAAGAAAGAAGAGCTCAAAAGTGATGAGGTGAAGACCCAAAAAGGAGGCAATAAAAGTAGGGAGAAGAAGAGGAAGAGGAGAGAGAGAGGTGGAGGAGAAGAGTACAAGATATATGTGCATAGGGTTTTGAAGCAGGTGCACCCTGGCATGGGAGTGTCGTCCAAGGGCATGACAGTGCTAAACAATTTGATGAACGACATGTTTGAGAGGCTGGCGGATGAGGCAGCGAGGCTGACCAAGTACACGGCAAGAAAAACCTTGTCGGCTAGGGAGATTCAGGGGGCAGTGAAGCTGGTTTTGCCTGGTGAGCTCGGGAGACATGCCATGGCAGAGGGGACCAAGGCTGTATCAACCTATGTGTCCAATAATAATGGAAGACAGTCCAAGTCTTAATTAGGATTTAACCAAAACAAGAGTGTTAATTAGGATTTCGTTTTAGTTTGTATATTTATATGTTTCTTTTTGTAAATTGGTCTTCTTTCTTTCTCTCTCTGCACAAGGTTCGGATAACCATGTGTAGATGATGGCGTGTGAATATTGATCCACCTGTTTTGGTTATGAATTCCTCCCCTCTTTTTTGTCTCATTTTGATATTATACTTTTCCACAGCTATGGACAGGATGTATTAATTGTCCGAGTTCTATTGAGATTCAGAGCACACTTCCGAATTATATTCATGCCAACCGAGTCATTTCAGTAGAAAAGGTCATTCACTTGTACTTTCATAACACTTCGGTTTGGCTTAAATTTGAACTTTCATAACGCTTTGGTTACATTCATAGCACTTGATAAAGGAAAACATTCTCCTCCTTTAGTTTTAATCTATTTTTTTCATTTTAAAAAAAAATCGTTTCATAGGACTTATTTCTACTCATAAGTGCCCCTATCAAAAACACTTTAATTTAAATCAAAGCAAAAGCATTTCTTCTATTGAAATCAAAATTTATATCTTTCATGGAAAAATATTAAAGAAGCACTTTCTATGATTGGGAAGCTAGCAAAAAATGTACTGTCAACCACTTTAAAAAAACTAATGTAATTGCACCATTTTCTTCTTGTAGTTGATGGCATGGAGCTGGTTTTCGGAAGGATCGAATCAGAATCATTCCAATTCCAATCCAAAAAATTTCGGAATGAAAATTCTTTTCCAGTTCTTTTTCCAAAAAGCTTTAGAATTTCAACATCCATTCCGATTTGAAAAACTCGGAATTTTCGAAATTGTTAGAAAATTTCAAAACTAACATTTTAAAGAATTTTTATGGAAAATAGTTGAAAATTTTAAACATGACCGGATTCGGATCCTCTGCTATGATTTTCTCTATCATAATCTGCTTTATTTTTGTTCTCCATACGTCACCTCATTAAAATTTAATCTAAGGAATTTAAAAATTGACACATCATCCCAAAACAAAATACCAATTTACTCCTAATTAAAATAAAAAATTAAAATAAACCTAACACACAACTAACGGAATAGTTAACGTCCAAAAGCTGGTTTTTTTTTTTCTTCTTCTTCTTCACGTTCCTCTCTCTTTTTTCTTCTACTTCTTCACGTTCTGTCATCTTCTCCTTTTTTTTTATCCTTCTTGTATAAAGATTGTTGCTTTTGGTGGAGGAATTAAATTATGGGTACCTGACAAATATTAGAAAGGTAAGCCTTTCATTAATTCATGGGTTTTCATTTTCTGGGGGTTTTCTTATTCCTTTGCTATGAAGAACGAAATAGAGAGATTCATAATTTATGTTGGGTTTTGTTATGGCGTGTGGTTTGTCAAAGATGGTTTTGCCTTCAATGGATTTTCGTAGTGATGCTTATTGCTTTGTGATGGTGGAGCAAGGTGAAGCAAAAAGGAGAAGAGGACGGTACGTGTAGCTAGAAGGAGAAAAAAAGAGAAGAGGACAGAAGTGAAGAAGAAGAAAAAAAAAATCAGCTTTTGGATGTTAACTATCCCATTTGTTGGGTGTTAGTGTTTTTTTTTTCTTTTTTTTTCTTTTTTTTTTTGGTCTGAACCACGAGGTGGTCCTGGATGGGCTCCAACTATGGATGGCACCTTTAAGCCTTAACCACAACCCAGACTAATCCCCGCTCACACCGGGTCGGCCCGTAAGGAGTAAAGTGCTGGCCAAAGTGGTGACTCCATACAAGAGCAGGGATCGAACCCCTGACCTCTCTTAAGGAATGAGAGTGCCGAACCACTCACACCAACCACCTTGGTTTATTTTTTTTTTTTTTATTTTTATTTTTTTCTTTTTTAATTAGGAGTAAATTGGGCTTTTGTTTTAGGATGATGTGTCAAACTTTTAAATTCCTTAGATTAAATTTTAATGAAGTGGCGTATGGAGAATAAAAATACAGCAAATCATGACGGAGAAAATCAAAGCAAAGGATTCGGATCCAAGCTTAAAATGCATTTCAATTTCAATCCCTTTTTTATTTTTTTGGAATTTTCAGATTTCAGAATTCATTCGAGCTCACCAAAATGGGAAATTTTCAGATCGAAATTTCCAATCCAACTTGCACCCCTAGATGGTACAAATGCAAAATGGTACAAATGCAAATACTAAGGGGTGATATCTTTCAGGGAAGCAACCCTCAGTTGTGTTTTGTTTTGGGGGGGCGGTGGTGTGGGGGGCGGCAGACCTCAGCTATAACCTAACTGGATACTGAATTTACGGTATATTAGCTTTCCGTTCTATTTTATTAGATCAGAATAATGAATCAAAGAGAGCATTTTCTGTGTCAATCGTACACTCAATATATGTGAGACATCATGGCCCTAAGCAGCAACAAAAAACAGAGAGAAAAAGAGATTGGAGCAAAACCCTATGATGCCTATATAAATGTCAACTTTAACTTAGTAACTTAGTGTTCAAGTTACTGTACAGAATAAGCACGGATCACCTCAACTGCGGGTGCTCTACACATCGGACACTTTCCGCTACTCTCAACCAATTTGGTAGCACATTTTGAACATGCACACATGTGCCCGCATCTGCAAGACAAAATGAACGGAAATTGAAAAACGATGTTACAATCTCCACATATCCAACAATTCGAATCACAAAGGTGCACATTTTGGAGTTTTACCTGTACAGTAAAGAATCAATACTTCTATCGCAACATATACAGCAAATTCCTTTCCTTACATGATCCCATTTAGAGCCATCTTCTAGCAGACCATCTTCACACAACCCTGCAGAAGCAGACACCTCTCACAGTCAACTTAAGGAAAGCAAGTAATGGACCGAAGTTTTAGAGAATTGTTCACCAAACCAACAACCAAATAAGGCAAAATGACAAGGGATCCACAGCAGGAGATGGGAGCAAAATTTTAAAAGGAGAGGAAACACAAACAACTAGTATCATCTTTGCAAAGTTTTAAAAGGAGAGGATTAGGGTTTACAAAATCTAATTTCGTGGTTATGTCATACAGGTTAGGATTTTATCTTTTGAACGTTTTTGGTCCAATGATGTTTTCATTGCAAAAATAGCACATTAGAGGCCTAGCCCAAGATTTGGGTGGGCAGCATAGGCCCATAAGTAAACATCAATCTTCTTCTTAAATGAAACGTAACGTGTTGTATACGGTGGGCTGGGAACAAACTGATGGACCTCTAAGACATTAAAGCAGAACCAACACCATTGATAGAAAAAACCAATCAGACATAATTTCATTGCAACTATCCAATCAGAGTTAGTAAAGCTATCCTAGAGGTGGTCAGTGTAGAGTAAAAGTTCACCATAAAAAACATCTATGTAAAATATACTTAAGTGCATCAAAACTATTGACAAACCTTGTGAACCAGATGATCTATTCAGGGCATCAGAAACTTCTTGTCTTATTGAGCGCTGCAACTCGAGTTGCATATCCATGCAGGCTTCTAACATTCTTTGCAAGTTATTCATCCTCTGTTGTAGCCTACCCATGTCAATCCTCATATCGTTAATTATCTCCCAGTCCTGTATCAGTAAGCAAATTGTAAATTGACTAAGCCAAAAGGAAGGCGTCAAGAATATAAGTGACTTGATATCAAATTATGTGAACGCAAGATGCAAGAAAAATTATGTGAACTTACAATTCCAAAGCGTTGATGCATGTCATGCTGTGGCCAATTATCAGGGTGTGACTCCTGGTCCCAAAGTGGTGAGGGAGGTATTTGCTGTGATGGCAGCGCAGTACTAGGACTAGGACTCTCAACAGAATCCCCTTGACCCTCATTTTGATATCTACCAGTCTGCTCTAGATCCTGTTCTGCAGATTCAGGAGAAGGTAATGTATCATCTAGCTCCCAGTCAATGGTAGCATGGCCTTGTCTTTCCACATATGATTGTATAAGTCGATCTAGATTCTGACGGAAACCACTACTAAGAAGATTAGAAACCCTTCTCCTGCAACATTAATAAGATTTCCATGAGAAAAGCTGATCCTTCAGAAGCCCAAAGCATAATCATGAATTAATAAATTTAATACCTGCTTAGGAGTTCCCTTATCTCTGTACTATGAGCATTATCGTCATCAGGAAAATAAAAGGTATCAATCTGTCTGACTGGATCAGCATCGTCAGATGGCTCTTCTAACCAACTGTGAACAGCCTCTTGAAAACCACTTTCCTCGTGCCACACTTCACTAACTTCTTCAAGATGACTGTTTTCTCTATCCTCGCCCTCCAACAACTCTTGGGACCATTCATATACTCAGCAACAGGCTCTTCCCAGTCTCCTTCCTCATTTTCTGAAACTCGATCCTGCCATTGTTGTACCTGAGAAGTAAATTCTTGAAAATTTACACCCCATTGAAAATTTACATCCCCAACCATGTTGCCTTGTAAATTATATGTATCACCAGATTGTTCACAGATTACACTTTCCTCCCCACTTGGCTCAGATTCATTAGATACATCAATGACTTCTCTCATGTTACTGTGTTCACCAGCATCATTTTGCGAAGTTTCTAGGGGCTGCTCAACAGCAGTGGTTGCCCGTAAGTTCCCAATCATATTACTACCAGTACCCTCACTCCTTTCGACAATGTCAAAAATGGTTGAGCAATGCCCGTCTCTTACGACATTATCTGGAACTTCTCCCTGCCAACCTTCCACAGGAACATTAGATTCTTGTGAATCTATTTCCAGAATGGTGTTGCCACCTAAATCACCGCTACCATTTGACATTCCACATCTATCATGTCCTCTGTCATCACTTGCCTCTTCATTAGCATCAGATTGTTCGAAAAAACCATGTACCTCTTGTAAATTGTCTTCTTCAGCATGTCCATTTCTACTACCACTAGACACACTTGAAGATGTCTCAGAATGGCTGCTGCTTACTTGACCACATGCAGTATTATCCAATCTGGAGCAAAAACCTTCCCTACTCCAAAGAATAGATGCCCAAATATCAATGAGAAAATAAATAAAAGCATTTTTCTACATAAGAAACAAAAAATGAATGAAGAAATTAATTCAGTATTAGTCAATGAAATAATCCAGACAGCTTCAAGAATAAAAGAAGAAAAAAGTTAATGGATTTGCATGACCACAATCTATAACTGATAATAATATACAAGATTAAGATGCTCTAAAGGTAAAAGTCTATATGCATACATACATGAACATGAGTGTCCATTGCAGGGCAACATCATACTGGAACAGTGATAGAGGCTTTCAAAAAGAACTCAAACTCAATTTCACCATGTCAAAAGTGATTTATATCTTGTTTTAACACTTCAAATTCACAAAACTAGTAATCAAGAGAGGAAACACAACTAACTACATCTTGACAACCCCACTACTTAAAATTGTACCAAGGAATTAATCCATTTATTTAACTATAGACCAAACTCGCCAGTGCAAGCTAATAGCTATAGTTTGTCATCTTTCCAACAATCAAAATATAAAATTTACAATCTGCCCATTGTAATTTAGACTGAATCATCTTTCTATAGTGGACCACCCTTCAAGCCCCATAAACTCACACATAATATACCAAAAACACTTTCACGATTAGAAAGTGGTTGGAAGAATGGGTTTACTGCATACCATTTTTGTATCACTTTTTGGCTAAATTCAATGATTATAAAAAATCGTGCATCAACAACTCTTGGAAGAAGAATAATTAGAAAACTTAGACTTGAGGTGTCCCAAATAATTTTTACTTCAATAAATGCAAAGATGATATAAATTATACAGAAAACAAAAGAGGATCACAAGGATGGGTTAATTCATCATTACGAGATGATGCAATTCCACCTATTCATTGCGTAAAACTTACAAAGACATCTCAGGTGTATATAAAATGGAAGGTCACACGATACTTAAGAAAAAAAATTAGAGCATAAAAGCTTTGCAGAGAAAATTAAAGATATCATTCTTATTAATTAAAGCAGGGAAAATATTACCTTAGACCAGAGACTGTGTGTCTTTGCCTCAATAAGCCTAGTTCATTTTCAGCCATGGAAGTGGGTCTCTCATTCTCAATCACTCTACCATTTCGTAGGAATCTTCCTCTGAGCAATGACTGCGAGAGAAAAGCAAAAAGAGAAAAAACATGTTGACATATTAGTAACAAGAAAAGTTTTCAATGCCGAGAAACCAGTACAAATGCACAGGCATAACAAAGCATCATTACACTTCTAGAACATGATACTAGCATATTGATTTCTTGTCGCTAAGGATGTCTCTATGGGTATTCACATTATCCAAAGACTATCGAGTATCGTACATAAAAAATTTCACCAAAATGAGATTGTACACTCAAGTATAACAAACTCAAAACCCATTTTCAAAGAGTAACTCTATGATAAGCAACTGAAGATGTGGAAAGCATGATAACAATGAACCTGAATGCGATTGCGGTGACCAAAATGTGATACGGCCTGGTGCTCCAACAATTCTTGAAGTTCTCTTTGCCTTTCTCTCTCAGCCTTCTTTAACATATCCAGCACAGCCTGTCTACCGCATAACTTCCGAATGCCCCTTCGCGTGATCTCAGACCGGCCTTCAGTTTGGTTAACAACCAATCCATCACGAACTCGTTCAATTTGATTACCAATTTCAGCAGGCTGTTCTCCACTATTGTCACCAGAAGCACCTCTCTGCTGGCTGTTAATTTGCACCCACTCCCTTACAATTCTGACCCTCTCCTGTTCAGTTTCACCAAGCCATTCTGCCCTTGAACTGTTACTCATATTAGAAACACTTGAACCACACTCAGCCACACCACAATTCATCCATTCCTTGAAAACTTGCCTCACCCTCCCCCTTTCAACCTCCCCAAAATCAGAATGCTCACTGCTAAAATTGCTACAGTTCTCATGTTCATTGGATGACCCAATTTGACCTTGAGACCATAATCTGCACTCACTCTCCGCCACACTCTCATCCTCTAAATCACCTGTGTGTTCACTACCATGGCTTTCAGCAGCATCTGCTCTTGAGATGTCATCTATCAACCTATCACTTCTTTGTTGAAGCAGCCTTTCACTGATTCTCTCTTGGGCACGACTCACCACATGCTCATCCTCAAGCTCTCGCCACATTTGTAGTAGCGAGGACGGGCGGGTGTTTACCCTCCCTTCATTGCCTATCCGTCTAGATGCGTGAGACTGAGAGTCGCGAAGAATAGAAGGCTCGAGCACAGAAACATTGTGTAGACCAGCAATAGCCATTGTCCAAGATCCAAACTAATAATTAGACCTTAAACTCATCTGTATAAAATGCATATTAAAATCGCATTTCTTTACAGGAATTACAACAAGGTGATTCTTTCAAAAATCAGATCATCAAACTCAGACGAAATTAGCCAAGGTCATAGCTATCATCCCTGTCATCATGGCCACATGAAGATGATAAACATACTCATCCAATCTAACCAGCATTAAATCATCCAACCCCATAAAAATTTCACCATGACGTGATTGCTTTCTTCACTTGTCTCTGCATTTCAGGAAAGAATAAGAAACAAAAATCAACATATTTTTCCTTTTAAAGCTTTAACTCATTACGAAGTTGTAGAAAGATAAACCATTTACATAAAATAAAATTCCAATTAAATACCTTAGACGTAAAAAAGCAGAAATTGAACAAACAAACAATCTTGCTAAAGTCCAAAACTCCGAAACCACCGGAGTCATAAATCTATTCAACTCCTCAATGCCTCTGTTTGGTCTCTGAGAAATTTTACAAAATGACAAGAAACTAAGGCGCAGAATCCCCTATCCCTCAGAGACACAAACAACCCAACAGCACATTCAGACTTAGTCAACCTTGTACTTCCCACACCTAACAACCATAACCGGAGATTCAAAGGTTTATTTTTCATCATTTTCCCTACCTTTCCCGGAAACCAAACAACCAGTAAATGAAGATTCAATCAAATTTCAAATCGACATTGCAAATCACTCAAGAGAAAAACGATAAATGACCGAATAGAACATGAACCGCGATGTTATTGAGCAATTTAAAAAGCGAAGATTAAAAAAAGGTACCGGTGAAGCTCTCTGCCTCTTGATTTGGGAGTAAAGGAAACGAAACCCTAGCTGTGTAGAAAGTAACAGTGAGAGAGAGAGAGAGAGAGAGAGAGAATGGAAGTTTCAAAGAGAGAGAAAGAGAGAGAGAGGGAAGAGCGGCGAGTTTCCGAGGTAAATTTTGGGGGAGCCCGCCAGGGGCTCCCACGTGTCACCTGTCTGTTTGTACCGGTCATTTTACGAAACCTTCCAAATCTTAAATTTAACGGGAAGTGGGGAGCAAGCCTGAGAGATAGAAACGGCGCCGTTTCGGGTTTCACTCCTTTTGTGATGTGGCGCCGTTTAGCAAGCTTCCTTTTGTAAGGATCTCAGTGTTGTATTTCGGAAGTGGGCTCCTTTTATCATTCCATCTTTCAATAAATTATCTTCTGTTTTTTTTTTTTAAAGAAATTATCATTTAATTATTGGTTATGTGTTCTGTTTGCTTCCATTTGGATGGAGATGTTGTACGGCATGACACATTTTTCACCATACATTAATTTGTAGGAAAATCCTGACCCAAAAAAAAATTAAAAATTTGTAGGAAATTGAATAATATTATATTCAAAGAATAAAATATAGTATTTGTTCTATAATATAATATCATTCTAGATGTTTTATAATATTGTATGATAAAGATGTGGCAACCAATGGACATGGAGGATGAGCTCAAAATATATGACCATGAGCATGACAGTGAAGTTTATTTAGTGACAGTTTCTTTACCAACACTACATTGTTTATTACATCTTCTATAGAATTGAAAATCTTACCTTTATGAAAGATATATGGTGACTAAATAAGGTACAAATAAGGTTATTTAATAATTTACTAGTTAGTTCGTATTATCGTAATGTCTTATTTGTTGTGAATAAATAAAGTCTATAATGAGCTCCGAAAGAAAATAAATGAAACGTTGTCCATATTAGTTGGTGTAATACGGTTAGTATCTGTAACATTTACTCAAAACGTAAAGTATTGAATTCATTATAAAGAGAGACCAAGTTGAATTCAGTATGTGGCCCTATGGTGTACATAAAAGCTGAAAACAATGCCTTTTAGATGGTACACATTAGGCTGGTGAAATCTATGAGTGGATCGAAATCTTGAATTATGTAGTTGTATAAGAAGTTGTGACTTCTTGGTTTTTGGTAATTAGACAGATTGAGTCTTCTTAGTCCTAAAGCAATTGAAGGCTTCATTGAATTCAAATCCCTTTTCACCAACCTTCTCTTCCTCGTCATGCTTGCTCAAGCTCGACAATGATTGGTTCTGATATAAATATTTTTTTATATATTTAAGATGTATGGAATTGCCCAAGTACACTTAAGCTTTCTTGATTAGTATAACAAAAGGAGATTGCTATAATTAGTGACTCCTTTTAGCCTGTTAATTAACACATTAGAGAAAGGCTGTTGCCTGTTTGCCTGTTGAGTGTTGGTCATCTATCAAATTTTTCCGACCAAAAGAAAATTTATCAGACTAAAAATCCATTAAAAAAAAATATATAGTGTTGACTTGACTGTTTCCAACCAAGTCGCTGACACTCAGCTGGTTTATAAATATAATAAATGAATGAATCATTATTAGGGTTAGCTCAAACCTCCAACCAAATTTTGATGGAATTGAGTAATCACAACGTGGCCAAAATGGGTCCTCGATCGTCTTCAAGAAAACTTGGGTGGAACTTTTATATTAAATTAATATGATCAAGAGGACTCAGGTTTGAATATCATATATAGCATCTTAGATGTGTAGGTGTGTGTGAGAAATTATCCTCTTCTATTATTTAAACTATCGCTTATATTTAAAAAGAACGACGACCAATAATTATGTTATATTATAAGAATGAATATTCTTGATTTTTCTCTTAGGTTATAAATGAATATTCTAAATTTTATCATTGGAAAATAATAAAAACCCCTTTATGTCACATAATATCACATTATGTCTTTGAAGTAGTAGACATTATATGATTAATTAAAAAAAAAAGTAGGGAGGCATTATGAAACCCACATGTAATCTGCTTGCAAGAGCTAATATATGGCCCCGGCTACTTGAGTAGCTTTGAGGCCAAACCCCATAGCCTTTGCTACATCTTGTTTTGCTTGCATGCATGATGCATGGGTCCTAGATTGCGTGAGCATTCACGTTCTTCTGCCGCTCACTCACTGCTCACATATAAAATGCTTATGCTTACTTTAAAGTTTTCTTTTATTCTTTATGATCGTCCGTATTTCAATATTAGAAAAAGAAATATCACGGGAACAAGAAACTAGTAATGAAGTGTAATTTAAATAGAAGAACCATGGAACCCTAATTAAGGACACTTAATAGCAAAAATACCCTAAAATAAAATAACCTAATACCCTCAAAATAATGAGGAGAATGAGAGTCGAATTTTGTATATATTATTATATGTGACGGTAAATGCATGTGTTTTATTTTGTATTTATTTATTCCCTCAATTCTTTTTTAAAAAAAATATAATTAAAATCTCTCGTTACCTATCTATATAACCCAGAAACGTGGGAAAAAGAAAAGACTATAGAAGTAGAAAGAAGATGGTTGTGAAATTAATATCTGCATGCATATGGCCAAGGACATAGAGACACAGAGATGGTTTACAAGGTGTTAGGTTACCTGTCTTTCAAAACCAGTTTTCTTGTCGATTTAATTTGGCCCTTCTCTTTTGAATGTTTTATGTTTTATTTCCTCAGCAATAACTGACAAAGCAGAAAGAGCCCTAGTTGACTATGTATAGTGGAGGGGTCTGGAAACGAAAGGTCACGTTTGCTTTGCTTTGAGGGGACAACTGCGACATCAATATATGTCACATATTTGCAGGATATCTGTTTAGGGTTTGGACCCCAACATTGGCCTAATGAAAAAGGGATGGACCTTATTATGTTGGGAAATGTCGTTCCTCTCTCTCTCTCTCTCTCTCTCTCTCTCTCTCTCTGTGGGACTGTGTCTTATATTATAGTACTTGTGTCCTATTACATAACATGCATACATGTCCCACTTTGGTTGTTCAGGTGAGTTCATTCATATTATTTGCTCACTTAGCATCAAGTAAGGATTGCATCAAAGTCCCATCTAAAGATAATATCAAGTTCACAATCACTAGTATTGAAACATAATTTGGCAATCTTTTTTACGTAAAAGTAACTGTAACAGTGAAAAAAAATATTACAAGAGGGTAAAAAGAGTGCTAAATTCCTAAGCCCGTAACTAATCTTTTTTCAAATTCAAATCCAAATCACCTCTCTTTTTTAGGTCCAGTAAACTCCAAATCATAAATACGTATTATGATTGCTGCTAATCATGAGTGATCGACAATCCTCCGATTCCAAGTTAGTAAACATGCCAAAGAAATGATAATTACAATTGAGGCTATTGTAATTGTTAGCCCTTTATACGATAGAGACTTGACTACTAGGGCACTAATTATAGCTTAACATACTAATACAAGATGTCCCAATTAACTCTACAACCTGTCATTAGTTCAAATGTACCACGTCAGCACCATATCAGCTAATTAGAGTTGTTCTAGCCAACCAAATAACTTGGCCTAAAGGAAAAAAAATAATAATAATCATGTGGAAGCTTGATTTCCACCAGTTCATATGTTGACCTTCGTTCACATGTCACACCTAATGAATAAAATTGACAGAGAATTCTCATACACCCAAACTTCTTACTCCCACCAAACATTAATTATACAGAAAGCCAGGTATATAAATTTCAGTGAGGTAAGCTTTTCAACCAACATTTTAGTGAATTCGAGACATTTGTAAGCTTTCACTATTTTTCCATTATTCTTTACTCCACACTGACGATAAAAGTTTAATTGTTTATTCTTATGTTCTTTGCACACAAGAAAAAAAGAAACTTCAATTTAATCCATACTTTAATTATATTTGTTTAAATCTATAAATAAAAAATATTTTTGGATCTCGAGCCTTTACATTGAGAAGATCATTTCTGTATACTGGTGGACTCATGAAGTTTTTAAAGGAGGTGCAATTTTGAAAGGCTAAAAGCTTAATATATAAAAAATGACAACAAAAAATGCTTATAATTTAAACAATATCAATGTCATTCATAAGACATATTAAAAAAAATAGCATTACCATACCTACAATTGTTGCCGATGATGTTTCATATCATGAAAACATCAAACAAAGAAAAGAACAAGAAAGAATTGCTTAAAGCCCACAAAATGCTTGCCTTGTTTAAAGAATTGTTGTTTAAAACCCACGGAAAGAGTTGCTTCAAGAAAGAATTATTGTTTAAAGCCCACAAAATGAAAGCCTTTTTGAAAGCCCATGAATTCGGTTACCTCCTTTCTTTTTCTTTTTTGCTCTAGCTCAAAATGACGTTGCTTTGGCCATGACTTTAAAGATAAAAAAATAGCATGCTGCACTGCTGGCTGCTAGCTGCACAGACATAGTTTGGCTAAGACATTCTGTCAAATACCTTGAGTGCACCACCACCAACTTGAATAGAGATACAATTTGAAGCACCGCCACTGTTTCCGTGTAATAATTTTACTTCATCCAAATTAAGACATTCCAGCTCCTTTTATATATGGTGACTTGTTCAAACTCGTTCTGAAACTTGATACTGAATACAATTGATACGTGACAATATCCATTAATAAAATTGTTGCTGGGTCTTTAATGATTTCTAAATTGTTGGAATTTCGGAGTCAAAGTGTCAAGAAACTGGTGAAGAAATTGCTCAAAAAAGAAAAAAGAAAAAAAGAAACTGGTGACAAAAAAGAAAAAAGAAGCCCACATATTTTCTATTTCGAACCAAAGCCCATAAGGTACAACATAAAATAAAATAAAAACTTGAAGCATACCTGATCAATCCATATGGATTTAGTTACACAATAAATAAATGAATAAATATCACAATTACATGAAAAATGAAAAGTTCAACACAACAACAATGACCACACACACATATATAGTTGAGGATTATATGAAGGAAACTAAAATTAAAAAAAAAAAAAAAACTCCCAAACAACAGAGAAAAATTCAGTCATTGAAATATGCATGCAGTTGCAGTGAGAGGGTTGATCAAATTTCTGCATAACAGTAAGTCCTCTTCAAGTTCTTAGGCCTTGAAAACTCCAACACTGGGGCACATGAAACCCTTAATGTGCGATGGCGCGATTTCCAAGCTCCAACCTTGAACCTAATCCTTGCCTTCAGCC
This sequence comes from Prunus mume, assembly GCF_000346735.1. The sequence continues at coordinate 7,644,146 of NC_024126.1, read as the reverse complement.
AAACATCAAACTGGATCTTGCCTGTTCTTTTCTCAAGCTGTAGATCGTTAGAGACAGAGCTGGGCAGTGCAGTGGAATGAGCTGTGAACTTGACGTTGAATCGGGTCACGTTTCGATGGCGCTGGTAGAAGGGATCAACCCCAGAAAATGCCAATGTCTGGTCATTGTAGTTCACAGTGGCTTGAATGGAGTCATAGTATATGGAAACTCTCTTGTTGGGATTGTAGGCTCGTAAGACAAAATCAAAGTCGGCAGAGAGGTGGTCATTGGTTAGGTTGAAGTTTTGGATTGAGCCATCTTCAATGGTGTAAACAAGGCGCTTGGGCTTGAGAATTAGCCAAGTGATGAGCACCACAAGACCCAAGAGGACAATGCAAGCTAGCAAGACTATGGCAATGAGTCTAATTGGATTTGATCTTGACTTTGGTGCTTGTGAGGGCAGTGATGTAGAGGTAGGCATTTTGCACAAAATTTTTGGACTGAAATTTGGACCGCTCCTGAAATTTGTTGCTTGGTGGGTGCACCTCTCAAATGAGCTGATATAAGAAAAATCTTGAGGTTCTTTTTCTCTGTCACCATGACACTTTTTCTCTTTTTGTTTCTTGCATGAAACTCAAGACATCTGGATAAAGGGCTGAGGCTGCCAGTCCAGTTTGTTCTTTTCTTCAGCTCTGGATGTCTTAAGATTAAGATTTGAGAAGTATTTTATGTATGTGATTGTGACAGTTGAGAGCAAAATCATAGTATTCTGATTCTGAAGACATTGGCTGTGCTGTCATCTGAACTACTTTTCTACCAAGAAAAATATGCTAAAGACTGTGGAGTGGACCTCACAAGAAGAAGTAAAGAAAGGAATATACTTGCATGGTGCCAAAAGTACCATTTTAATATCATTTGCTTCAAAGTCACTAGTATTTGTATGTGATTAGATATCCATCATGTTCCTATCAAAACCATGTTTATTGTTATTATTATTGTTAGTGTAATAATTGTATAATATTTTATTCGTGGTTCTTGCTTTGCCTCCAAGGTATACTAAAACCACTCTTGTAAGTTGCTCACTTTGTTCTGTTATTCCCATCCCATCAGAGCCCCCCAAAAAAGGAAAAGAAGAAGAAAATTAATATAGGATAGAGTTATCAAACAGAGGACTGCTTCATTGGCTGCAGCTGCTCATTGGATGTAAGTTTTTGAAAGGCACCAGTCACATAGTTGAATTGAAAGAATTGATTGATAAAGAAAGAAGGAAAGGAGATTTTTCTCATTCCAAAGCCAAACTGTGTTGCAAGCAGATTAAATTCTATGGATTGAAAGGAATTAGGATGATCTGTTTATGGTTCTATTTCTGTGGGGGTCATACATTTGTTAATGGTTTTGTGCTAATATCTATGGGTTTTTGATGAAAATATCATAGAGGCCTGAAACGACATAATTTTGGACTTCAATACAATATATCAATATAGAAAACATAACAAACCATGTGAAATCTTTTGAGAGTTTATCTTGTTTTGAAGCTCTTGCCTTCCAAGTATGTAACTTTTTTTATTTCGACATAGGTGGGGGATTCGAACTTTTATCTCTTCCAACATTGTGAACAGATACCATTAGATTAGAAGTTAGTTGGTAAATGTTCTAAACCTTTTTTCGAGTCAATTTCAACTAATCGGCATAATAACTACTTCGCACAACAAATTGATAATCTATTACTTTGTCCATGTCCCACTAGCTTGGCTTCATAGTTTGCACTTGAGCTAGGCATTGTTCAAGGGTGGAGCCACCTTATGCTCAGGGAGGCAAGAACCCTAACTCTGACAATCTAATCCTTTGCAGCAATTGCCTTATGGCCCTCTTCTTGGGCTTCTGGGCTTTCATTTATGGGCTTGAAGAATTACAACCCAACAAGACACACTTTACACATAATGTTATTTTAACATTTGAACTTTGATTAAACAAACTTGAGGCGCACTAAGATTTCTATAAAGCAACTTTCCCTTCTAAGGAGACATTGAAAAAACCCAAAGGAGAGATAAACTTTTTAAAAGAAGCTAAAATAGACAAAATTGCCCTTATTTATTTTTGGATTTTCTAAGGAATCCTTTATAATTGCATGTCTTTGATTTGAAAGTTCAGAGATTTTTTTGTTTTTTTTGAAAAAGTTTTGGCTTTTTCCAAAAGTGAAGTTCTTTTGTGGCTAAAACTTAAATTTACTCAGAAGAAAAGACCTCGTGATCAGACTGACCTAACCAAAAATTGTGTGACTTTCACATGAATTTGAAAACTTTATTTAAATTTTTTCTTCAATGACATCTCAAGATCCCACATACACATGAATTTAGCAATCACAATGGGCACGTGGGGGCAGAAACCTTTACTCGAACACTTTTTACCTATTTTATTTATATCCTCATTGACTTAAAATGGAGACAAATTGCAATGGACCGACACCAATAACCAGATGCTTGTTACTCAACTATTGGGTGCAATGATAAAATTCTTTTTTTCAGAGAGATCATATAATTATATATATATACATATTTTAGAGCGACGTGAATTTATTACACTAATTTTTGGATACCACCAACTGATTTGTCGATGTTTCAATTATTTTCTTTATGAGTCTATTATGAACTTTATTTATTTACGGTAAATAAAACATTATTATATTAGCTGGTGTCTGAAAATGGGTTAGGGGGCGTTTGATATCCTATTTAAATAGGGAACTCAAAAACTTTGATTTTTCTTGAAAATAAGGAGTTCTTAAATCTATTTTTAAGATTCAAAAACTTGTTTGGTATGCAACTTGAAAACTGTTTTCAAATCTTAAAAATTTGAGAACTTGTGGGTTGTTAGAAAAAAAACTGAAAAAAAATATATTTTTTGTTTTTAATAATTGGGGTGTTTTTTAATTGTTCTTGAGTTTGAGTTTTTAAAAATATGACAACCAAACAGGGTTTCTTTGTTTTGGACTCAAATTCTGTTTTTGAGTTTAAAAAGTTGAATTCAAGTTGAATATCAAACATGCCCTTAGTGTCTAGTATTTTACTATGTATTAAAAAATAGGTGGCAATAGAGCCAGTGGCAGAGCCTTGTTAAGGCCTAAAGGGGCCTGGGCCCCCCCAAATTTTTTACTCCATTTAATTTTTGCTCTTGCTTTCCTACACATTTAGGAAGTCTATATAATAATAAACTGTTTGTGGCCCCCTCACAAAAGAAAAGGTACGTTTTTCTCTCTTTACAAGTAAAAGAGTAAGTGATTTCAAATAGAAAGACTAAGTAATTTTGGGGCCACCAATATATTAATAAAAAATAAAAGTAGCCAATCAAATAAAGTTTCAAAAAATCTCCTTTATCAAATAAGAAGTAGACATTTACCCAAATAAAAAAGGATTGGGATTTACATTTTTGTTCCTATATGAAGCAAAGTTTAGCGTTTAGCATTGACTCAATTACAAATGGTTTTAGCATTTAGTACATTTTTGTTCCTAATGGTTTTCGAGATATGAAATAACGACGAGTGTTATTTTGATACCTAATTGAATAAACAATTGTTTTCGGTTTTTTATTTTTACAAACATTGTTAAGGTTGAAAATTTGAAATTTTTTAATGTCTTATTTGGTTTATATGTTGGCCCCCCAACACATAAATTCCTAGCTCCGCCACTGAATAGAGCAAAAGATGAAAAGGAAATGAGAAGGAAAAGGACTGAAAGTGATGATAGCATTTGAGTTGGTCGCCGCATATGCTTTGGAAGATCCTCAAGGAACCCACGTTGCTGAACAATCAACAGTTCTCAATCACTTTTTGCATTCCCATCTCTGCATATAAAATGAGACCCTCTTCTCTCATGCTCTTTCACAACCACAGCAACAATATTTGATAGTCCCTAAGATGAAATATATAGTTGAGTTTTTGGTACACTCAAGTGCCCTAGTACTACTAGTGGTGCCACCCCAACCATGTGGGTTGGTTTTGGGGTTGGTGGTGGGAGGTGGCTCTCCAGCAGAAGAGTAATGATTTTCTGTAATGGGAGAAGTTGAGCTAGGTCTGCAGCAGCCTCTCTCAAAGGAGAAACACTTGTGTGGAATGGGGATAACACTGTTTTGCTATCCCCAACCAATCACGGTATGTCACGTGTGATAACTTTTTCACTTTGTATATCGTGATTGACCGAGAATAGCAAAATAATATTATTCCTGTTTCACACAAGTTTTTCTGCTCTTAAAGGGCCTAGCTAGCTAGCTGTTAATTTCTCCAGCAATGTATTAATTGCTTCGTTTCTCTGCATCATTATGTGGGGTTTAGTTAATATATATACCCTTTTGGGTGAATGTATCTGTTAGTAAGTATCAAAGCTTTTGGTTTTTTCAGTATTTGCTTCGTTTCTTTCATATTTATATTAATGTAGCAGAAGTCAGCAGGCAGCTGGTGCAACTTTGAAGTACATGAAGCTTTGCAGATGCTGTAATTTTATTTTTCAAAGCAATGTATTAATTATTTATGCTGGTTTTTATTAGTCGTTTAGACTTTTAATTAGCTCTCTTTAATTTTAATATGAACAGCTCTTCAGACGGAATATACCCCACATCTCTAAACTCTTGGTCTTGCATATATAAATTTCATCTAAAATACTTTCTATCTTTCATTCTATTTCTTCTCACAACAATATGTATCTTCCATCTTCTTCATACTGCTAAAGGTACAAAAACTATTTACTGCACATTATTCTATATTGGTCTATCCCCTTAGATGTGATGTGTTCTTCTTCCTCAATAACTTTCCTCTCTGCAATTCACAGAAAAAACTCTTCTCGGTTCTTACACAAAAGGAAAACTCTTCCCTTTCACCATTTTCTTTCCTACAAACTCTCCCTCTCTCTCCATGATTGGATTCTTTAAAAAGCAATATTGAAACCAGAAGGTGGTCTGTATGTGCTGCCTCCTCCATTGGATCCTCATAACAGAAAATAATTGGTTGTATACTGTCAAAATTGATTGGACCATTTCAGTAAACACATGATACATACAACAATTTAACTAGACATTTAGAGCACGGAAAATTCTGACATGACTAGTGAGATCCATAGCTTGCAGTATGATCCAGTACAGGTGGTTTCCTTTCTTTTCCTCTTAATGGCAAAAAGTCTAACCACCGAGTCAGCACCAGCAGAGAATAACCATGGCTGCCTTGGATGGAATTTACAGTCCATTACACCTGCATACAACCGCAGTCAATAAAAGATTTAGCTTTAATTTTCAAGTTTGAATTACACTCAGAAACTGAGAGTTCACTATAAATTTGGCCTGCAACTCTGCAAGTTCTATTCACCAACTCCTAGTCGCATCTTATCAAATCCCCGTTGTAGAGAAGGGACCTTGAACATATCATACGTTCAAAAACATTCAAGCTGGTGAAAGTACGTTTAATATAATGCCCAGAATTCAGTAAACTTTTTACACATGCACTAGCAGCATTTTTTTGGCTGCCTCCTCTTCCTTGCCAGTTGAGGTACTTCCACTCCTCGTCCAATTTAAGTTTCCTCCTCGATTAGGAGGAATAACCATCAGACAAAGACCACGGTAACATGTCCCCCGTATTTGGCGAGGGAAAGGATGATGAGCGAACTTATTCATCTTGTTAAACCACCCAACAGAATACAAACTGAAGAAAGCTATAGGGCGCGCTTCTCCCGTTTGTGCTTGAATGACCTCGGAGTATTTCCAATGGAACAATAAGAGGGTTCTGGTTAAGATCTGAATAAACCATGCCATGAAAACATATGCAGTGCAGGTTGCAAACAGGGGGTACGAGCGATGGAAACGCGCATTGTTGATGTCCTTCTGACGCAACCTGATAAATTTTCACAATGTCAGAAGAAAACAATTATATGTCCAAAAATCAAGCAAATAGAATTTGATGTGTTATATTTGGTTTGGTGTTTGTCTAATTGTTAATGATTGGTCATTTTAGCTGATTAAACCTCTCTATTAGATAATATCTTCCAGAAATCTACGCATTATGCAGACCATTTCAGAGATTGCAAAATTTAAAGTGAACCAGTGTCTTGCAAGAAAGTGTTAACCCCCTCTCCAAACAACCAAAAGAAAAGACCCTACAGAACATTTATTTGTTTTGCATCATTATTTGTAAAATAAATGTGTGACATACTTGAGAGTTTTGTAAGGTTTAGATGAAAGTACAGCCCAGATAAATCAGAGTACAGTTCACGCACAACTGTTACGACAAAGAGAATAATGAATGGACTCAATCCATACAGTTGTATATAGTTAGCAAAATTTTAACGAATGAAAAATAAATAAAAAGAACTACCAGAAGGATGCTGCAATAGAGGAGACTTCACGTAGTCCAATCTCAAGTTTTCTGACGAGCTTTCCCTCTTTCACCAGATCATAAACACGAATTATCTTCTTTGTTGAAATGAAGAAGAAGGAACGTGTAAGATGGAAAACTGAAGTAACTGCAATCCCTTGCAACTTGAATGAAAGTGTCTGGGTAAACTTCTTAGAGAGCTTATGTATAAAAATAGCTCTTGATTCACGTAAAGCCAAGTCAAGAAAATCCAGGGAGATGACTTATTTGATATAACTTGGTTTTGTTATCAAAAATTTAATAATAACTCATTCGCAAACAACAAATATACGCATTAACCATACATGTCTAAGAAATAAAAACCCATACCCAAAACCCATCTGTGTCATGCTTAATGTAGCATATAATATAAAAATATGTGTATATATATGCAAAAAGGATATCCGCTGGCACCACTGTCGAAAGATACTTTACGCTGCCATTCTACTGAAGCCACAGTCTGCAGGAGCCCAACAAAGAAAGCAGTTAAGATTCTTCATAGAAAGACCAACCTTCTAATCTTGACTTCAGCTTAAGAAACTCATAAACTTACACAACCACAAATAAATTGGTGAAGGAAAAGGCTAGTGTACCTTAGACTTAGAGTGCCTTAACCTGATTCCCTCAAGTTTATCATCTTGAAGCCAGCTTACACTGGATGCTGTTTTGCCTATGTAAGAAAAACATGTTTCACAAAGGTTAGAAACCATTCATTTGATATATGATATTGAAAGCTATGACGATCTCACACTGACCAGAGTCATCACAGGCATCTCAACAGAGAGAAGTTCTTTAGTCCTTTTCTGTACTTCTTCATTTCCACAACCAGTGTTCAAAAGAACTACGTCTTGGCCCCTACAATTTACCAGTGATTAATTTGCATTTAGGTATCAGGATCCCCAGTGAAACAAATGTAAATGAAAAATAAATACAAAAGTAAATTCAGCCTTATGCAGAGACAGCCAGTATCGAATGCTCGGGATTAGGATTCCACGCTACATATTTGACGGCTTCACCAATCTTGTAGTGTTTTAGACATCTACCAGATTCAACCTCCCAAATACGCACAGTTCCATACAATGAACGTATAAGAAGAACAGATGATGAGACCTACCGACTTCAATTACGTTCCTGAATGTAACAAAGAATTAAGAATGTCATCCACACCTGATGCAATCCACTGCCCTGAAGCTTCTACAGAAACTGATGTAACTGCATCTTCGTGACGTCTATACTCAAGATAACATGATACAGGGTAAGGCTTAAGATCACTTCGGTTTGATAGCTTGGGCTTCAGAGACTCAGGATCGCTATTAAGCTGGAACATAAAAGGATATACTTCGAATAATTTGATCCTTGTCCTCATATGACTATAAGTAGATTGTACAAATTGAAATATCTTGCAAAACCATCAAAATCTGAACAAATAATCACTACGGAATCTTTTCCTCAATCAGGATTTTTCACTATGATAATAATGTGCATGTTAGATGCTGTAATATCAGAAAGACTAGCAAATTACGATTAGTCCAAATTTCAAGTCACACTGAATATTACCTTTTAGGTATAGATTTAGGATGGTCTTCCTCGTACATTAACTGATAAGAATTGATCTCTTCTTGTGTTGGGATGTATTCTAAAGAAGGATTGAAGGACTCCCCATGGCCTAAAAGCAAACAGAAATTTTAAGCTTTCCATCAAATCTCACGATACTTCATGCCAAAAAAAGGAATTGCACTACATCTGACTTTTCACAATCCTCAGAATATGGATGAAAATTATTACCAGGCAATTTTGGCTTTGGTGCAGGAATGTAAGATAGAAGGTCATTCTTTTCTGTTGGATTAGAGTCATCTCCGCAGAAGGGATAAACACTTTCTTCTTCTTCCTCCACCTCTTTGGACTATTTAGGGTGCCAACTTGATCTTATTAAGCTGTAGATTCATCAAAAGAACTGCAGATGATGGAACAGGAAACCATGTTAACTTAATAATAATAAGTTTTCCAATCCAAACAAACTCTAGTACACTTGTTTAACTCTGAAGCTGCGTTGAAAAGAAAATAAAACTACAGAGGAAAGGAAAAGGAAAGAAAACACCCAACAGGAGTAATACATTAAGCATGCCTTACCAGTTTACTTTCAGATTTTGAAGGAATAAATCATCTCTTGGGATCAGGTGCATTTGACAGTGGATGCTTGGAGCCATCCCATTTAAACCAATCAACATATGGCTGCACTTGAAACATGGGGAATTTCACTTCAACTTAAAATGAGGAATTCATTTGTAAGAAAGTTCTTATAAATAGCCATGTACTAAAGTCATATGATCAATAAGAATATCATAAATATTACAACTGGATGAGTTTGATCTACAGACCGCATAAGGATCAAAGTCACCATGGGGAGACTTTCCTTCGAGCAATCTACTTATAGATTTGATATCTTCTTTTGTCAGTTCTAATCCTCATCATTTTAATCATCATAAATTTTGCACCTCAAAATTAACAAAACCAGAGTAAAAAATATACACTTATTTATACCTTCAAAACAAAATGAAAAGAAGAAAAGGTTGTAAAATTATTTATTGCAAAAATATACAAGATAGCTGATTGATAATTCCACTCTTTCTTGTTTTGATTCCTCCCACAATGATTTGGAAGGCTGAAGCACCTCCCAAGGTACAAGTCGTAGTCTAGATAATTGCACATGGGAGGTCAATACTTGTGATTTGGTTCAGAGGAGAAGGAAGACCAGGTTGCTTATCTATGCGCCAGTGTATTAACATCCTAAATTGATGGCTATCAACATATTAGAAATAAAAGCGTACCAGTTCTCTGAATGGTCAGCACTAGCAAGAAAGGATTGCAATTTATCTTCTTTTTCCTTCTTCTTTATCTTCTTCCCTGTAATGTCATACCAATATGTTTCTCATCCTGATACCACTCCAAGGGGACATCACCAATTGTATTCCGAGGAACCACCTATTAAAAACAGAAAAAAGTAGAGAAAAGGCATTTAAGTGCATTCAGGTAACTATACTATATAAAATCGCATTTAATTGCTTAAGACAAAAAGAAAAGAGACCTCATCTTCAGATGAATCACTCTCCTCAACTCCTTCATGAAGTTCAGATCTATCACTTTCCTCATCATTACCATGATCATTGGCCAAGTGATCCTTGTTGCTTGAGTTAAGAACGCCCTGCCATGGTTATAGCTAACAATATTAACACACTGACAAAACAGAAAACTTGTAGAACCAAACCGGCTTCATTGTTCTACCAAATCATGAAAATTATGTAGTGTCTGACCTATAGGCTAGGTGTAGCTGTATAATAGTTGAAATAAAAATAAGAGATCACATGGCATGGAAAAGTAAGTCACATCTTTACATCTTTAAACATTTTTTTTCATATTTCCACAACTCTAACCTCATTTCCAGAGAAACCACTCTCTTCATCTTCTGAGTCTGGGTCTCTGATTGCTAGATAATCATCCGAGTCATATCCTTCACTATCTGACATATCCTATAATCACTAAAGGCTAGCTCCTTTATTTCAGTGCGAGGCGAAAAATGCAGAGGAGCATCCACAGCAGGGTGCAATGCAATGAAGGAAACAAAACAGAACCGGCTTCATTGTTCTACCAAAACTATCCGTTGGTTCAGTTTTGCCTAAAACTATAAGGGAAACCGAACAAATCCAGACAATTGGTAATCGGTGTGGTTCGGTTTGGTTAGGCCAGTTTGTGCCTAACTCAAAACCATGCATTTTTCAACATGCTCTTACATAATCATTGCTAACATTCTATCATTACATCATTCCATCAAAGGCTGCGTAATTTGCAGCATAATGAACATTCAAAAGCATACATTTTTTTCCACCTGCTGTAACAGAAATCATGCTAACATATTAACATTCTATTATTCCATTCCATCAAAGGCCGCCAGCATACTAAACATTCAAAAGCATGCATCTGAGTTCATATTGGTGGCTCATTAGAAGCAAGATCTTTTTCCACCTCCTGGTGCACCTCCATCTATATAAAATTCCCAACAGATTTAGCACAATGATTGAAACAGCAAGCATGAATCAAGACTATCAAGCAATCACAACAAAATCCAACATGAACATCAAGCATAAACCAATATCTCATAAACTGCAGAACCTATCTATAAACAACAGCAAGTCTATCTATCTATAATCACAAAAAATTTCAGAACCAATATCTCATTAACATCAAACATATTTCAGAACCAATATCTCATGAACATCAAGCAAGCAAATTTTCAGAACTCACCGCCGTTGGCACTGACTACTGAGTCAGCTTCATCCATAATCACCACCACATTGTAGTCACAACAGACTTTTATCCAAGTCCTGTACCACAAAGACGCACATATAAAGTTAAAAACAACATACCATTGATTTGGATTGAAGAAAAATTAGAAATAGCATAGGTTTTATACAGTGTTTTAAAAGGAGCGACGTTTGTGAAACGCAGCGAAGCGTCTCTGGCCGCTCGGTTTGCCATTGAGGTGCGCAAAAGGGGTCGACAAGCAGTTGAGGCGCTGGGCGGTGCGTGTGAAGAGGGAGGGAGATCGAGACAGAGAGAGAGGAAGAAGGAGAAGAGAGATCGGCGCTGTGCAAGCGCGGGAAAAAGAAGATGAGCTGACCTAACTTTTAATATAACTAACGACGTCGTTGGCCTATAACATGTTTTGTAAATTTTGAAAAATGGACAAACTACAAAAGACCCTCAAACTAAAAGGTATGGACTTGCAAATGAACTCATAATTTGGGGGTGTCTTTTGGAATTTGCAATTTGCAATTTTAAAAAAACATAGAACTGTTAATGGAATTTTGTTCATATATAATTCAAACTTCTAAAGACTTTTATAGAGTTTAAGTATGGAGGTGTCCAAAAAGTTAATGACTTTTAAAAAACTTATTAAATGAATGAATTTTTAGGTCTAATGGTCTCTGAATTTTGACTTGATTGGCATTTTGGTCCCTCAATTTTCAAAATCATTCCCATGGTCCTTCAACTTCAGTTTCATTAAGACAAATGGTCATGTCGTCAAATTTGGTAACTTTTTTGTTAAATGTAGGGGCAAAATGATATTTTTGTATTTAAAAAAACTAAATAAATAAAAATAAAAATAAATCTCTCTCTTTCTTTCCTCTCCCTCTATCCCGATTTCTTCATTTTTGTATATCACACATTCTGATGTTAAAGAAAGGCTCTCTTAACAACAAAGGAACTCGGGGATGGGGGAGGAGGAGGGGTTTTGGGTTCGTTGGGGGTTGGAGGCCGATGGTCATAGGGGAAAAGAAAATCGAAGGGGAAGGGGCGTTGAGTAAAGGGTGGTTGTGGATTGCGCTCTTTGCTCTCTCTTCCTCTTATCTAAATCTTGAGTATGCAGGGTAAGTTTCCTTGTTCCTGATAGAGAGAGAGGAGAAATCTGAGTTTGAGGGGAAAAGAAATACGGGGAAGATGTAACATCCTACATCGACCAACGAAGAGGAGGTGATGTGCCTTATATGTACATGCCCACCTCCATCTAGCACGAGGCCTTTTGGGAGCTCATTGGCTTCGGAGTCATGGGAACTCCGAAGTTAAGCGAGTTGGGGCTAGAGCAATCCCATGATGGGTGACCCACTAGGAAGTTGCTCGTAAGTTCCCAGAAACAAAACCGTGAGGGCAGAGAGGGGGGCCCAAAGCAAACAATATCGTGTTACGGCGGAGCCGATCCCGGGATATGACAATTTGGTATCAAAGCCACTCTGCCGTGTGGTGCGAGTGTGCCAACGAGGAAGTCGAGCCCCTAAGGAGGGTGAATTATAATCCCACATCGACCAATGGAGAGGGGTTGATGTGTCTTGGATGTACATGTTCGTCTTCATCTAGCACGAGACATTTTAACAAAACCGCGAGTGTGCCGACGAGGACGTCGAGCCCCTTAGGGGGGTGGATTGGGTTACTGGGAAGTTGCTCGTGAGTTCCAAGAAACAAAACCGTGAGAGCAAAAAAGGGGGCCCAAAGCAGACAATATTGTGCTACGGTGGAGTCGATTCCAGGATGTGACAGAAGAAATCGGGATAGAGGGAGACGAGAGAGAGATTTATTTTTAATACAAAAATATCATTTTTGCCCCTACATTTAATAGAAAAGTTAACAAAATTGGCGACGACCATTTGTCCTAACGAAACTAAAGTTGAAGGACCATGGGAACGATTTTGAAAATTGATTGACCAAAATGCGAATGGGGTCAAAGTTCATGGACCATTAGACCTAAAAATCCTAATGAATTTTTTTTGTATATTTTTAAGGCTAATTCTTAATAATAAAAGTCTTGCTAATTTACTAGTGACTTTTATCAACTCTATGAAAGTGTTTAAAAATATGTCAACAGTATGAAAGTTACTCATTTAAAAAGAGTCTTTATAAGTATGGATTGGAAACACCTCTCCTAAATTGGATACTTCCAAACTTTTAAATAAAGTCTTTGAAAGTTTAAAATGATGTATTTTAGGCAAAATATAGCTTTTCTTTTAAACATGGCATGTGAGAGGCCTAAGCCCAAGAGCTGAAACAAACTAGAAAATATAAAGAACTAGGAAAGAAAGCCCAAGTTTCAAGCGCCATTTTCACTTTGCCCCTGCCGTCACCTCCGTTCCAAACTTCGTCAAAATTGTTGATGTGGCAGGGGTCATTTCATCATTTCATCCTAGCAGGCTATTTTCCCACTAATATGATAGGGTGGCGTGGCAAATTGTGAAGCCCACCTCAACCTCTACCTCCTTTAGGCTTATGTGGATTTTGTGGGAGTAAATATTTTCGTCTCCAATTATAGAACGTCACGTGGAAAAGAAGAATATCCCTTAAATTAATTAATTGAACCAATTTATTTGGTCAATTAATTAAGGGATAAATCTTAATTATAGGATATTATCTTTATTTAATAAGATAATATCATTAATTTAGATATTATCCTAATAAGGAGATATAATCATTATCAAATTAGGAGATTTGGATCCCAATCAAATCCCTAATAGACTCAATCTCTACAATTTGGGGAAAGAATAAACTCTTTTTCAATAAGAGTTTTATTCTCTACGAAACCCTAGCCTCCGAGGCTCCTATAAATAGATGGCTTCATTCATCAGTCAAGGTACATCTAAACCTACTTGGAAAACCCTAGAAAAATATATGAAGCTCTCTCCCTCTCTCTCTCTCTAGCTGATGGCAACACCCTTGCCACCAACCTCTCCACTCTCCATATTTTCTCCACACAACTCCAGCCACCCAGTTCACACCATACATGCATCTATGTACCATTTTTTTAGCTATTATTTTCCTATAAACACTCGAACTAACTTAGGCATAGGAGGTTCTTTGGCCAACACCCCCCGGGTGTGGTCTATTTACTCCGGTGTTTTTTACATGAATCGAGAAGGAGAGAGAAGGAAGATCAAAGGGCGAAGGATCTAGAAGCGGATATTCTCCTGCAAGATTATTTGCACAAACGCATTCCATGTAAGCATAGAAACATTTATAGTAATTTTTTTTAAAAGGAAAAATCCTTTTAAACAATTCAAATTAAATTAATTTAAACATTAAAAATAGAATAAAAACCAGGAGGCTCATCCTCTGCCCAGCAACCCCATGCCCCACCTTCAACAGCCATCTCCACCCAACCCCCACTTCGATGTCATGACCACCTCTCTACCTTCCTGCACTTTACCACGACCTCAGCCCACCTACCACATCAAAGCACTTCAACAATCCCCATCTCCCATCTTTCTAGGCCCACAAAAATCAACCCATCCTTACAGCCGCTCCCCTTAGACAAACCCTACCACCACACAACCACCAGCCACCTCCTCACCCAACCACCTCTACCCAATCACCTCTAGCACATTCATCCACCAACCCCAACTTATTCCCTACCCAAAATAATATAACCCCAGAAATCCCCACAATAAATTGCACATAATAGAACCATAGGTGGATGGGAACCAACATATTTGCACCGAGTTGAAAAAATGAAAGAATGGGACCTTTGGTAGAGTCAGACCCATAACCTGAGAGAGTGAAAGAAAATGCAAAGCAAGCTTTAACCTTAGGAGCGAAAAAGACAAAGAGCATCAAGGAGAAAGACTAGGACTGATGATTTCCATTTTATGAGAGTTCAAATAAGATGATTTAGGTTTGTGGGGGCTGGGTGGGAATGGGGTATGGGTTGATTTGGTAAAGTTGAGAGATTAGATAAGATGGGTTGTGAAGAAGAAGGCTTTTTTTTGTTTTTCTAGTTTTTGAACTAATTTTTCATTTTTATTAATAAGGGTGGGCTGCATAATTTGCCAAGTCACCGTCTTGTATAGTGGGAAAATATGAAAATATGAAATTACCCCTGCCACATCAGCAATTTTGACGAAGTTTGGAAATGAGTTGATGGCAGGGGTAAAGTGAAACGTGAAACTAAGGTCAAAGGAGGTATATGGGTCAGTTTCAGTTTCAAGGTGCAAAGTGAAATTTGACCCAAGTTTGAGGGGAAATTTTAACTAATAAACCTTTATAATTTTACATAGATATTAGTTATTCTCTTATGCGGACGTTCGAATGCTATTACCTTGCGGACACCATTGTAAACATGGAAGAAAGCAAGGAGAGGTAGTAGAGAATACATGGTGTCCGCACAGTCATAACCTCCGGACATCTGCATAAAAGAAAATATGTATACTTATGTTATGGAATATATGTTTATATATTTATAATTTAATAATTTTTTTAAAAGAAAATCTGAAAAACCTTATGCCTTACCGTTTTAAAATATTGTGTTTATATAGATGTTGGTCATACTTACTAATTATTTCAGAGATTAAAGCATGAGACCAAGAAAGGACTAAGAATGTGTCTTAGATGAGCGATGGTGGTGGAGGAGGTTGTCTGAGATGAGTGATGGTGAAAAGCATATGTAAGTTGGCTAGGGCTTCAACTGGTTTCGAATAAGTGGAGAAGATGAGATGAAAATAAGGAGCAAAAGTGATGATCGACTTAGGAGGAGGATAATACGAGGTGTATGAGATGAGAAATGGTGGAATGTGAAATGATACAAATAAAAGACTCGAAGTTGCATTTGGACACTGCATGACATTATTCAAAGAAATATAAGAATAATGGAGTTTGAAATTTAGCAAACCCATATGAGTGATGTTAAGTTCATAATTTGTATCTATACTTCTCACCTTATTATTATCGTTATACTCACGAGGATTGTTTAAATTGCAAAGTTCTTGAGTCACACGAGCATTGGCTCCATTATTAATAAGCTATTTGTTGGAGTTTGGATGATTATCGTATGTCGAGTTGAATGCCATGAAAGAAAGATGACGAGTTGAAATCCTACCTTCATACTAAGTATTCATTGGATTATAACAATTGAGAGCTTGATCCCTTGAAATCCCACAAATTTGACATTTTGGGAGAGAGCCATTCGATGAGAAATATGTCTCTCCTAGAAAATTGTCATTGCGTTGAAAATTAGAACCCTGTCAGATCAACTTGTAGTTGAATTCACTCTTCTTCTTGGTGTTCAATAGTGAGAAGAAGAGCTTCTAGATTAAAAGTTCTCCATTCAATTGTTAAACAAGTTAATTATACATGCATATCAATTAACTCAATCAACAAGCAACCAACCAAAATTAAATTGCTTTGAAGCCATAATGCATTTCATTAGTATTATTCCAATATTTAAAACTATTAAATTTTCATTCTTTATATTTGGAGATAATCGAGCGTCATTAGAAATTATATTTGCTTTTTAAACAAATGCATATTGAGAACAATATTTCATCATTTCGTCATGAATCAATTAGAAGGAATGTTTTATAAAGTTCTTGATAAATACAATACATAGCATTGATAATCTCGAGTACAATCAAAGTAGTTGAGGAAGAAATCACGATATAGTGTTGTGCAATATTTCATTATGTAGCATTTCCTTAAATTCCTTAAAAGTCATATTGGGCTTTTAACTCAAGTTGTACACGACAACTTGAATGAAAAGCCAATAGGCCCACCAACAAGGCTAGGCTCACTAAAGGAGTGAGGATGCATGGTTTCACTTAATTGAACCCCTATATAAGTATATCATAGCCTTCATCTCATTTTTAGGGTTTTATGTAACTTGATGAGAAAGATAAGCAACCCTAGAACTCACTCTCCTATCTTTCAGATGGTTGGCCACTCTTGGTGAGATTTTGCTAGCACCTTCATCTCACTGAGCTCATCACATCTTCATCCCCTATCTTGGTTTGGTGTGGAGACTTAGAGATTCCATTTATTTTTGGAGGATCTAGTTGAAGGCCCTCTCAAGGATGAAAGACTTTTTTTTTATCTATACCAAGAGTGGTGCTTCAAAGGTATAATCCTCTTTACTTTATTCTATGATAACAAGTAAAATTATGGAATACATCAATTTATAGACCTAAAAAATATTTGGATTTAATTTTATATTAACTCATGCTTAAATGTTTAAAGCTTATATTGCCATGGTTATCGTAACTAGCATGTGTTCAAATGAATTTACAAAGTTTCAAAATGGATTTCCTTCAAGTGATTATATATTCCTTTGGAAAGAAAGATAAAATATTGGTAAAAATTTGAACTTTCATAGGTGGCAGCCGATTCTTAGATCATTCTCAAAAAATGCCTATGTACTAAAAAAAGAGAGCCAATTAACGAGCGTGTGAGCACCTGCCAATGAGATACTAATAAAAAAATGAATAAAGCCTAAAAGTACCCAATTTTTTTTTTAGGACATCGGTTTTAATTTGTCATCTTAAAGAAAATTTTAAGAGACATGTCACTTTAATTTTTCAAAATTCATGATTTATCATATGACTTTAACATTATCCAATTTTCCATCCATTTTAAGAGTATTTTAGTCTTTTTATTTTCAAGGAAAAATAGAAAATTAAAAATAGACCTCTCTCTCCCTTCCTCCCCCACCCCAACCTACCCGCCCCCAAAACCAATCGAAAATGACACCCCCGATTGAAATTTTCTTTTCAATTCCAAAACTTTAAATTATCTTCCTTCTACCTTTAATTTTTTTAGGAATTAAGAAATTCTAAGAATCCTCCTTGAATTCCCTTTGTCCCACCAAGGGCTTATTGATTTTACAAAATGAAATTCCTATGCAATATATTAGAGACGGTAAATTAATCACTTGAGGGCGAGAAGCCTGAATTCGTCAAAACACAAATGAGATAGAAATAAAAGTGCAACAGCTAACCATAGATTTCATTCCTTGTAATTTCAAATTTTGCGTGCAGTAAAGATGGAAAGTTAGAGAAAGAAATAAGGGGATGTTTGTTGACGGTGAGGAGAGAGGGAGTTATGAGTGAGGTGTGCTTACCGACGGTGGGGTGGGTTAAAGGGTCGATCATGTTTTCGATCGTTAGATAATTGGAATGGTCTAGATTTAATAAAATGCAGGTAAAAGCATAAAACCTAAATGCAAACGCTCGGGATCCTTGTTTAAAAAATATACAATTTTTTATATAATGATTTTTCCATTTTAAAAATACCCTTGAAAATGGAAACACTAAAATACGCTTAAAAATGGATGAAAAATTGGATGGTGTTAAAGTCATATGAAAAATAATGTATTTTAAAAAATTAATGTGATATTTCTCTTAAATTTGTATTTAATGTGACAAATTGAAACCATAAGTGCTCGTTTGGCATGCTTATTTGGGGTGATAAGTGATTTTTAAATTTTTTTTGAGAAGCTCAATCAGTTTGGTAAATTGTGAGAAAATCACTTATTGTTAAAAATTGTTATGAGAGAAAGCTATAAGGGAAAACAACTAATGAGGTGCTTTCATTTTCTGATTATGCAGGAATCAGTTTAGAAGAGACGCTGAATTTAATGATTATGCGGCAATAATTTTTTGATTATACGTAAAATCAATACCAACGACACTTTTAACAAAATTTTTACCAAACGCCAAACTGCTTTCTCTCACAGCTGATTTATCTCACAGCAAATCTGACATTGATTATTTTTACAACACAACAATGCCAAACTAGCCCTAAGTATAAGTTCAAGTGACATCTCAACAAATTTTTTATTTTATTTTTCTTCTTCTCATGCTCTTATTTAAGGTAGCTAATTAAAGTCATCAAACTCTTTGACCGCAACAAGTTTAGTATAAAACAACCGTTATGATCTAATTGAATGATTACGATTAACCAAATTGCTCTCTTCTATAGTTTTACTTAAATTTTAAATATGAGATGTATTAGCCATAAAAAAAATTGACAAGGAGAGAGATGTACTCATAGATTCATGTATGTGAAAAAACATAATACCCTAATTATTGCATTTTATAATTATCATTAGAAGAAAAAAAATATATAATAAAATTTAGATGCATTTTTCTTGAAGAAAAAGTACCAAAAAAAAAGAAAGAAGAGTAAGTTACAAGTGGATCAGTTGCAAATGAAAATAAACAAAAACTAGAGGACCGCAATCTCAAAAATAAAAATCTCATAAACGATGAAAGACATCGTGATGTCAAGGGTAGTTTCGACACTAAAGAAAATTACAGGTGGACTGTTCCTCTTGTGGGTCCTACCCCTTATAAGTGAGCCATTGCATGTGACTGCCTCTTCTGAGGCTTCCTTATGTTTTCTTCGATAAATGACATCTGGCATCCATGCCATGTAAATATGAGTTGTCCTGCGACAATATTGAACCTTTCTGAGGATTCTCGGTTTCACACTTGTTTTTTAATAATGATAAAATAGGGAGTAAAAAAATTAATTCTCATATTTTTATTTACGTTTAATTATAATAATGATCCCTAAGTTATAATTTGATTTACACTTCGGTCCTTTATGTTATTGAGTTCTATTGTCCTCAAACTTGGACTTGTGTTGCACTATTGGTCCTTTCCTCACGTCTGTTTATTTCTCCCTCAATAACAAATAAGATTTTAAGCTAGCTAATTAAAATTGTCAAACTCTTGACCACAACAAATTTAATACGAACAACCAGTAATTAACAATCAACCAAATTGCTTATTTATTTAAATTTTCAATATGAGATGTAGTAGCCATAGAAAAAACATTAGAAGATGTGCTTTGAGATCCTTGTATGCAGAAAAACATTATATCCTATTTATTACCTTTCCAATTTTGATCACAAGACAAAGAAAACATTATTTAGAACGGATTTGGATGCACTTTTCTTCAAGAGAAAGTAAACAAAAAGCGGAACTTGCAAGCGGATTGGGGGGGAGGGGGTGGCTCGCAAATGAAAATAATTAAAACATAGAGGACCTCAATCTCGAAAATATAAACTAGAAAATTAATCTTGGTGTCAGGGGTAGTTTCGTCAATGAAGAAAATTACAGGTGGACTCTCCCTTTTCCTTCTCTCCCTCTCTATTTGTCTCTCTCTTTCTTTGATTCATACCTGGTGGTGGCTCTTCTTCAAAAACAACCCGACGTTTCCTATTTCCTCCCAAAAACGTAGAAATAAATCTCTCTCTCTCTTATCTCTCTCTGAAACCCTAATTTTTTTATCTCTTTCCCAGAAACCTAACTCCTTCAGATTCAAATTTTATGTTTTTTTATATAAAAAAAGTTTGAGCCTTTTCAGTTTAACCCCACACGTATATAAACAAAGGTTTTGTCTGGGTTTGGATTTGCAGTTCTTCGAATACAAATCTGAGCCAGTGATTGGGGGTAAATTTCTAGGGTTTTGAATTGATCTGAGGCGGTGCATGGCGAACGGTACGGATTCTGAGGAGTTTGTGGTGATGTCTAAGGTCCGGACGGGCCTGAAACGTGAGTTCGCGTTTGCGTTGAAGGCCCAGGCTGAAGTATCTGGTTCTTTGGGACGGACTCGGGGCAGTAATTCTCTGAATGAGAATGGTAAGAGGTTGAAGAAAGCGACCACGAACGAGGTGCAGAAGGATGATGGGGACGAGAAATTGACGAGTGGTGACGATATTTTGGCGGGTGGGGAGATGGTTGAGGGCGACAATGTGAAGGTTATGGAGGATTTGGATGAGACCATGAGCGAAGAGGACGCCAAAAGCGATGTGGTGGACCTCATAAGCGACGACGAGCCTAAAACCCACGTGGATGACTCTGTGCTGAGCGAGAGGGTCTACGAAGACGAGTTGAAGAACGGTGAGGTTGAGATGGCAATCGACGATGAGCCACAGACGGGTTGCATTGGTGATTCGGTGAATGAAGATGAGGCTCAGGAGGAGCAATTGAAGAAGAGTGGACCAGAAAAGCCTTTGGTGGATGAAGAATTGCCGGAGATGATTGAGAGTGGCGGCGATAAGGTGGAAGGAGAGGTGATTGAAAAGCCGGAGAGGCGGTTTACTCGGTCAGCATTGAAGCCGAAGGCGGAGAAAGTGAATAATTTACCCGGGAAAAGTGATTCCCAACAGTTAAATTCGGAGATGCAGAAAAGCCCATTTGTTAGTAAATCAAAACTTGAGATGAAAATGCCGAAGATGGTGAGGAAGTTTGTTAAATTAAAAGATTTTCTTGATACCGGTATCCTCGAGGGGCAGCCCGTCAAGTACCTTAGAAAGGTATTGTTTCGATTGGTGGTTTTGTTTCTTCATTGTGTGCATATTATTAGTGTTCTGTGGTTTGGGCTAGACTATGGCTTATCTTGTGTTCATTTTTTATTTTTTGTTAGGTAAGAGGAGCTGGAGATACGTGGCTTATGGGAGTGATTACGGGTTCTTCCATATTGTGTCACTGTGATTCTTGCCAAGGAACTGAAGTGAGTATTGTTTAACGATATTTTATTTTGTAGTTCATAAATCTTACAGTGTTGCTGTGAAGAGTTGATAGATCAATTTATCGAATTTATAGGTTGTTACACCTGCGGTGTTTGAGCTGCATGCGGGTAGTTCAAATAAACGTCCTCCGGACTATATATATCTTGAAAATGGCAATACCCTTCGGGATGTCATGACCGTATGCCAAAATTCTCCATTGGGAATTTTGGAAGAAGCTGTTAGACTTGCTGTTGGTTGCTCATCGATAAACAAATGTACCATCTGTCTCAATTGCAAAGGTTGCTTTTACGTCCATATAGATAATTACAACTCCTCTTGATGAGTATTTTGCGTATACATAACACTTTTGTCATATGATGAAATGTAGAATCTATTCACGAAGAGGGTACTAGGTCAGCAGTGCTACTTTGTAGTTCATGCATGAAGTTAAAAAAGTCTGATGAAGCTACGCCTGCTGTAGGTGCTAACCATATTGATGAGTAAGCTTTCTTTTCCCCGCTCTTTTGGTAATATGTTATCTGTCTTCTAACAAATCTTTCTGCCTTTGATGGGTTGATGCAAAATGTTTACAAGATGACTGATGTGTTTAATGTAACATTGACAGAGAGAAAGTTACAAATTTTTTTTTATAAGGGAGGTTTAAGTATTTTAAAAGATTTTGCTATCTAGACTTTTGTATTTAGTGATATGTACATATTATATACTTTTATGCGTGATATGTACATAATTATATGCTTTTATGTTTGATGTGTAATTCAGGGGTTTTATTCTTCTGTCAAATATAAGTCCAAAAGAATATCATAAATAGTATTTTAATTCATATGCTATGATTTCTAATTGAGGGTGTGCATGTAGATCACCAAAGCCGGTTACAGTTCCAAAGGGGCCTGATACCATGTCAAATTGTAGTTCATTGAAGCCGGTTCCAGCTCCAAAGTTTCCTGATACTGTGTCAAAGTATAGCTCACCAAAGCCGGTTACAGTACCAAAGTGTCCTGATACTGTGTCAAAGTATGGCTCACCAAAGCCGGTTACAGTACCAAAGTGTCCTGATACCACATTGAAGTGTAGCTCCTCAGAAAGTAAGAGTCAGGGACGTGTAACAAGAAAGTATATAACCTCTCTCTCTCTCTTTTGTGTTTTGTATCTGTCTCATGTTTATCTTTTCCCTTGATGTGAGCTCTGGTATTTGCTGCTTCTTTCTTATCTTAATCTGTGCACTTAATTTGCTTGTTGTCTGACATTTTTTTGAAAGGGATCTTCGTTTGCACAAGTTGGTTTTTGAGGAAGATGTTTTGCCAGATGGAACAGAAGTCGCCTATTATTCTCATGGGGAGGTTGCAATTAAATATCTACAGCAGTTTTGCCTAATTGAAGTGGAATTTTATTTTCTCAGTAGTGATTTTTTGTGTGCAGAAAATGTTGGTCGGTTATAAAAAGGGGCCTGGCATTAGTTGTAGCTGCTGCAATGATGTGGTATGTTGACTTTCTACTGAATTGTTATCACTTATGGTGTTAGTGACAGGTATATGATTCTCTTACGTCTAATTGGCAGGTCAGCGCGTCGCAGTTTGAAGCTCATGCTGGTTTTGCATCACGTCGCAAGCCGTGAGTCCTTGGTGATATTCTTTGGGTTGTTGGGTCTAAGTTTGTGGTCTTGTGTGTATTGGTCCTGGACTTTTGCAGTGTGTATTGGTCCTGGTCTTGTTCTAGCTCTGTCACATGACATGAATCATGATTGAATTGGCAAGTTCTCCACGGGCCTGTCTACCTGATTTTTGGGTGGAAAGATTGTGGGCAGTTTTCGTTAATGTGTTCTTTTATTTATTTATTTATAAAAAAAATTATTGTTTTGACTTTGATTTGCTTGATTTGGCAGTTACCTATTCATTTACACATCTAATGGGGTATCTCTCCATGAATTGGCATTATCTCTGTCAAGAAATCGGAAGTCATCTACAAAGAAGAATGATGACCTATGCTCCATGTGTCGAGATGGAGGAGATCTCCTGTGCTGTGATAATTGTCCAAGGGCTTTTCACAAAGGTGATTTTCACAGTTGTTTTTGTTGCATCAACACGTATTCTCAAATACCATGTGGAACTTTTCATTAGTATATATGTTAGGTAATATATTGAAGGAGCTTCTATTTACATCCATAAAACTGTTGAGCCTCCTCAGTTGAAAAAGGGCCAGACATTGAAGTGGTGAAAGGGGATCAAGAAGAAAGGGCGATTCTTTTTATTTTTACTTTTATAAAAGTTATTTTCAATATATATTTCTTTCAATAGGTAAATAAGGACAGAAATGGGTATGTTTTAGTAGTGGATTGCTTCTGTTTGCACATTGTTTGTCTCGTTATGCCCCCTCTGTAAAACTTTCATAACTTTCCCATTTCATCCTGACCTTTTTAAAATCTTTAATCTGTTAAGTGGATAAAAATTAAAAGTAAAAGTAATTTGACTGAGGTAACACACACCCTGGTAGTACCATGACCTGCAAAGATAAAAAGTTAGGGTTAGGGTTGGGAGGGGGTAGGAGAAAGGAGAAGGAAAAGAAGAAAATAAATTCCTTTCCTTTTTAATTTTTAAAAATTGGATTAATAAGGCGTACAGTTCTGGGATGTGCTATGATGACAATGTTCTGGCTTGAAAGGAATAGGAGGGTCTTTGAGAATGTGTGCGCTGAGGAGGTCAATTGTTTATTGGGTTAGGGTTCACATTTGGGCTATTTCTGTGTAGCTTTGGAGTTTCGGGAGCTATCTTTCCTTGTTATTTTATGAGATTGGAAAGCAACTAATGTATAGTTTTTTCGGGCAAATTCTGCTTTTGTGTTCTATTTCTCTTAGGATAGAGTTGCTGCTGCAGGTTTGACTGTTTGTTATTTTTCCACAAGTGGATTCCTTGCTCACTATTTTTGAACTGTTATATATATATATATATAAGCCTTTTTCTTATTATTATTTTTAAAGGAAAAGAGTATTATGATCGGTGTGGTGATCAGAAGAAAATACAAATAGATTTAAACTTGAATATCTTTGTCGAAAATAAAAACATGAAATGGGGTTTTTTTTGTTGTTGGTTTTTTTTCCTTTCTTGGGGTAGGGGAGATGAGCTCAACATGTACAAAAGCTAGTGGCTTGACGAAAATAACACAGATAAAATTGCAACGTGATACGTTAGACCCTCAATTCTATTTTGTATGCTGGGAAGGCAAGCATGCGTGGATGCACAATCCAATGCTTTAGCTGCCTCCACTTGGAGGGTTAAGAGTGATTTTGCTCCATAGAATTAATTGTTAGGATTTATCTTCAATTGTCCCTTACATTTTGATGTCGTTATTCTTTTTGTTTTTTAAATTACTCCCATATCATTATACAGTTTGTTTAAAATAGTTGCAAATAGAACTTGTGCAGTTGGCCATATCACTTTATTCTTTGAATGGTAGGATTCATGACTGGGGTAGCCAATTATTATCTCTTTTTTTACTTGAATCTTTAAGCTAAAAACATACGTTATGGTTATTGATATTGTTACTACGTGCATATTGTGTTTTCAAATGCATATGCATTCTTTTAAATCTGGTTTTTCATTTGGCTTATTTGTTGGATCCTTTTTCGTAATTAGTTAAGATAGTAGCTTGATAATTACAACACATGTAAGGGAAAAAGATAAAAAAAAGAAAAGGGAGAAGGGTATAGTATGGTTGTAATGTATTGTGCATGAGCTACATGTTTTATTTATTTTGTTGCCAATTGCAGAGTGCCTTTCTCTACCAAGTGTCCCTGAAGGTACTTGGTACTGTAAACAGTGCCAGTCTATGTTTGAGAGAGAGAAATTTGTGGAGCATAATGCCAATGCTGTTGCAGCTGGAAGAGTTGCAGGAGTTGATCCTATAGAACAAATAACCAACCGATGCATTCGTATTGTCACAACTTTCGAGGAGAAATTTGGTGGTTGCGCACTGTGCAGGTTATTTCTCATATTAGTTGTAATGAACCAGAAAAATATTTGCAGCTATCGTAGAACACTAACTTTTGGCAAAACCCTTTGGTGATTTTATTTGTGTGTCTAGTCTCCCTATATTACACAATTGCCACTGATAAATTACTGCTTTCCATATGTTTGTTGCATTAACTTATCATGATTTTCAGTTTTTTTTCTTAATTTAGATTTTCCATTAGAAAATATGAATATTCTTGATTTTGATCTCTGCAGAGGACATGAATTCAGCGGCTCTGATTTTGGTCCTGGCACAGTTATTTTGTGTGATCAGGTACTTTGATTGCTAACTTAATTTCTTAACTTATTAAGTCTTGGCTTTGAAGTGCTTTACATTTCCACTTTATTTATGATTAACTCTTATGTTCTAGTTGATGTGCTTATTCTTTTCCTCACTCTCCAGTGTGAAAAGGAGTTTCATGTAGGCTGTTTGAAGGATAACGGGATTGAAGATTTGAAGGTGCCTCAGTCTTCCTTTGTTTTTTTATTGTGAACAGTAATTAATCTACTTCTTTTTTCCCCCTTCTTGTTTTGGTTGTGTGCTGTATTTTTGCTGTTATCTTAATCATACTTCGTTCGAAAACATTTGTTTCTCCAGGAAATACCAAAAGGAAAATGGTTCTGTTGCCCAGATTGCCACAGGGTTCATTCAGCTTTGCAGAAGTTGGTAGTTCATGGGGGACAGAAGCTTCCGGACACCTTACTGAATGTTGTAAGGAAGAAGCACAATGAGAAAGGTACAGAGTTTGGGGCTAATCTTGATATAAAATGGAGGGTGCTTAATGGGAAAACGTCCACTGATGATGAAAGTTTACAGTTGCTTTCAAAGGCTCTTGCCATATTCCATGTGAGTAAACTTGTTATTTGTTTCCCTGTTAAGAATATCTGTTATTTTAATTATAGTGGCCAACCTAGCTGTAGTAAATCAAATTTTAATTTATTTTCCTATATTGGGGAGAATGCTGTGTTGTATTTGGTGTGTTAATTGGTGATTTGACGTGCCTTGATGTCCCATGCTTCCAGGCTTTTGTCTATATGGTGCATAATTGGGCATCTGTGTCTGATGTTACTAGATGACTTTCTGCCATTGTTTCAGGGGTTAAATTTTATGCGTACTTATTTGTCAATTTCATTTCTGTGCTATAGGATCGCTTTGCCCCAATAGTTGATCCTACTTCACGCCTTGACTTCATCAAAGAAATGCTTTATGGGTGAGCCACGATATTCTCTTTTTCATTAGTCATACTCAGCCTCTATTCTTTTGGTTGCTCTGATTGCGTCAATTATCACGTAATGTAGTACCCAGTTGAATTCACTTTTGACTGATTGTATCAACTGAATTTGCAGGGGGACCATCCAGACCCAAGAATTTGGTGGGATGTACTGTGCAATAATTACAGTAAAGTGAGGATCATATCTAAATGCAGTTATATAGTGTTAGTATAGATAAAATTGTTTGTTGACATATATTGTTTATTATGCAGCCAATTGGTTGTGTCAGCCGGAATGTTTCGTATCTATGGAGCAGAAGTGGCAGAGCTTCCTTTAGTGGCAACAAGTGCTGATTACCAAGGACAGGTTATTTTTACATCGCTGTGTGGTCACGTTGCCACCTTTTTTCTCTTGGAATCAATGAAGTTTATATGAATTTTTTTTTTCCTGACTTGAATTCATTATTTCTTTTTGTAGGGTTACTTCCAGACTTTATTTTCATGTATTGAGAGGTTTCTTGCGTTCTTAAATGTGAAAAGTCTTGTTGTGCCAGCTGCTGATGAGGCAGAATCAATATGGAAAAAGAGATTTGGTTTGGAGAAGTTGACCCAAAATGAGGTACGTGAACTTTTGGAGAAAGAGATTTACTTTCTCTTTTTTTGGGGGGTGAAGAAGGGGGCCTAGCGATCAAGTTTATTTAAATGCTTAATTAATTCAAGTTTATTTATTTACATATTTTCTCTTGCAGATAAGCAATTACAGGAAAAGTTACCAAATGATGATCTTCCATGGGACATCCATGCTGCGGAAGCCCGTCCCTAAGTGCAGAATTCTTGCTTGATAAGAGAGTAATTGAATGTTGGATCATCGAAGTCTTCTATTTTGGAATGGAGAGGAGAAAACTAATTTGTGGATCATTTTCCTTCAAAATGTACATGACTCCCCTTGGCTCTTGGTGTACAGAAAAGCAGAAAATATACAACAACCAACCCTACAGGCAGTTTTTGTTTTTTTGGTAGCGTATAGAAACTGAGAGATTTCAGTTGGGCAACAGAAAAGTGAGAGTAGGTCAATGAAAGAGTAGGTTAATGAAGAGAATTACAGAAATTTTGGTAACTCCTGTCTCCTGGAACTGTGCCTTTTATGGCACTCTTATTTCTGCTTCTGGCCATGGGATTCCATTTTTGTAGCTTATGCCTTTCTCCCAGTTCCATTGTGGTTTTCTTTGTACTTCCAAACTTGAATTGAGCTCCTTGGCTCTAAACTAGTAAAGAAGGCTTCCGATGAGATTCAAGTGTTGAGTAGTTTTGTTTATCATGATTTTCCTTGAAATTTTTTTGGGAAAAGCCAATTTCGGTTGTCATTCCTATTTTTCTTATTCCTTGAAAATGCTCTATTACACAATAAAAGATGTGAGATTCACTCCATGTTGTATTTAAGAAGAGACTGGTTCGGATCATGAGATTATCTTGCAAAGTAGGTTTAAACAAGTGTTTAGCGTCATATTAACTTATTAACTAGTTAGCCTTAAGCGTTATTGATTGTTAGATACGACCCATTTTCTCACTCTCATTATCATTTTTTTCTTTTCCAACTATAACTTCCATAGTCTCAATTTGCATGATGTTTGGCTTATGGGGTCTAACCTAGTGGAAAAGCGTATTGATTTGCAGACCGTTGCCGGTGTGTGATTTGCATGATGTTTCTAGCTATTGAGTATTGGTGCAGTGTGACATACACATTTCACCCTTCTTTTTTTCGACGTTCATCATTGCAAATGACTTGGTTTTAAATATTTCATGATAATTTCAAATAATCCTGCCGTTGTGAAACAAATTACGTGAGAAAAAGAAGTCATAAAACAAATCAAAGCGGGAAAAATTCAAAATTTTGAAATTCAAACTCATAACGGGGCGTTCTTTTTCTTTCAAATACAAAATTATTAACAAAATGATCAAGAGCACATTTAGGAAAGTAAATTTACACAATACCCCTTCTTGAAGTTCCCTTTTATTCCACCATCACTCCCATCCCATCCCCCTCACCCCTTTTTATTATAATCTCACGCTCTCTCTCATTTCCTCCCGTCCCTCACTCTCTCTGAGGTATGCCCTTTCTCCTGTTGCTCTGCTTTAGTTCTTTTTTCTTTTTTCTTTTCGTTCTCTAGAATTTCGACTTCATTTGATTTCTTGAAACTTCGTTCGATTTTCGCAGATTAAACAGCGAAATTTTACAAACCCTGTTTTAGATTTTGGGTTGAAAGAGCGATCCCTGAATATGGGTCAGATCCAATACTCCGAGAAGTACTTCGATGATATTTACGAGTACAGGTACCTTCATTTTCGCTTTGCTTTCTTTTGTTTGCTGCTTTGTTTTTCTTGATTAAATGTTTTTTTTTTCTGACCGTCTGTACAGGCATGTGGTTCTTCCTCAGGAAGTGGCTAAACTGCTCCCAAAAAATCGACTTCTCTCTGAAGTAAGTGCTTAGGGTTTTTCTCTTTTTGTTTTTTCATTTTTTTTCCTAAGATACATTGGGTTCTCATTGTTTTGTTATTTGGAGCCATGGTTCTGTTTGATTGCCGAAGAAATTAAAGAAATGGAATTCAAACTCTGAATCTCAGTTATGCAAATATGTGAAAACCTATAATCTAGTTGGGATTTTTTCGTTGTTTGGTGTAATTGGGTTAATGTTTCAATCATGGAACCCAAATTAATTTGCAATATATTATACGGGTTTATATGGTTCTTCATGTAGTGGATTATTGCTTTTTAGTTCATGGAATCCCAAATTACTAGGATCTTTAATTTAATTTAATTTGAAAAGGCATTGAATTCCTATTTTTTGTTTCTCGGTCATATGTAGAGGTTTTGTAACGAGCGTTTTTGTTTTTGGGTTCTGATGTCTATGTAAAAAATCATTGTGCTATTTGGTTTTTGTGAACCTGAAGGAAAGGGAAAAAAGAGGATTGAGATTTTTGAAATATATGGTTTTGCTAAGTTGTAAAAATCAGAAGCATTGATCTCTGTGAATATGAAAACCCTTGGTATCTGAAATTAAGTAACCCCTTTTGTTTTCCCTTTGCATTTTGATTTCAGAATGAATGGCGTGCCATTGGAGTTCAGCAGAGCCGTGGCTGGGTTCACTATGCAATTCACCGCCCGGAGCCCCACATCATGCTCTTCAGGAGGCCACTGAACTATCAGCAACAGCAGGAGAACCAAGCCCAGCAGGTGCTTGCAAAGTGATTGTTGTGTTCAATTTCACCTTGTAATCTCTAGAACTGAAATGTTAGATAAACAGGTTTATGGTTTGTTCAAAAGTAATTTGGATGTTTGGGTCTTGGCACTGTAGGGTAATTCTCTCATTTGGAGAATTGTGAGGCGTAGTGACTTATTATTGTAATCTATGGTATTGTTGATGACTTTTAAAACGTACATGGTTGTTTTGTTTACCTCTGGTTTACTGCTTTTCTTGTGTGGATTTAGAACAAGTGGTGAGCTTGAATGATAATGTTCTGATTTTGGGTTTTTAAGCTTCTTGCGGCTCTGCTTTCTCTGATTTAGAACAAGTGGTGAGCTTGAACAAGTGAGATCTCATAATTAGAATAGTGGATGGATGCGGCGGTGATTCTGCTTAATATTATACTTTCCCAATTGATTGGAAGTAGTCATGAATGCTGAATAGTTTTGTGATTGTTGAGAAGCAAAGTTGATTCTCCATTTTTGTCAGAATGATTGGAAAGTGAATTATGTGCAAAGATATTTGGGATTGCTGGGTTGTGTTCATATCAGTTTTTATCTCCTGTAGGTCTTCATTTTGCGAGGGAAGTGTCGAACTTTTGAATGGGTCGTCAGTTGATGTACATTGTAATTTCCCAATAACCAACTCACTACGCATCTAACAGCTACATCTTTAACCTGGTCGTGGACGTGGGATTATCTTAGTCTCAATTTCTTTGGTCACAAGTCTGAGCTCCTTGTCCGAGAAACAAAGGAGACGCATATCTTACAAAATGGGTTTGCAAGACAAGTATGCCCAGTGGATCAGACTATCACAGTTGAAATTCTAGACCCAAGATTACCACCCCCAATCATTTTAAACATAAAAGCTAGAAAATGATGACATGTTTTCTAGACACTGGGTAACCATTATAAATTATAATCACACTAAACTAAATTAAAACCGTAAGTTAACGGGGTTAATTCAATGGAAAATGGTCTTTATTTGCAAACCAGTGGTGTCAAGTTCGAACCCGTAGTGTGTGTGAGAAACCCCCTTCTTTTTTAGTTTAGACTATTGCATGTATTTTTTTTATATATATAATTTTAATTTTTTAAAAAAATAATAATATAAATAAATAAAAACCTAACTAAAACCGTAAAAATCACATTATGTTTTATGGGTGTGATAATTTAATTTTAAGGTGCCGATAGAATTATCTGTCTTCTGACCAGTTTCTTCCTAAATGAAAGAGCAGTTCACCCAAAAAACGGCAAACACTTTCAGTCCCCGAGTCTTTACCCGAATCCCGAGTCGGTGAGTATTGGGGCAGCTATTATTTCTTTCTGGGCAGCAATTGGAAGTGACTCAGGTGATTCAATCGTTCAATTTCAACTTTCTTCTTTGCGATTTCGAACTTTCATTTCTGTTTTCGCCAATTCATTATTCATAGTTCGTTTTCAAAATTAGGGTTTTCTTCGATTTTTGAAATATGATTGGATTAACTTTTTTATTTTTCTCACTCATTACTCAATTCATTGAAAGAAGGTTGATCTTTCTGTGTGCGAATGCCTAATTATCCGTTTGGATCAAAATAAGCGAAAAATTCAATCCATGAGATGAGAAACAGAGTGATAGCTTTTCAATTTCTTAATGTGAATTGGAGGGTTTAATCAAGATTCATGAATGTGAATACTTGAAGCATACTTGTTGTGGAGAACTTTAGTTGGAACTACCAGGAGTTAAATGTATCTTTGCCTTTCTTTTCTTTAGTGAGATTTGAACCTAAGACTTAATGTTTGAATTGAAGTTAGAATCTGTATAGCCTTCTTTCTACAGTTTGGAGGTTAGATAGCAAGAGATAGTGTCTATCTAATTTATGGATTGAGCATTTCCTTGCCTAGTTTTACAGTCGGCTGAACATTTTCTTTGACTGAACTTGGCGTGTGCATTGGTTATGGAAATGAAATAGAAGTTTGCTCTTATTGTAATATACTGGCTATAATTTTCGAGGCAATAACCATGAAATTTTTCGGTTGGAAGCATACCGAAATACATAGTTTCATATTCACTGAATATAACTGTTATGTTTCTTGTTTACTTCATGTTTAGTTTGCTTTGGTACTCTCAATGGCCCTAGCACGGAATGCCATTGTTGCTACTGGCTTG
Source organism: Prunus mume (assembly GCF_000346735.1). The sequence goes on along the minus strand of NC_024126.1, from coordinate 7,612,332 downwards.
GTGGCTTTTGCAGCTGCGGGCTTGGCATTTCCCTTTTACATGGCGTAAGTAGATTGCCATTTCAATGATGATGAATACACACTATAATGTCATGTTAATTCATGAGGGAAAAAAAAGTTAGCATAATGTGCTTTTTTGTTTTCCAGATCATCCCCAAAGCCTGTCATTGACCCTTCAAAGCCACTGTCACCCCAAGCAACGTTTCGAGGGCCTTATATAAACACTGGTTCCCGTGACGTTGGCCCTGACCATCAGACCTACTCAAAGAAGTGAGTATTTTGGCATGATGTATGCTCTCAGGAAGTAAACCTTAATAAATTGAATCAATTTGGAGTTTGCTGCACCGGATGAACGTACTTGTCTGGATTGGGGACCAGGAATGTCTTGAGTACCACAGAGCGAGAGGTCAAAATTCTTCCCATGTTCACTTTTGAATGTATTAAACTGAGTGGTAGCGAGATGTTTAATACTATTATTAGTACTAGAACTCGTTTGTGTAAAGCATAAAGATAAAAGAGTTTAAGTTAGACACAGAGAAAGAGATGGATATGAATTGTTTTGATTGATTCTAAACTAGTATTATTATGTTTTTTTTTTTAATGTATGTTTCAATACTCTAGTTTCTGATTCCTGAAGGAAAATCAAATTCAAGTTAAGAAAATAAGAAAAGTGCATTTGTTAGCGGGATGTGACATTCTTTACGTATCATGTGTTTGATTCTGATTCTACTTCTATGTTTTATAAAATGCAATGGAGGACCGGATTTGGCTAATTGAGAGTGTATGTTTACTAAAACATATGTTGATTAATTGACAAGAGAAGAAGGAACAATATAACCAGAGTTTAAGAGAGGTACATCTAAACCCTAAACCCTAGTTATTTTTACTTTCTCATTCACATGCCTCTAAATTCTAAACAATAAACCCGAACCCTACTAAAGTCAAGACTTGTTCAAAGTAAAGACTAAATTCGAAGCATAAATTGGCACTCAACATGTATGCTCGTTTTAAGTAGGTAAAAAAATCATTTTTCGTCCCTCTAGTTTAATGAAATTTTCATTTTTATCCATGTGGTTTCAATTCTTGCAATTTGATTCCTGTAGTTTGATTTTATTGCAATTTAAGGACTTGTTCAAATTTTCATTTAATTCCTTGATGGAATGAACACGTGTCTCTTACGTGGAGGGGTATTTTGGATGGAATTAGATAGAAATTTGGATGTGACATTGAATTGTGTAATAGAATCAAACCACATGGGTTAAATTGACAAAATTAAAACTACATGACTAAATTGAATAAACTGGCAAACTACAGTGACCAAAAGTGACTTTTTCCCTTAGATTTTCAGCTGTTTTATCTCCTGAACTCACCCTAATCGAACTTAACCCCCAAATAATTTAAAGCCAATTTAGTCCTCAAAATTATTATAAATATCCAATTCGCCCTTACCGTCAAATTTTTCAAACTTCATCCAATTTTCTGTCCAATTGTCACATGATTTACTGTGTGAGTTTTAAAAAATTAAATTAAATAACTAAAATATTTGGAAAAAAAAAATTAATATTAAAAAAAAAAAAAAAAAAACCCACAACCCAGCTCTACCCACACAGCCGCAACCCTCACCCCTTTTTAAGTAGGGAGTTTCACTAAAACACCCCAAATGAGGGTTGAAATTATAAAAAAACTCAAGCACTATTTAAACATGTAAACACACCCAAAACCCATCATTACACACACTCAAAACCTATTTATAAACACACCCAAAAAGTTGACTTTGGGGTTGATTTTGGGTGTGTTTCTATGTTTAAATAGTGTTTGAGTTTTTTTATAAATACATGTTTAAGATTGAGTTTATTTATAAATTTATATTTTAAGTAAGAGTTTTTTGGGATAGGGTCCATTTTATGAACCCAATTGCCACTTGGTCCAAAAAGAAACTCCTTAAGAAAAAAGTCCAAAAAAATTTCCACTTGGTCCATAATTCAGCTTCTTGATTTTTCTATACTCGTGTCCTTGTCTCACGTCTGAACTCTGAATCAGCAAGTTTACTGTCTTCCAAAGTTGTGGACGTGATTTTTTCTCAACGGTGGCTCACTCACTAATGGCCGGCACCGTCAACACCAAACAAAACCTAACCAATGACCTCTCGCCACGACACAAATGACTATTTTGTGCACAATTTTCCCTCCCGAAATTACCGTTAATCTCCTCAGAGCTTAAACTGGAATTCTCTAGCTCAGGCAAGGACAAGGGGCCCCATTTCAAACTTGCACGCAAAGTCCTCCATTTTCGTTTTTAGAGCCTACCTTGACCAATTTCTTCAGCAGAAAATCACAGAATTGAAGTATCAGAAACAAACCCATAATGGCAGTTTTACTCTCTTCCTCTGCTTCTTCTACAATTTTTACTCTATCATCATCATCACCAACCCCAAAACCTCCCAAGACACTTCCTTTCTTGATCTCCACCAATAACCCAAATCGTAAATTACCAGGTAGAGCAAAAAGTCTATCTCCTTTGAGAGTAGCTGTGCCTGCAACCCAACCACAAACCACAGACCCAGAGGCACCACCCACACAGACAGAACAAGATGGTGAAGATTACAGAGTTGAGGATGAGGTTGACGATGAGAACCCGACAACCAAGTTCAATTGGAGGGATCATTGGTACCCAGTTTCTTTGATTGAAGATTTGGACCCTCGCTTGCCTACCCCATTTCAGCTTCTGGGTCGTGACCTTGTTTTATGGTATGATAAGTCTTCTGGTGAATGGGTTGCTTTTGATGACAAATGCCCTCACCGCCTCGCGCCCTTATCTGTAAGCTTTTCTGGGTTCACTCTTACTTGATCATTTTTGTCAGATTAATGTTATGTTCTGTTTGCTTGCCGAGAATTTGGAGGAAAAGAAATAACAAAAGACAATAAAATTCCCCAAGTTGGTCTTTTTTAATACGTTAGGTTGCTTTCTTTTTGTACAGTTGGTCTCACTAATCATATAAAATTTGATGACTTCCATGTAACTGTAATGTAAGCGTAACAGCAATTTCTGGTTTAGAAATGTTCAGATAATGAAATTAGAAACAGGGTCATGGGTGGGGTTGTTTGGTTTTGCAGGAAGGACGGATTGATGAAGGGGGAAACTTGCAGTGTTCATACCATGGATGGTCATTTGACGGATGTGGATCATGTGTTAAGATTCCGCAGGCTTCATCTGAAGGTCCTGAGGCTCGTGCCCTTCGGTCTCCAAGAGCATGTGCTACAAGGTTTCCTACACTGGTGTCTCAAGGCCTACTCTTTGTTTGGCCAGATGAGAATGGATCGGAAAGAGCTAATGCCACTAAGCCTCCCATGTAATTGATTCATTTTATGTCTCTCTTGTGAATTTTTAATTTGTGAATATAATGATTAGGATTGTTGATTACTGTGCTCGAATTGTTTTTTAATTGTTTAATATGGTTAGTTGTTAATTGTTATACCTTTGATTACTGAATATCTTAATGCCCTTTTGATGTGATGTACTTATTCAATGTTTAGGCTGCCTGAGGAATTTGGTAAACCTGAGTTTTCATCAGTGACAATCCAGCGTGATCTGTTCTATGGCTATGATACCCTCATGGAAAATGTCTCTGATCCTTCCCACATTGACTTCGCTCATCACAAGGTATATGGTTCGATCTAATATCTGGGTTTTTCTTTCTTCTTCGTTATTCAAGCAAAAAATTTGGTTGGTTGGTCCTCTCTTTAACCAGATAAAGTCGTGCAGTTAAAGTGGTAATAGTGAATGCTAGTAAATTGAGCAGTTGGCATATTGTTGGTGGATAAATCTATGAAACTAATATCATACACATTTGTGTCTGTTCCAATCTAATGTTATGTACTTTTGCTACGTGTATTTTGCATGTGTTGGTCTTTGGAACTTGACCTTTTTTTTTTCCTGCTCTGTGGTACTTGGCATGTGAATTCTAAGATCCAAGCTCTGCTAATCGGGTTGTGTTAGGAAATGGGCAATGTATAATAAGGAACGTTAATACTTGGCAATTGAATTTCATTTCATGATAGATAAAGTTTCCATTTTACTTAATTGTGAAATCACTCAAACAGGTTACAGGAAGGAGAGATAGAGCCAAGCCTTTGCCATTTAAAGTGGAGGCCAGCGGCCCATGGGGATTTGCTGGAGCAAATGAAGGCAACCCACGGATTACTGCTGAGTTTATAGCTCCTTCTTATTATTTGAACAAGTAAGTTCATCACCCTTGTATAAGCAGTAAAAGATTATATGAGTTATGTGTAGGACTTTGATGTTATCCTTCTAAAACTTAATCATGTTTTATCCAGAATAGAGATTGACACAAAGCTTCCACTAGTTGGTGATAAAAAATGGATTATATGGATTTGTTCCTTCAACGTTCCAATGGCACCAGGGAAGACTCGTTCTATTGTTTGTAGTGCTCGAAATTTCTTTCAGTTCAGCATGCCAGGGCCTGCTTGGTGGCAGGTATGAACTTTGTGTTAGCTTATGTCGTAGTTTGTACTTCATAACAACAATTTGGTGAACCAGCACTTGTTGTCGGATCCTTATGGTGGAGACTATTATGGTCTCTTGTGTAGAAATAAATTACTTTTACTCATTATAACTTCATATAACTTGATGAGAGGATATGTGAATTCCCGATTTTCTCCATACAACACGTGATGTTTAGCTTTTCCGGTTGACACTGAGATAAGTTGTATGTGATTAGTTATTAAACTATAGAAGAAGGGATTAGGCACCAGTCCAAATTATGAGCATCGGATGCCATATGAGCTAAAAAGCAATATCACTTTTCAATGAGCTTCCAAAAGTTCTTACTTTGATTTGTGTGTGAAATATATTGATCTTACTTGCTGTCAGTCCTTTCTCCTGCTGATTTCTTATTCCCGAGTCAAGTTAGGATTTTGTCAAACAATTTAGCAGTAAACCAATCGGAACGTTACGCTCATAGTAGGCTTCAAGTTCATTTTTTAAATATCCTTTTTCAATGTTAATATCCTTATAATCTTGGATTTTTCTTATTTCTCAACTTGTAAATATTTCAGGTGGTTCCTAGATGGCATGAGCATTGGACTTCAAATAAGGTGTATGATGGAGACATGATTGTCCTTCAGGGTCAAGAGAAGGTCTTTCTTTCCAAGTCCAAGGAGGAATCTGGTGATGTTAATAAGCAGTACACAAAAATTACATTCACTCCCACACAAGCAGATCGCTTCGTCTTGGCATTTCGGAATTGGCTGAGGCGGCATGGCAACAGCCAACCTGAGTGGTTTGGCAGCATTGACCAACAACCTTTGCCATCAATGGTCTTATCAAAACGTCAGGTGATAAGCAGTTCTTTCTTTCTTGAAAAGCAGACTAAACAAATTCTATCTGAAGCTGCTATTTGACTTGGTTTTATTTTAACTTTGTTTTGCAGATGTTAGACAGATTTGAGCAGCACACCCTCAAATGTTCCTCATGTAAGCAAGCCTATACAGCATTCCAGACATGGCAGAAGCTGCTAATTGGGGCAACCATTGTTTTCTGCGCAACAGCCGGAATACCTTCAGATCTGCAGCTACGGATCATTTTGGCCGGCTTTGCACTTCTAAGTGCTGCCTTGGCTTATGCCTTACGTGAACTCGGAAAGAATTTTGTGTTTGTTGATTATGTACATGCTGAAATTGAATAGAGATATAGAGTTATACATGGAAACTAACCCGAATTGTTTCTGCCTGATGCAAGGCTTACTGCCTTAGATACTAGTTTCTAGTGCATCACTGTTAGGATTAATACAAAGCTTATACAGCATTCTAATCGAGCCCAAGTCCGTTTGGATTATGAGATTTAAATCTAGGTACTTTAATTTATGTTTAGAGTTAATTGCTTGTATACAAACATAAACAGTGTACAAAAGTTTGTATTTATGCAAAAATATAACAAGACATACATGATTTGTATTAAACCAGAACCCCAAACTTCAACTTACTTGTTAAGCACCTACAAGAATTGGTTGGTTTGCTATTTTCATGATTTCAACCAGACCAAATTAGAGGGGGATGATAATGAAACCAGACAACCCAAGAAATAAAAAATTTCGGTTCCAAAAACACAATTAAGCACAATTTGATTCAAAACATTAACATCTAATTAATATGAGATCAATTACACCCAGAAATCACCAAGCAAAATGTTCAAATTTGATTCCCAAAAAGCACACTACAAAATACCCTAAACCTAACATCCTATGCATCTCAGATGCCAACCCCAAATTTAGGCTTTACAACTAAAAACCCTAATTAAATTCCCGATCACAAAATACCCATTTCCCCAAACGCCCTAAGAGCTAGTAAACTTGGTCACCGCCTTGGTCCCCTCCGAGACAGCGTGCTTAGCGAGCTCACCAGGCAAAACCAGTCTCACAGCAGTCTGAATCTCCCTGGAAGTGATCGTCGGCTTCTTGTTGTACCTAGCGAGCCTCGAAGACTCCTGGGCGAGCTTCTCGAAGATATCGTTGATGAAGCTGTTCATGATCCCCATGGCCTTGCTTGAGATCCCAATGTCAGGGTGGACCTGCTTCAGGACCTTGAAGATGTAGATCTTGTAGGTCTCCACGCTCTTCTTGGATCTCTTCTTCTTCTTGTCAGTGGCACCAGAGGCTTCTTTGGGAAGCTTCTTCTCGGCTCTCGGCTTCTTCTCTGCAGGGGCCTTCTCGGCCTTCTTCTCCTCCGCTGGCTTCTTCTCGGCTGGCTTCTTCTCTGCCTTGGGCGCCATGGCAAATTTCAGAGATTTTTCAGAGACTTTTGAAGGAAGAGAGAAATACAGATTGCTTTTGAAACGAAGGTTGTGTTGCGAAGGTGTTGGGTTTGAGGTTTGGGTTCTGTTTATATATTGGGAGGAGGTGGAATGTGATTGGTTGAGTTTGTGAGGTGGGGATCGATGACGTGGAGCGGTTGGATTTTCGGGAGATGGGCATGGACGGTGGAGATTGGGTTTCGGTTGAGCGGTGGAATTTTTGGGCTTGTTTTGTTTTGAAAAGTTTTTAAAATAGGTTTTTGAGTTTGGCGGGCTTGGGTCTTAAGGCGCGCTCTGGCGAAAATAATTGAAAGTTTTAAACTTCAAAAAATCGTTAATTTGTAGATCACACATTCACACCAGCGTGTAAGAGGAATGCTACCTTTCTCATTTACTTTCCCTAATTTGCCTTTTCCAATCTTCTGTTGATAGATAGACTCCACCAATAAACCAGATAATTAATGTTATAAGAGCATCTACAATCACGCTTTTTATTTTTTAGTTAAAATTTAATTAAAAACACACGAAAGTTATTTTAAGAGCTCTCCATAAAATTTCAACTTTAATCATACTCTCTAGTTTAGGGAGTCATAAATGCAAAAATTATATTTTAATTCAACATGAATGGTCCATCTATATAAAAAAATAATATAAAAATGGACAATATTGATTAAAGGTTTAAAAATATTCATTAAATAGAGTAGCATTAAATTATAGAGAACCACTAAGAGTTCATTCTCTCTTCTAATATTTAGGAACTCCTAGAAGTCTCCCTATTTTAGGAGCTGGATAGGGAGCATGGTTGGAGGTCAGTTTTCTTACTTTCTCCCTAAATTTTATCTAAGAACATCTCCAACCGATGTGTCAAAAGTACCACATACATATTTAACGGTTAGAAATAACATCTCACATCATTCCAACCGATGTGTCAAAGCAGATGTAGAATGAAGGCTGGAGGTTGAGGTGTTATTTTTGACATCCCAAAAGAAAGATGTCAAATGAATATTTTATTATTTTTTCTTTTCTTTTCATTTTAATTAAAATAAATCAACACTAAAATGAAATAAAATAATAATTTAATTTGACATATCGGGTGGAATGTAAAGCTGTGTAAGATGTCAAATTGCCACATCAGCCATCAAATTTAAATTTGATGTTTTGTATTTGACATCTCCCTTAGAGATGCTCTAAGATCCATTCCACCGAGCAGCCCAAGCCCGAGGCTTGGAGGAGGGGGGGCTGCACGAAAAACAACCAAGTTCCAGCGGGCCAGTCTTGCCCGGGCTAGGAGTGGGACCCACGAAGACGGCCTGGCCCGAAAGCCAGTTTCGCCCGAGCTCGAGCCCGAGGGGGGATGACATCAGGCGCGACATCATCACGTGGTTTCAAATTTTTTTACCGTTGGTGCGTGTTTGAACTCGCGTGGGTTAACGTCAGCCTTGCGCAATCTTTAATGGCTAGAAGACACGTGTCAAGACCTAGGGACTCCGATCTGCTTTTCCTCCTCCAATCCAACAGCTGACATTTTTTTGGCAATAAAATTATGAAAAAGATTCGAATTTTTTTTTCTATAAATACCTATCAATACCCTTCACTTTCAACACCAATCCTCATACATTTTCTTATACTTCTACTATTATTCACTCTTTACTCAACATTTTCCTCTCTTTCAAACTGTATTTTTATTTCTTATCTTTATGGCTTCTTCTATCGAAACTGGAGGGGTGCGGAGCACCATGGAAGATGTTTTCTTATCTGAGTCTTGGCTCTAAATTAGTCATTCTCTCGTGTTAGGCAGTGAGATGAAATTTTGTCATATGTGGAAAAAAATTCATGCCGAATTTTGTGAAAGAATTCCGGGGTCGACTCGTACGGAAATGACATTGTCTAGTCGGTAGAAAATTCTCAATAAAGAGTTGGCAAAATGGAGAGATGCCTTGGCAAAAGCAAGGGACAATCATAGAAGCAGGGAAAATCTTAGTAGCGAGGTAAATATTTTGTAATTTTCGTTTTATTAAGTTTAATGTCCTAATATATATATATATTTTAATGTTTCTTGCATTTTCAATATTTTGTTAATATTTCTTGCATTT
>NC_024126.1:7535995-7595738 GCF_000346735.1 Prunus mume | reverse complement strand
TGACGCAGCACAAGCAAATAAGGTTTCAAACGAAAACCTTGAGTAACAAGAAAACTGGAATCCACCAGAAATTAAGAGAAACTCTCTTTGATTAATTTGATTAAAATCTGAACTGCCAAAAAACGTTAGACGAACCCGTCTAAATACACAACTCTCAACCCTTGTAACTGCTAGGGGAGTTATTACAAATAAAACTGAACAACAGAATTAATTCGGAGACTTAACTACGTAACTCCGAAACTGAAAAAAACAGAATTTATTTTGGGAATTAACTATGTAACTCCGAAACGGAAAAACATAATTATTTTGGGAATTAACTATGTAACTCCGAAACGGAAAAACAGAATTTATTTGGAATTAACTTCGAACTTCGAATGCAGTTTTGAAAGGCCAAACGACTCACCACGTCCCTTTTCTTGCTCAACCGCGATTAAATCTGCCATCTGTTCTACATCAAGTTTGATAAGTATTGGGATACAATACATGGTTTGATGGGAGTTGCAAGTATTTTGGATCCAAGGTATAAGATGAAACAAATTGAATTTTTATGCTCTCTAATATATCCAAACAATACAGCTTAAGAGATTAAGAAATATAAAGATATCCTCTATGACTTAGTCAAGGAGTATCAGTCAAAATCTCAACAAAGTCAGCAGGTCCAATCTGAATCTTTGATTCCTACTTCTTCATCTAGGCCATCTACGCCTAAACTTGATTTGGTAAAGCAATTGGATATGTTTGTTTCTCACTCCACTACCCATGGACATGTTAAATCTAAGTTGGATCATTATTTAGAAGAGTCTCTTTTACCTAGGAATGATGATGATGATTTTGATATATTGTGTTGGTGGAAATCAAATGGGATCAAATATCCTACTTTGCATGATATTGCTAGAGATATTTTGGCCATTCCTGTATTCACAATTGCTTCAAAGTCTTGCTTTAATACTAGTGGAAGGATTATAAACCCTCATTGTAACCGGCTTCATTCAAAAATAGTAAAGGCATTGATGTGTACTCGTGATTGGTTATGGAGTGAGATAAGATGTATTGAAATATTTTTGGTGGTTATATTTTTCATATTAAGTAAAACATTTTATTATTGTTTTCTGATAATTTTTTTTATATGGTTAGCTTCAAGATCTAATTAGAACGAAGTCAAAAGACTCACCATTCAAGATGAGGAAGTTGATAATAATGACGAAGAGGTAACATTCTTATATTTAATAGCTCTCCTTATTTTTTTAAAATGGAATTTTCTTATATTGGCAAGTTTCTTATTTTCTTTTAAATAATTGTAATGCCTTTATCTTATTAATTTTTATTTTTTGTAGGAGTCTACCATTGAAACAGAGAACATCTCTTTGTTTTTTGATTAAAGCTATGAATGAGGAAGCATACGAGAGTTCATTGAAATTGTGAAGTTTTATTTGATGACAAAATATTGTCAATATTTCTTTGGGATTGGTTTTCTAATTTAAGACTAGATGGATTTGTTGTTCTTACTGAAAAAGTTTCTAAAAATTCGGATTGGGAAATTATTTCAAGTTTTATGTCCTTCTTTGCTTTGTTGAGAAATTATTTTAACAAGAAATATCTTGTGGTGGCTATTTTTAAAAATTCACAATGATGTGACTGTGCTTAGAAAATTATTTTAACAAGTATCTTATTAAAAACCGGGGATTGGGGCGGGGACGGGGATGGGGATGGTATTGTCATACCTAGCCCCTAACTCGCTCGTTGCCATCCCTAGTAATCATACTCATCCTCCACAATCATATTATGGAGGATGATGCAAGTCATCATAATGCTTCTGAGGACCTCCTCATCAAACATACGGGCCGCACCTCGAATAATCAACCATCGAGTTTGAAGGATGCCAAAACACATTTCGACATCTTTCCTGTATCCTTCTTGATAGGAAGCAAATAATTTTGCTTCTGGGATCGGAGATTCAGAATGGATTTGACAGCTAGATAATACCCCGTTTAGTAGACTGTATTGTTGACTTAATAGGTGATATTGGGGCCTTGACCTCTCAAAACATCGTTCAAGACCGGGGATTGACCCAGCACGTTGAGGTAATTTTGGGATCTGGCAACTCCGAAGAAGGCATGTCAAACCCATGTATCTAAGCCAGCAACGGCTTCAAGGATGATACTTTTTTGGCCTTTTCTATTGCCGTAATCTCCTTGTCACGTAGTTGGGCAATTCTTCTATTGCCAGTGCATATAGTCGATGCTACCAATCATTCCTGGAAATCCTCAAGCTTCAACTTTTTGTAGAAGTGGTTGGAAGTCCCTGGGAGTAGGTATGCGCAGGTAATCCCTAGTGCACAGAGTTTCGACTGCATCACAAAATCTTACCAAGGCCTCCAATGTAGTGGACTTCCCCATCTAGGCAATCTCATCCACCTGATCAGCAGATCAACCATACTCCAACATTCGTATAATAGCTGTAAGCTTTTGCTCCGGAAAAAGTCCCAAAACCTCAGCAGCATCACACTTTTGAATAAAGTATGCATCATAATTACAAATATCATGCATGACTTTATTAAATAAATGGGGTTGCATTCTATATCGCCTTCGAAAATCAACATCAGAGTACAAAGAAGTTAGGATAAAATAATCTTCCAAAAGATTCTTACCCCGAGAATGCCTATCATGTCCACATTCGGGCCACGGCCGACTTGCGAACCACGACGACAACCTTGGTTCTCTTCATCAAGCAAAGCCACTGCTATGACAACTTGTTCATCTTATTCTATCTGCAACCTTTGCCTTTCAGCTCGTCTACGACTTCTCTCATTTGTTTTTCGCTCTTGCCTCTCCAAGCATCTCCTCAAATCTTCCATTGAGAATGAAGTATGAATTCTAAACTCTGAGAAATGAAAATATAGAAAGATGTGGTGTGAGAGGTATGAGCTAAGCTTATGATTTTATATAAAATTTGGCCAGATAGAGATGTCACGTGACTTGATTTGATAGGATGAAAATCTTATCTGAAATTTGAAATTTGAAATTTATGTGAATTTTGAATTTTGAAATTCATCCGAAATTTGAACCCAAAAATCTTATCCGAAAATTTTATTCGATTATGAATAGTCTTGACACGTATGAACCCGAAAATCTTATCTGAAAATATTATCTAAATTAATTATTGAGGTAAAAAAAATTGCGAAAAAAAACAAAAAAATGAATAGTAATTGCCATTTGCTATGGCAACGGGTGGAAACAGAAATGGCTTTTTGCAAGGGCAACCACTATTCACATGAATAGTGGCTGCCCTAGCCCCCCTTGCCATGGCAAAGGACAAATGGGTGAAGTTGCTCTAAGAAGATGGTTTAGGGAGTCCATTGTGGATGCTCTTAGAGCATTCAAATTGGGGAGATGTAAATTCGGAGGTATAAAGTCACTTTTACATCCCCTTTACACTTTTGGGAGATGCAGATGTTAATTTTGCTCCAATGAGTTGGATACAAATTCAAAGATATAAATATGATTTTCTTGTATTAATTTGTTTTTTGTGTTAATTTTTTTGTGTTACTTTTTGGTGTGTTAGGTTTGATTATTTTTTCTAAACAAATCAACCTAAATTTTTTAAAATTCCAATAAGATATAATTTCATCCAATATGATGTAAATAAAATTAATCTGAAAAATTGGTTTTTATATGAATTTATTCTTCACCATTGATCAGTGTAGTTGTTAGTTTCATATTTCAATTTGAAGGAAATTTGGCCATATATTAAAGAGTTGTTGGAGAAGAACTTTTTACATTTGCATTATTTTAATAAATCTCGGACACGCCCTAGGCCTACCATTTTAATAACTTCTTCATCTTTTAGAGCACTTTCAGCAGTTTGCCCTTTGCCATGGCAATGGGGGAGGTAGGACAGCTACTATTCACGTGAATAGTGGCTGCCCTTGCAAAAAGAAATATGTGTTTCCACCAGTTGCCATGGCAAAAGGCAAATACTATTCACTTTTTAATTTTTTTTTTCCACATATTTTTTAACCTAAACAATTAATTTGGATAATATTTTCGAATTAGATTTTTGGGTTCGTACATGTCAATATTTATTATAAAATTCGTATCTCATAATCGAAAACAAATTTTGGATAAGATTTCCGAAAAATAAAACTTGAAAGTGAAAAAAATATTGAGTAGAAAGTGAATAATAGTTTAGGGAGAAGAAAATATAAGAGGATTTGGTGTAAAAAGTGAAGAGTATTGGTTGGTATTTCTAGAAAAAAATTCATTAATTTTTGGGTTTTTTTTTATAAAAAATTTCTAAAATTTCTCATTATTTTATTAGACAAAAATTTGCTGCCGTTGGATTGGAGGTAAAAATCCAATAGAAGAGCCCAGACGACGCCACGTGGCTGCTAGCTGTTGGTGGCACTGTAGCACGTTGACGTCAGCTCAAAATTCGGGCTCACGCACGGGCTCGCCTTCCCCTTGGGCTAGCCCACTCTCCTGGGGTCCACCTCCTGCTCGGACCAGCCTGCTCTGCTAGAAATGTGATTTGGTCTCAAAACCACCTAGCTTGCCCCCTGTCTTCTATGCTGGAACTGCTCTTAGGGGAAATATTTTTACTCACCACTTTAATCCAATGAGTATCATCACCACTCTTCTTAATATTTGACACGTGTCCATAGCCATAATCAAAGTTAACTTTTTACTTTGTATTTATGAAACCGTAGTTATGCATGTGGACATGTGTCAAGTGTTGAGAAAGGTGGTGAGGATACACCTTGAGTTAAAGTAGTGAGCAAAAATGCTCTCATCTTTTAGGCAGCTTTCCTCTCTCCTCTTTCTTGGCTTTTCTAGTACGGGATCCACTTGGCTGGGTGTAAAATTAGATGTACGTTTGCATCTTTTTTCCCATCTCACGGCTATGATATGCATTTACAGCCGTATACACCTCCCTATCGCAGGACATTCTGGCAACCAAATGTCTACATTTGACGTACACCTTTCTACTTTGAATGCTCTAAGCCAAAAAGGATTATTTTTTGGACATTGCTTCCCTTTCTTCCCGGAAGGAGGGATTCCTACTTCCTAAAAATTACAGTTTGAACCATAAGCAAACTTAATGCATCCCAAAAAAAAAAAAAAAAAAAAAAAAAAAAAATCTCCACACACATGTCAAGCTATGATTAATAGGATAGTATGAGTTCCTTCTTTCAAGAACGAAGACAAATATTTTCCTTATTTTTCCACATATATCCCCAATCAATCTAACAATTAAAAATTAAATAAAGGTCTGGTCACAAACGATTGGGTTGGGGAAGATTGAGAACTCATTAAAAAATACTCATTCAGACAATAACTACCATACAATATATCAAAGAAGCATATAAAAAAAAACAACATGAACAACGACAACAACAAAAGTAAAAAATAAAATTAAAGAACAACAACAACAATAATATGAGATGGCAAATAATTCAAACATGCATTTTTGGAAAATTAAGAATGGGAAATTAGGACTTCATGCCTAACCTTATCACAAAAATCATCATTTACAATCGTCTCATGAATATTAAAAATTGAAAATAACCTAACAAAAAGTAGTGAAGAATAAAGATTTAACAATAATACTATGCATCAACTCATGTGCCAATTTCTTATTTGTTGTGAAAAAAAAAGTTCAAAGCAGGCCTAGAATGATTATTTTAAAAAATTGTCACAGTAGTAGGCTATTGCTTTTTACCCAATAACTATATTTTCTAAAACTTTCCTCATCTTATTATTTCATACCTAATATTCTTCTATTTACTAAAGTTTTTATGTAATTTATTAGATGTCTTGGTTCATGATTTGAGTTTCTTAAGATTGACGGTTCACTGAATCGAAACGATCGCAAAAATTACAAAAAATATTGAGAGGCTGGAGCCAAGGGGATTCAAACCTTGACGTCCAACCTCAAAGAAGCAGACCAGACCATTATCAAACACCAAGAACTAGGTTCTCAACTATGTTGCACGAATACAGATACAGATATGTTGATACAATACGATACGATTCGCTGATATGACAAAATTATGAAAACTAGGATATAGATACGGCACCTATACATTGATTAAAATACTATATATTTAAAAAATAATATAAATAACAAAAACTAATATTGCATCCATCATGTTATAATCATCCATTAAGTTCAAAACCTAAAACTAAAAACCAATTAATACATGTAACCAAATTAAATGCATTTTGATAACAATTAAAAATGTACAACATAGTTTGCTCCTTAAAAAATGGGTTTGTTGTCTCAAAAAAGAAAAAAAGGTTTATTCCTCTAAAAATGCGTTTCAACCATAGGTAGTAAAATACAGAAAGGAAAAAGTAGGATTAAAATACATACGTATTTTATTCGGTAAAATTTTGATAAGAACTGAAAAGTTTGACAACTATATAATATTTTATAAATAATATGTGAAAAATACATGTATAATAAGTGAATTTTGTCTGTATTATTCAAAATTTTGTAAAAAACACGTGTATTAAACATAAAAAATTATGTACGTATGTGTATAATACTTGAATTGTACATTTTATTTTTTAAAAATTTGTGTTTTACCAAGTCTTTAAGACATGTAAGAGAAAATGGAAGTATTATTAAAAAATATGTACGTACGTGTATAATACAAGTATTAAACGAGAAAATGCTAACTAAGTTCCAACTTAAATAAAACTAGCCTATGCACGTGTTTCTGAGCTTGCGAGAGGCTTTTTTTTTAAAAATTTAAATTTATTTTAGAATTAAAAAAGATAATGGGTAGTTTTGTTCCATAAAAATAGGATTCATTATTTGATTTTTCTTTTAATTTTAATATTTTTAAATATGAAAAAAAATGAATTTATCATATTATCATCATTTAATTAATAATTTCAATTCTTAATGTTTGCATTAACTAAGAGTATTTTATGGTATTTTAAATGTTTTACCATTCTTTGCTTGTTGCTTTATGCTTCACTAGACTTTGCATGCGCTTTTGTGCTTCTGAGGCTTTTATTTTTTATTTAAAAATTTTAAATTATTTTAGAATTTAAAAAGATAATGAGTAGTTGTGTTTTATAAAAATATGATTCATTATCTTATTTTAATTTTAATTTTTTTAATATAAAAAAGTGTGAATTTACCATATTATCCTTATTTAATTAATAATTTCAATTCTTAATGTTTGCATTAACCAATTGCATTTTCTAGCATTTTGCATGTTTTACTATTCTCTGTTTTTTGCTTTATATATATACATAGATATATGTAAATTATTTGTCAAAAAAGAAAAAAGAAAAAAAAGAAAAGTGAAATTGAAAGCCCAGCAATGAGACGACGTCGTCTCAGTGAAAACCTAAAAAAAACAAATACCCGCTCTCCTCTTCTTCCTCGCGCAGCAGAGCCTCACAGACGACGACGCTTCTTCATTTTCCTCAGACTTCGCGCAGCAGCGCCGTATCGGAACCGTATCCTTGGAGTATCGGAGAAATATCGGACGGTCAAACTTTCAGAGCGGGACGCGTTTGGGTAGGGCAAAAGCTCGAATGGAAATGGGATCACTGAAGAGAAAGTCGGAGGAAGTGGCGGCCGAGGCAGAAGGAGCTTCACAGAAACAACAAAAGAAGGAGAATGGTTGTGTAACCTTGGACGACGAAGCCGTGGCGTGCTTGCATGACGTGTCTTACCCTGAGGGTTTTGTCGTTCCTCCCTCTTCTTCTGCTTCTGCTGGAGAAGCTTCGGAGCCCGCCAAGAATTTCAACTTCACTCTTGACCCTTTTCAGTCCGAAGCCATAAAGTGCCTGGAAAAAGCCGAGTCAGTCATGGTAATTTCTTTTAATGATTTTTTCTTCTTCAATTTTTTTTTTTAAATTTTAAAATTTCCCATTGAAATTATTTGAATTGTGAAATTGGTGTATTTCGAATTCAGTATAATAATTTGTGAAATTGTGGGGATATGCTAATAGGTGTCTGCTCATACATCGGCTGGAAAAACTGTTGTGGCATCGTATGCCATTGCAATGTCTTTAAGAAATAAGCAACGGGTGATATACACTTCACCAATCAAAGCTCTGAGCAACCAAAAGTATAGAGAGTTCAAAGAGGAGTTTTCAGATGTTGGGTTGATGACTGGGGACGTAACAATAGACCCCAACGCTTCCTGCTTGGTATGCACGTCTTTTTCTTTTTGGATTTTCAGGGTTTTTGGTAGATTGCCAATTTAGCCATATTGCTCCTTAGCTAATCAGCTACTTTCGAATTTCGTTCAGGTTATGACCACAGAAATCTGGCGTAGCATGCAGTACAAAGGGTCAGAGGTGACACGGGAAGTGGCTTGGATAATCTTTGATGAGGTACATTACATGCGTGATCGGGAGAGAGGTGTGGTGTGGGAAGAGAGCATTGTTATGGCTCCAAAGAATGCACGGTTTGTTTTCCTCTCAGCAACCGTGCCAAATGCTAAGGAATTTGCTGATTGGCTCGCAAAGATTCACCGTCAGCCTTGTCACATTGTCTATACCGATTATAGGCCAACTCCTCTGCAGCATTATATTTTTCCTTCTGGAGGGAACGGTTTGTTCTTAGTAGTTGATGAAAAAGGGAAATTTCGTGAGGACAGCTTTCAAAAAGCTCTAAATGCTCTTGTCCCTGCTGCGGATGGTGCTAAGAAGAAGGATAGTGGAAAGTGGCAGAAGGGTTTGATCATGGGCAAGGCTGCCGAGGAAAGTGATATCTTCAAGATGGTGAAAATGATAATTCAACGACAGTATGATCCTGTCATACTTTTCAGCTTTAGCAAAAGGGAGTGCGAATCTCTTGCAATGCAGGTACAAACCTATTTGTTGCAAACTATACTTTTTTAAAATGACATGGAACACTGGCAAGCTCCATGCCAATAAATTGTCTGATTATTATTGGCCGAGTTTTATGCAGAGTGAATCTTTTGAACCCTGTTACCCGCATGTTGCAGATCTGATGCATTATGTTTTGATCATCCATTGTTTGTCAACCTTTTGGATAAAAGATCAAGTGTAATATGTATGTGGATGGGTATTCATTCAGAAGTATTACTTCTTGGTTGGGAAGCCTTGTGGAATCCAATCAAATGTGGCCCTGAATGTTTATTTGAATTTCTTTAAAAATATTTTTGTTATAATTCTTTAGTTTCTTCATCTTATTGTTCAGCACCTGTTCATGGTTCCAATTTTTTGCTTTTTGTTTGGTTGGTGTTACAGATGTCAAAAATGGATCTAAATGGGGACGATGAGAAAAAAAACATAGAAGAGATCTTCTGGTATGCTATGGATATGCTTTCAGATGACGATAAGAAGTTACCCCAGGCAAGCTGTCATTTCTTCCTTTTTGAGTTGGCATGTCTGTTCAAGCATGTCCTTGTGTTTGTTTTAGAATTTAGATTTATTGTTTTACTGCTTCTCAAATATTACGTCAGGTGTAACTTGTTTCTATGTTCATCAGTCTGGAGTTGATCTGTTTGCATGTGTCTTGCACTCCTTTTAAATATTTGAGTTATCTCGTGACTTTGGCAGTTGAGTAAGCAAAGTGGAGCTTTGATGGTTCAGTTAAAGCATATTGGAACTGAACACACTTTGTGGCTGGGTTAATCTAATTAACTTCATATATAATAGCAAATAAAATCACAGTATATAATGTTAACCTCTGTATAGATATTCAGATAAAGTGGTGTGTAATTATTCGAAATCATGTTTTGTATTAAATTTGTGATCTTGTTGCCCAAAACTGCTAAGAATTTTGCTTTATTTCATATTGATATTCATTCCTTAGGATACTGCTTAAAACAGGTTTCACATATGCTACCCCTTTTGAAGCGTGGAATTGGTGTGCATCATTCCGGCTTGCTTCCCATTCTGAAGGAAGTGATTGAACTATTATTTCAGGATGGTCTGATCAAGGTTGGGTTTAAATTTTATTTCGTCTATTGTTGTTTTATGCATAACGTTTCATATATTGTTGTTTCAAATGGCTTAGTTACAAATCCCAAACAGTATTTTAAATCTGGACCAGGCAGTTGGACTTTTTTATCATAAGAAAGTCTTGATTTGTTCTGGCTAGACCGCTATGACTATTTTAAACCAAAATCCAAATTGGCCTACTTATTCTGTTGGCAATACTGTTCTGGACATATTGGCCAGAAAAGCCTTTTCAATAAGTTGCATTATCATTCTTTTTCTCACAATTCCAGCCTTATTATATGCATCTTAACATATATTTTTAGCATTTTTTTTCAAAAACAAAGTGGTACAAATATTGAGATATATTTCTTTAGTGTTTATTTGCCACAGAGACCTTCAGCATAGGATTGAACATGCCTGCAAAAACTGTTGTGTTTACCAATGTCCGGAAATTTGATGGTGATAAGTTCAGATGGCTGTCCAGTGGAGAGTATATACAAATGAGCGGCCGTGCTGGTCGCCGTGGTATTGATGAACGTGGGATCTGCATACTCATGGTAGACGAGAAGCTGGAACCATCTACTGCTAAGATGATGCTCAAAGGAAGTGCTGATTGTTTGAACAGGTACATGTGTTACTTTTTAATCTAGATTTTTTATGAGAAACAAAATAATTTGTTAATATAATAAAATAGAAAAGTATGCACAAACCCAGTGAAGAAGCTGTTCATGATATATACATACAAGAACTTGCATCCTGCTACCAGAAATATCTAAACATATCTGACAACATATCTTTTGAACGTTGAAAAACATTTAAGGAAACAATATCATGAGAAACAACAGCTTGCCACTGAGGGCTTAGTTGAGTGGTCTGCCCCATGGTTTGTTCCCACAGGGTATCTGGTTCAATTCCTCAAGGTACTGCTTTAGCTATTTGTTAGAGTTTACTATGTCCCAAGGTTGTTGCGTTCAGCAAGGGACCCCAGAATTGAAACCGAGTCCTCGAAGCATGTTTATTGGACTTCTGGGTATTGAACTTAAAAAGAAAGATGATAATACTCATTTATACAATTTTCAACATAGACGGGTACACTCATGCATTTTCTCTGAAATTTTTATTCAATAGCAATCTGAACTGTAATAAATTTTCCCCTTTTCATGCTTCTGACCTCTGTCCCTTTTCTATCCAGTGCTTTTCATTTGAGCTACAACATGCTTCTGAATCAATTACGCAGCGAAGATGGTAATCCAGAAAATTTGCTTCGTAACTCATTCTATCAGTTTCAAGCTGATCGTGCCATCCCCAATCTTGAGGTTAGTTGGCTTTGATGAGGATAGTAATCTTGCAATTGCAGTTCCTCTTTCTTTTCTTTGTATCTTTGTTGAGATTTGTTTGTATTTCACAAGGTGTCTTGACAATCTAAAGAAATCTATTAAGAGATTATAGATAATCAATTCTGTTGTGTTTTTCGATTTGTGAAATTGTGAATTACGTTATTATTGCAGAAACAAAGAAAGGACCTTGAGCAAGAGAGGGATTCAATTATAATTGAAGAAGAAGATCTTGTAAAGAATTATTACAATCTATTACAGCAATACAAGAGTTTGAAAAAGGAACTTCGTGATATTGTGCTTTCTCCAAAGTACTGCTTACCATTTCTGAAACCTGGTAGGCTTGTGTCAATCCAATGTGCTAGGAATGATGAAGCTTCCCCCTTTTTTTCCGTTGAAGACCCTGTCACATGGGGAGTGGTACTTAATTTTCAACGGGTGAAAAATGTTTCTGAAGGTTAGGATTTCCAATTGCTTAGAGTCTATATTCTGATTTGAGTTTTTGGGTTGCTAAATGGCCCATGTGTTGTCCAGATGATGCAAGTAAAAAACCTGAAGGTTCAGACTACACAGTGGATGTCCTGACAAGATGTGGGGTGAGTGCAGATGGAGTTGCAAAGAAAACCATCAAAATTTTTCCTCTAAAAGAGCCAGGAGAACCTGTTGTTGTTTCCATTTCCATATCTCAGGTAAATGTCTGATGCATCCTGCTGTTTATCTGCTTCTATTTTAATGTGATTTATTTTTCCTGTGTATGAGTTATTATTGAAATTCGTTAAGAAAGCATTCTCAATTCGGTGCCATGTAACTTCTTTAACATGTATTAATTCATTGA
The DNA here is from genome assembly GCF_000346735.1 of Prunus mume. The sequence continues at coordinate 7,583,631 of NC_024126.1, read as the reverse complement.
CCACTCATTAAACTTCTTATTTGCTGTCTTATATTTCTGAACAGATAAATACTATGAGTAGACTTTGTATGGTCATTCCAAATGATCTTTTGCCACTACACGCCCGAGAAAACACACTGAAGAGAGTTCTTGAAACTCTTTCAAGATTTGATAAAGAAAAGATTCCTATGCTAGATCCAGAAGAAGATATGAAGGTATGCTGCTGTAATTTGATTTTTATTCTTTATTATTTTTAATTTAAATATTCTATATGTTACTGATTTCAACTTGACTTTGCTGTTCTTCAGATTGAAAGTAGTTCATACAGGAAGGTGTCTCGTAGGATTGAGGCTTTAGAGAACCTCTTTGACAGGCATGAAGTTGCAAATTCTCCACTTATAGAACAAAAGCTTAAGGTTTTTCACATGAAGCAAGAATTGGCTGCCAAGATAAAGTCCATCAAGAAAACAATGCGCTCTTCCACTGCGTTGGCTTTTAAAGATGAACTTAAGGCAAGAAAGCGGGTTCTTCGGAGGCTAGGGTATTGATTCTCTTTATCCTTCTTCTGGCCTTCCCTCACTTTCTATTGTAACCATAATGTTGTTTTTTTTTTTTCTTTAATACTGATATATGTTACTCTTTGCGTATTATTTAGTATAAAATTTAAAAATTATCATTCTTATCACGCTAGAGACAGATTTTAAGGATTGGCCAACTTTTCGTAATTCTGTGTAACTTTGTTATTATAAAACCAGAAATCCTATATCACGAATTTTGTGGCTTGAAATGCAGATATGTTACAAGTGATGATGTTGTGGGGTTGAAGGGTAAAGTTGCTTGTGAAATCAGTAGTGCAGAGGAGTTGACCTTGACTGAGCTCATGTTCAATGGGGTTTTTAAGGACATAAAGGTGGAAGAGATGGTGTCTCTTCTCTCATGTTTTGTGTGGCAGGAGAAACTTAAGGATGCTACAAAACCAAGGGAAGAACTTGACCTGCTCTTTTCTCAGTTACAAGATACAGCTCGGAGGGTTGCTGAGGTTCAGCTTGAGTGCAAGGTAAAGAAGTGACTTCCTTTCTGGTACCGCTGAATATTCATTTGAAAATAAACTGAACTCTAAATAACAGGGGATTATTCCTCAATGAAATGTTTCTTACTTGGAAGTTTGAAAGTCATAATGGTCAAAGAAAAGTTGGGTGCATGTTGAGTTGTCTGAAATAAAGGACAGCTTGAGAAAGTGACAGCCCCATTTTGTTGGGCCTTCCTGATTGCAGTCATATACATTAGATAATGGGGAGACTTTGGAAAAACACAAAGGAGAGAGAAATTTTGTAAAAGAAGCCAAAATGGACAAAATTGCCCTTATTTATTTTTGGATTTCCTAAGGAATCCTTTACATTTGCATGTCTTTGATTTGAAAGTTGAGAGGTTTTTTTGTCTTTTTTGAAAAAGCTTTGGCTTTTTCCAAAAGTGAAATTTTTTTTTTGGCTAAAACCTAAATTTACTTAGATAATGCTAACTAATTTACTTAAAGATCTGTGACACATGAATTCCCAGAAGTATTTTGATGTAGTGTTTGTGTCCTTGTAGAAAAATAACAGTCTATACCTTGTAGAGAACTTAAGGTCCCATATCCATGGTCAGTGGTCACATTCTGCCATTCTGTCATCCTGAACTCTGGCTGCGAAGTAGCTACTACCAAAACTGGAAATCCTATCATAGTTTCATAAGGAGTTTGATGATCATTTGAGTTATAATCTGATAGCTTGTGCGAGTTCAATCATCTTTATACGACCAACTTGATTTGAATATCAATTAAAGCTTGTATATGATCAGTCTACCAGAGTTCTATGGTCATTCAAACCATATGTATACTTATGCATCTTTCGCAGTAAAATTTGTGAGAAGCTTAGATTCCTTTTTGTGTGGAGTACATTTAGACCACCAAGAGATTATGATTCATAGATTAAATATTATCAAATTAAATGGCTATTGCCTGTGGACAAGAATAGTATAATAAATTTCTATGATCTTTGCTCCGTGCGCATGTACTGTTTGGTCCCACTGGTATATTGGTCTGAACTGACCCAACTGGACTACTTTGTAAAACATTTAAGTGCTCAAATTTATCTGTGCTATTGCAAAATATTGAAGTTTTACCTTCTTCACGTGTTATACATTGAAATGCTTTTTTGCATTATGTACACAACAGGTCGAAATTGATGTTGACAGCTTTGTGAGTTCATTTCGGCCTGATATTATGGAGGCATTGTATGCTTGGGCGAAAGGGTCCAAATTCTACGAGATCATGTCAGTTACACCTGTTTTTGAGGGAAGCTTGATCAGGGCTATTAGGAGATTAGAGGAAGTTCTTCAGCAACTTATACAAGCAGCCCAGTCTATTGGAGAAACTGAGCTCGAGTCAAAATTTGAGGAGGCTGTTTCGAAAATCAAGAGGGACATTGTCTTTGCAGCTTCCCTATACCTATAATTTTCCCTGGAAAATGTTTCCTCCCTTTTTTCTTTTTCTAGTTTTTATGCTAGTAGTAGGGAATTTTGAAGTGGATGAATTCATGTTCCCAGGGAGTGATGAGCATCCTACAAAATTTTGGCCTGAGATGTGCATATTATTTCCGAAGTATTACTTATTTTTTTCCTTTTGGGTTCGGACCTTGTGTGTTATTCTAGGAGGGGTTCATTAATTTATTTATGTAAACTGTAACAGGGAAACATGTTATTGTGTTACAGAATGGTTGCGAAGACCAAAACATTCTACAATATCAATTTTAGCACAGAATCTATAATTTCCGAACTTTCACACATCGGAATATATCAATATTTATTAGAATCAATCTGTATCAGAAATTCACATGGCACTGTGTCTTATACAATTCAACTGATTTATCATATTACTGGAGGATTACTGCATGAATACGAAAACGGGGGCAGACGCAGAAACGGATGCTAAAGTCAAGAACACAACGAAGCAGCAGAACTCTCCCTTGTTATGGCTCTTGGTGTTTGTGTCTGTATTTGTACAACTTGTACTCCATCCGCAGGATCTGGAACCATGTATCTCGGGGGTGGGCAAGAAGAATAATTGAGGTATGTAACTTAAGATTTAAGATCTTGTCAGTTTCATTTCATGCATTTCCCTGGAAAATAAACAGGGTTTGCTGATACGAACCATTGTTTCCACTGTCGTTTGGTTGATATTGCCACCTGTGTACGGTTAATTGCTTGCTTTTACTACTGACTTTAGTTTCTCGACTGTGATTGAAATAAAAAGCTTTCTCACTTGATTGAGAAACAAACCGTAAATTTTCTTGCAACAGTCTCTCAAGAACAATCCACCCTCAGCCTCCGTACTCTTTTCCGTACGGGTGATGACGTGAAATTAAATTCGTTACATTTTTTGTTTTGTTATTTCTCACTCTCGGCTAGGGGGTAGTATATAAGATAAGAGTCTTCAATTAATTTCTGCCTAGTGTCACGGGATAAGGTTTAGGCACACGAAATCCGTACTGCCTTAGACTTGGTCGATGCCTCGAACAAGCTAAATCAGCTTGAATCCTGCAAAATTGGATCGAAACACCAAAAGAGAACAATTAACACGAATGCTAAGAACAAGCTGATTTCTGCCTAGTGTCGTAGGGTTGATGATACAAACCATTTGTTTCCAGAGTCTTTTGGTTGATATTGATACCTATGAACGATTAATTGCTTGCTTTTATTGACTTTAGCTTCTTGGCTGTAATTTAAAAAGCAGAAGCTTTATCACTTTCTTGAGAAACAAACCGTATTTGTTTGCAATAATTTCTCGGGAAACAATCTGCCCACAGCGTCCGTACTCTTTTTCATATGGGTGATGACATGGAATTAAATTCGTTACTTTTTTGTGTGGTTATTTCTCCCATTTTCGGCTAGGCTGTAGTGAATGAAAGTGACGATTTGTGTGTGGCCTCGGGGTGAGGAGCAAACGCTCCGTCTCTTGCCCGTGCCACTCCCTTGCCCTTTCTCACTTCCTTTTTTTGGTTTTTTTTTTTAATTGCACCCATAATTTATGTATTGAAAATCTTGTTTTTGGTTAAAAGAAAAGTACATTAAAATATCGTAATTGGTATATCAGACAATGGTATTCAATTAATTTTGAAGTCCACGTCAATGCCTAGTGTCTCGGGATGAGGTTTGTACAATCGAAACTCGTGTTGCCTCAGACTTCGTGGACGCCCGAATAAGCTAAGTCAACCCGAATCTTGCAAAATTGGATCAAAAAACCAGAAGGGAACAAGAGCACAACCATAACACGAATGCTAAGAATAAACTAAAATCAGCCTTGTGTCATGGGGTTGATGATACGAACAATTTGTTTCCACTGTCTTTTGGTTGATATTGGTACACTTGGTTGATATCGATACTTATGTACGGTTAACTGCTTACTTTTACAATCAACTTTACTTTCTGGACTATGATTGAAAAAGTAGAAGTTTTCTCACTTTCTTGAGAAACAAACCCTGAATTAACTTGCAACAATTTCTTGGGAAACAACCCACCCTCAGCGTCTGTACTATTTATGTATGTGTGTTGACATGAAATTAAATTCATTACCTTTTTTTTTGTTATTTATCCCCTTTTTAGCTAGGTGGTAGTGAGAGTGACAATTTGTGTGTGGTCTCGGGTTGGGAAGCAAAAGCTCTGTCACTCGCACGCTACACTATCTTGCTTTTTCTAATTTCCTTTGTTGTTTTTCTAATCGCACCCCTAATTATGTATTGAAAATCTAGTTTTTTTTTTTTTTGGGTTAAAATAAAAGTACATTAGAATATCTTAATAAGTAGAGAAGATAAGGCTATTCAATTAATTGTGAAGTCCATGTCAATTAATTTCTGCCTAGTGTCACAGGATGAGGTTTTGACACTCGAAACTTGTGCGGCCTTAGACTTGATCTACGCCTCGAACAATCTAAGTCAACCTAAAACCTACAAAATTGGATCGAAATATCAAAAGTGAACAAGAATGCTAATAACACTGAAATAATGATTTGGGAGAAAGAATGTTTGTATTGTTCTCAAGAGAACTATATATCTCTGAGGACGGTTTGGCAAAATAAGGCATCTCCATTATATACAACTCTTAGTCCTGAATGGATGGCTAAAATTACAATGATCTAAGAGCAACTCCACCAATTTGCTTTTTGCCATGGCAAGGAGGGAACTAGGGCAGCTATTATTCATGTGAATAGTGGCTGCCCTTGCAAAAAGCAAAGTGTGTTTCCATCTACTGCCATAGCAACCATTATTTACATAAGATCTGAAGAGAGGAAGTTGTATAGAGTTTTGATTTGGGAAGTGAAAAATATGACTAAGTATTTATTTTATAAAAAATCTGAAATTTTTAGTTTTTTTTTTTTTTTTGACTAGATTGAGGACTGGTTTTGCCTGAGGGCCAGCCCAGGCTTGTGGAGCCCACCCACAGCCTGAGTAGCATTTGTTCGCTGGAAGGCCGTTTTGGGCCTAAAACCCACTTTGCCCGGGCACGCTGGACTTGCTCTAATGGTATAGCATATTACAAGGGAAGGGGGAAGTACTAGAACAAACAATGTATATAAGGAAATGGCATATGCACAATACAATGGACCTAGACACAATACTTGGACTTAGACACATACATTAGAATATTCCAACATGTGCAAATATACAACGAATTGGGCTATATATAATGGGCTTGGAGGAAATGGGCCTTCTACACCTGGGCTAGAACCCCAAGTAAGCAGTCCATGACATTCTCCCCCACCCAATCTCCTCCGGCGTCCTTTCTCTTAAATGCTTCGACTATGTCCTTGGGCATAGACAAGGATTATTCTTTCTCCCAACTAGCTTGAGAATCTAGCAAGCCTTTCCACTTTGCAAGATATGAGCGGTACCTCGAGGCACTAAGCATGACTACCTCCGAAGAAGCTAAGATACACTCCACCTCTTCATTGTTGGCGAGATATCCTAGTCTTATTAGGATATTTCTTTCTTATTCTATTAGGATTTTATTTGTTTCCTTTTTGTATATATATTATGTAATTAAGACTTTTCTTATTTCCTAGTATAATCCTACTAGGGTTTGTAACCTTGTATTATAAATACCTCATTTCGGAGAATGAAATACATCTGAAATATTCTACCCATATTGTTTAAATTGGCATCAAAGCCGACTTTCTGGTGACCTGTGTGTGTTGTGCCCACTCGTGTTCTACTGTGTGCCCTAATTCCTTTTAGGGTTCTTGTGCCTGTGACTGTACTGTGTTTGTCGTATCTACTTCGTGTTGTGTTTTTCTGCTGCTATCATGGATGATGATTCCAAAGCCATGGTGGGTGCTAGTGCGTCTACAACAAAGGAGGAATGTCCCTTGTGTGATTACTCTACCCCAATTACTTCTGACAAATTGGATGGCTCTAATTATACCTCTTGGTCTCGTGGTGCGCGTATTACAATTACTAGTCATCGTATGGCAAGTTGGATCAATGGGAAGAAGTCTGCTCCATCTAAAGATTCCACTGCCTATGCCGAATGGGAAGAAGATAATTGTCTGGTGCAGTCATGGTTTCTCAATTCCATGACTAAGCCAGTTCGTGCTTTGTTTGAACATGGTGCTACTGCTTTTGATATATGGGAAGCCGCTCGGAAGACTTATATTGTGACTCAGAATAGTTCTCATCTGTTTCAACTCCGAAGGTAGTCCATCCTTACGTGTCAGAATGGTGAATATGTCAAAGTGTTCTATGAAAAACTCTATGCTATCTAGCAGGAGATTGATTGTCTGCGTCCACATGAATATAGCTGTACCAATGATGGGGCTCGCCGTTTGAAAGAACTTGAACCCGATCGAGTTTATGATTTTCTTGGAGGACTTGATCCACCATATGATGGTGTCCGTAGCCGTATCCTTACTCTTAGTCCTGTCCCGCCCCCTCTTGAGGCTTATGCCATAGTCATGGAGGAAGGCACCAGTCAGTCCGCTATACTTGGAGGAGGTTCTATGGCCCTCAAAGTCGACCCAGCACGTCAACGACCGGTGGCACAGCACGACGCGACTGGTCGCCCCTCATCCAGAAAATTTTCTACTTTTGCTGGGTCGCGTCATGCTAGCTCTACCCCTAGCTTTCTTGACGGTCCTCTTAAATGTCGTCATTGTAATGAGAATCACTACTCTGAGAAGTGCTTTAAGGAGCATGGTTATCCCGATTGGTTTGCTGACTACAAAGCTCGTATGTACGGTCCCAATGCCGCCTGCACTATGACTCAAGATGAGACCCGTCATCTGGCCCCGTATGCAAATCTGTGTGCTTCTGATACCATGCCAGGTATGAGTTCTAATACTTGGATAATTGACACTTGTGCTTCTGATCATATGACTTATGATACCAATATGTTTGATGAGTTATCTCGTAACCCACGTGACCCCTATATTACTAGTGCTAATGGTTTACCTTCCCCAGTTACCGGTGAAGATACCATCCACCTCACTCCTTCTTTACCTTTGTCCCATGCTCTTTTGATTCCAAATATTCGTTGCAATTTGTTGTCTGTTGGGCGTTTACTTGATACACTTAACGTTTCTGCTACTTTCTATTCTACCCATTGTTTTTTCCAGGATCTCAAGACTCATGCGAAGATTGGGCATGGTAGACGGATAGGGGGGTTGTACTACTTACAGTTACCGGCTGCAGCAGTTCATGGGTGTGTGGCTAATAAAGTCCAGGGTGGCAGTGTCAAAGACAAACAACAACTTTGGATGTGGCATCGTCGCTTAGGACATCCGTCATTTGGTTATCTTAAGCATTTGTTTCCTTCATTATTTAGTTCGTGTGATGAGTCTAGCTTCAAATGTGAGACTTGTGTAATGGCCAAGAGCCACCATACTGTTTTTCCTTTGAGTAATAATAAAGTTGCACTGCCTTTTGAGTTAGTACATTCTGATGTATGGGGCCCTGCCCGTGTGACTTCTCATGGTTTCCGTTGGTTTGTCACGTTCATTGATGATTGCACTTGCTTAACATGGGTATATTTGATGAAGAATAAACATGATGTTGTCTATATTCTTCCTGAGTTTTGTGCTATGATGTCTACTCAGTTTCATGCCAGTGTTAAAGTATTTCGAACTGATAACGGAGGTGAATATGTGAATTATACCTTGACCCAGTTCTTCTGTGATCAAGGTATCATCCATCAAACTACCACTCTATTCACTCATCAACAGAATGGTGTGTCTGAACGTAAGAATCGTCAATTACTTGAAATTGCTCGCTCTCTTATGTTGGATATGTATGTTCCTCACCATCTTTGGGGACATGGTATTTTGGCCGCAGCCTATTTGATTAACCGTACTCCTAGTCGGGTTCTGAATTTCAAGACTTCGTTTGATGTATTATGTGCCCATACTCCTCAAGTTTCGGTCTCTAAGCTACCTCTGAAGGTGTTTGGATGTGTTGCTTATGTTCATGTCTACTCGCATCAACGAAGTAAACTTGACCCATGTGCTCTTCGTTGCATATTCATTGGCTATTCTACTACTCAGAAGGGTTACAAGTGCTACCACCCTCCTTCACAGAAGGTACATGTTACTTTGGATGTCACTTTTCATGAAGAAGTACTGTATTATGTCTATTCCTCCTCTCCAATTTAGGGGGAGAGGGGGAGTGAATTGAAGAATTTCGGAATGGAAGATCTTGGACGAAAAAATGCATGTGAAAATCTTGGATGTACAGAGGCATATAAAGGAATCTCTGATGGAGTGCCAACGACCGGTCGTTTAAAGGACGCGACCGGTCGCCAAGCAATCTGTGTAAACCTGACCGGTCGTGTAGAGGGTGACGACCGGTCGCACGGCACAATGCGTGACGAGTGCGTAGAAACGACCGGTCGTCCAGAGGATACGACCGGTCGCCCAACAATCTGTGCAAAACCGACCGGTCGCCCAAAAGGTAACGACCGGTCGCCGGTTGAATTCCTTGATGAGATTTGCCCTTCGCCTGAAGAATGTAACAGTGATATTGGTGACTCCTGTGAAGATGAGATTTATATAAAGCCCCCCTCTGCCCCTGCCATTGTCCCAATCAACTCGTGATGATGATGAGGTACTCTCTAATGATGTATCTATTTATCCCTTACCCCTACGCACTACTCGTGGTAAACCTAAAGTGCAATATTCCCCTGATATACATGCCAAATCTAAATATCCCATTAATCATTATGTGTCAACTCATCGGCTGTCTAAGTCATATGCATCATATTTGTGTCAATTATCTAGTGTATGTGTGCCAACTAAGTTGCAGGATGCTCTATCAAATCCAAAATGGGTAGATGCAATGCATGTTGAGATGGAAGCCTTAAATAAGAATGCCACTTGGGAGCTAGTCCCTTTACCAAAAGGAAAAAAGGCAGTTGGGTGCAGATGGGTGTTTACTCTGAAGCACAAGGCTGATGGTTCCATTGACCGTTACAAGGCAAGGTTGGTAGCGAAAAGTTATACTCAAACCTACGGAGTGGATTACACGGAGACCTTTGCTCCAGTAGTAAAGCTCAATACTGTACGCGTACTTTTGTCCTTGGCTACTAATCATGATTGGCCTCTGTTACAATTTGATGTCAAAAATGCATTCCTTCATGGTGACCTCAAGGAAGAAATATACATGGACCCTCCGTCAGGTATCCCTGTAACCTCTAAGGAGGGTATGGTGTGCAAACTACAGAAATCCTTATATGGATTAAAGCAGTCTCCAAGAGCTTGGTTTGGGAGGTTTGCTGCATCTATGAGGAAGTCTGGGTATGTACAAAGTAATTCGGATCATATTTTGTTTCTGAAGTGTCGCAAGGGTAAATTGATAGCTTTAATAATTTATGTTGATGATATGATTGTAACTGGAGATGATCAGACAGAAATACAGAGTCTCCAGAAATATCTGGCATCTGAATTTGAGATGAAATCATTAGGTGACTTGAAGTACTTTCTCGGGATTGAAGTGGCCAGATCTAAGCATGGTATTTTCTTGTCCCAAAGGAAGTATGTTTTGGATTTACTTGCAGAAACTGGAATGTTGGATTGTAAACCAATTGATACTCCTAGTGAACATAATCACAAGTTGGAGTTATATCCTGATCAAGTTCATACTGATAAGGAGCGTTATCAACGGCTTGTGGGGAAATTAATTTATTTAGCTCATACACTTCCTAACATTGCGTATGCAGTAAGTGTGGTGAGTCAGTTTATGCACGCACCTAGTGAAGATCATATGGCAGCTGTGACGCATATTTTGAGATATCTCAAAGTAACTCCTGGCAAAGGGTTAATGTTTTCCAAGTATGGTCATACAGATGTGGAAGGATACACCGATGCTGATTGGGCAAGTTCGGCTACTGATAGACGTTCTACGTCTGGGTATTTTACGTTTGTTGGTGGTAATCTTGTTACTTGGAGAAGCAAGAAACAAAAGGTGGTGTCTCGATCTAGTGCTGAGGCCGAGTATCGTGGAATGGCCCATGGTGTATGTGAGATACTGTGGTTAAGGAGATTGTTGAGAGATCTTGGCTTTGGGCCTAAGAAACCTATGGATTTATATTGCGATAATAAGGCTGCGATTGCAATTGCTCATAACCCTGTACAACATGATCGTACAAAGCATGTGGAGGTTGATCGAAATTTCATTAAAGAAAAATTGGATGCGGAGATTGTTTCCTTCCCATTCATCAGTTCTGAGTATCAGTTAGCAGATGTCCTTACGAAGGTTGTTTCTACTAGTATCTTCCACAACTCGCTTGACAAGTTGGGCATGCGTGATGTCTTTGCTCCAACTTGAGGGGGAGTGTTGGCGAGATATCCTAGTCTTATTAGGATATTTTTTTCTTATTCTATTAGGATTTTATTTGTTTCCTTTTTGTATAGATATTATGTAATTAGGACTTTTCTTATTTCCTAGTATAACCCTACTAGGGTTTGTAACCTTGTATTATAAATACCTCCTTTTGGAGAATGAAATACATCTGATATATTCTACCCATATTGTTTAACTTTCATGACCCTAAAATAATGGAAGTGCACTTTTCATTTTTATGACTCAGTGTCCTTAACATCGGCTTGAGCGACTATACACCTTCTATCTCTTCTTCTTCTTAGATTGACATGATTTTTCCTATTGGATTTTTGCTAATTGCTCATGAGTATGGTCAAGTTGTGCATGCAATTCCTTAGCCAGTATATCCATGGCTATTTTTTATACAGTCGGTTTGGAACAACAAGCTCACCAAGTATATGCTCATTCTTGCCTCGACTCCTAGGAAGGTTGGTACTTAACGCCTTAACAGCATCCACCTCCCTACTCCATGGCCCTTTTTTGGTTGTCACCATATTATGCTCCAGACTCCCTCTCCACAACAAGGTGTGTTTTGACAAGCTATACAATCGATACTCCCTCCGTCACTCTTGGACTCTGGCAGATAGGTTGTTCCCAAAGTATGTTCCTCACAGTGTTACTAGCATCATGTATGGCATCATATCTTGCAAAACACCTAAAGTGGTGCGAGTTGGAATAGGGAAACTTGTATGTCGTCCATAAATGTAATCCCAAGTATGATCTCATAGTCATCCAACGTAATGACAATGAAGTCCATTGTTCCACTTGAAGAACCAAGGTGGAGCTTCACACCACGAGAGACTATGAGTCCATCATTCCACTCCTTGCAATTGACGAGAGACTCTGAGTTCATTGCTTTGAACCCGTCTTCGTCCTTAAAAACCTTGAGCTAACCTCTTAGCTTCCTCAGTTGATACAAAGTTTTGGCTAGCACTTGTATCAATGAACGCACGAGATGTCTTGTCACCCACAACTGCGTCTATGTACATGAGTACTTTCAATGGAACCCTAAGTGTCTTGGTTGTCGCTTGTATTGAGTTGAGAAGTTGAATAGCTCATATACAGCTCTCCCCAGGTTCTTCCTTGTTATCCTTCTCCTCAGAGTCAAGTCGAGCTATCATCGCACCCTTATTCTTTAAACACTTACACATACAATGTTGTCTGTCGCACATGTAGAATTTGGCTTTCCAATCTTTCTCATTGCCTTTGTCATCTCTCTTTGATGGTTTGGAGTCGGATTTTTCCTTGGGCTTCTCATCCTCGGACTTGTCCAATAACCACGACCCTTTGCAGTGTAGAAGAAGATACATATAAGTTCAACATATCAAAATTTCAGGCCATTTGGAGATCTTTAGATGAGTGATTCGTTAATCCTTACACTTGGTATATAATGTGTCAAGAAAATTCCAGTGCATGGACAATTCAATCGATACAAAATCTTTTTTTAAATATGATCAAAGTCAAAATTGCAGGCAGAGAATTCTTCCCATAAACAAATTCGACTAGGACCCAACTTCATCACTAAGCAAACGGGATAATTCATATAAGTTATAATATGGAATTAGGATTCCTTAGCTCAATAAGATACTTTATCACATACTGTATGAGCAACATGACATGTTGGACTTAAACTCAATGTCTGCTAACACAGCTCAATCTAATCAACGTAACCAACGCGTTTGATTTCGGCAGTTGTGTTGTAGTATTGAATTTTGGATGGAACCATTGTGAGTCGAAATGGGTATACGTTTCTCCGAATGGCACTGTATGTCATTTCTGAAATAACCATGGGCCAATGTCTGATTACGTAGATGCTAACCCTAACCCTGCTTACGTATACGTAGATGCTAACGCGTGGAAAGGCTAGTATTAATAAAAAAAGAAAGAGAAGTAATGATGGTGTGTGCATTAATTAGGAGCATATTTGTAAGAAGTTGTTAAACACATACGTACAGACACACACTAATACAGTGTCATGGAGATTTGAACCTCAGACCACTAATTTGCAAGTCAAGGCCCTTTTCCACTGGGCTAGACCACATTGACTTTTTTTGTGTGTGTGTCTATTTTGTATTTCTACTACTTACTTTTTCTTTGTAATTTAGGGGAGGACAAAGAAAGAGTGATAATTAATAAATTTTATTATCTAAGATTAATCAAGATCATTTGGATTCAATAAAAAGTAAAATTGGAGTATTATCTCGTTGGAACCCTAGAGAGGCTTGCAAAACAAGGAAAAGTTTCGAAGAGTAATTGGTCATATGTGTGATGCCGGTCGAGGACTCTATGACGCTCAAGCCTTTATTCCAAAGATTAATGTTACCAACTGACTTATTACTCTAGTTAAATCTTAGTCCAAAATCAATCAAACCAAAACAAGCAAATAAAAGAAAGTGCACAACATATTTTACGTGAAAAATCCCCAAGACGAGACTCTAAAACTACAGGCACTTTGCCAGCCAAAAAAGAATCCACTACTCAAATGCATTGAAATTTAGATATGGAACAATAGGGACAACATTGATATATATGTGGAACAAAATGCGAAAAACAACATCAACCGATTTTGAACATGAGGGACCAATATGTTGACCTCTAAAAGCGTTAGAGATCATGTGATAAAAAAAAATATTGAGTTAACGTGTGTGAAGGTTAATCTATATGTCCTAGGCTGCCCCTAAAATGTCACCCCTACTTTCCATTTGAGACACTTCTTATTCTGGAAACCCTCTGCTTTCATATTCTTTATACTATACTTTTGGGTAATGGGTTGCAGGCGTAGGAGGCTACAAATATTTGAAGACAGTCTTCAATGCTTGAATTCACCATACCAAACTTGTTTTCGTCCTCTATTTTGGTTATTGTAACTTATTGTTTATTTAGTGATTTATATAATTTATGATGAACTTGTAATGAAGTTCAAGTTTTATGAACTTAAAATGAAGTTCGATCATGTACACAATTGCTCTATATGCAGCAGAATGCATGATTCGATCTCGTTTCTCAGAAAGAATGACACACACATATGTAGACATGTTTTATCATATGAATGAATTTACGCGGCTTAATACGATATGTACGTACATGAATTAGAAGCAAGAAATGTATGTATAGAAAGATTAAGACGGACAAAACTAACGATTGACTACACAATGAAGAAAAATGCATATAATATCAATCTCAGATTTTTTGGAAGCAGTACACAAGTTTCCCTTGAAAAAGGAAAAGTTGATCAAAAGTTCCAGGGCTAATAGAACAGAGAGTAAAGCTCCCCGGGAGGATAGGAAAATGGCAACCATAATTAAACACATACTTAACGTTTAATTAATTAGTTAATTACAATGTGTCCGATGCTAAACTCACAAACCAAACTAATCCTATAGTATAACAGTTTTATTGACACATAATAAGATGGAAAAGAAAAGTGCAGACATATCAAACAGAAACGAAAACATTAATCAATTTCTTTACCATTAATAGTCAGTCCAATTACATCTGTGATCCATGGCTCCTTTGATCAGCTTTCCCAAGCCTACTAGCCAAAGAACTGATCACAACCGGCGTGTGCCCTGTGAACAAAGCGACATGACCCATGAGCTTGTCCTTCCTTGAAAATGTGGTTCCACATGAGCACTGCCACCTCAGATCCCCACAGTGCTTCTCATGGGTGCGCAGATCAGATAACACAGAAAACTGCTTCCTGTTGCACCTCTTGCACACATACATCTTGGGGCAATGGCTCCTCTTGTAGTGATTCTTCACACAGATCATCGACTTCAAGGGCTGGAACTTGGCGTGCTTCTGGTTCCACCTGCACCCTACTTGCGGGCATGAATATTTCCTTGGCAAATTCGTCGAACAATCTGTGTTTCCATCTGTGCCTCCGGCGCCATGATTGTTGTTGTTATTTGTAGTGCTATTGTTTTTCTTCATGGGGTTGCTTAGTGCAACGGTGGTCTTGTACTCGTCCCCATGAGCCCTCATGTGCATTCTCAAATTCGCATCGCGCTTGAACCCTTTCCCACAAACCTGGCAGTAATGGGTGTACTTGGCCAGCAAATCAGCAGCCTCTAGCTCAATAATGTCGAAGCTTTTCGGAGAAATAGGCAGTTGAATGCCTTGCACATGCCTAGTTTTCGTATCTCTTGTGGTACAATCGATGTAGCTGTCGCTAAACCAATCGAGTGCTTGATCATCATTAGTTGGATAGAAAGGAGTGTCGATTTTATTGTCAGGGCCGCTACCAAAGTTTGGTTGCGAAAATCGAGGAGGAGGAGGAGGCTTATTAAGGCCTTGATGGTGGAGCAATTGTTCTTCATGGTCAATAGTATTAGAAGTGCTAGTAGGGTTGTTATTACCTGGAGGAGGAGGAGAAGAGGACACAAGGGCCATTTGCTGACAGGTGAACATCATCGAAGAAGCCGTGACGATGATCTCTTGGATCACATTGTTCATGCTTGCTATGGTCATGCTGGTCGACTCCGGGGGTTGACTTTGATGGTGGTGATGATCTGGAGAGATAAGGATGCTGAACAGGGATTTGGCTTGGCGAACCTTCTCTTTGAGGACCGAGAGACTGTAGAGGAGAGAGGTTGAGTGGTTCTCTGGGCCTGAAGAGGTTGAAAATGAAGAAACTTGAGGATCTTCAGTCATGGAAAAGATTTGTAAACCTTGGTGCTCATCTTCTTGTTGTTGTGGCATGGTTTGGAAACAATTAGATGTGGCCCCAGAAATCATTTTTATTTCCAGGTTGTACAGCCTTTCGCTTTTGATTTGCTTTTGCTTTGCTTTTTCTCCAATCTGCCTCCCCCTCTGAGTCTGGATTGTTGTTTCCTTAGATTGGCTTTCCAGATCTTTTCTTGTAAAGGTTAAAAACTGTTTGTAGTGTATTGGTGGAGATTATATAGGGATATGCTTAAGAAAGAACCTATTGCAAGAATATATATAATTAAATATGCTAAGTTTTCAGCTAGAGGAGAGAGATACAGAGAGATAGAAGTCAACTTGGAGTTTAGCAATCAACTGATCATCCCCAGTTATGACCTTCCTCATATCTCACGACCCTCACGTTAGGACAAGGTAAAGCCCTTGTGCAGAGAGTTTTCGAGAGTTGGCAAGCATAAATTAATCAATTAACTAATAAATATTAGTTTATCCGTTTACTTGCATGAATTGCCTACCAAGCCTATACCTAGTTATTTCTTACACGTTGAACCCTTCGCATAGTTTATTTGTTTTTTTTTTTTTAATAAGACCAAATTTTAATAAAGAAAGAATAAAATTCTAAGGTGTACATATATATTCCCCTTTTTATTGAAGGATTTTTCAAATAATTTTATTTGAGGGACATTCTTTAATGTTTTCTGCAATTTTTTTTCAACAATCTAAATAATCTATTTTTTAAGTCTACATTTATAGATCATCTTTGCAAAAAATTATACAAATCGGAAACCGTTTCGATATCCAATTGTATCATACAAAATCAATGAACATGGTGCTTTAAGAAAGTACTAAAATTTCAATAACTCAATTGAGTGGTAAAATGATATTTGATTCAAGTTTGAATGATTATCTAAAAAATAGACGTTTGGATTAGTGAAATATAATGTGGAGTGGGCCCTACAAGGGTGTTCCTCAAATAAACTTATTTGAGAGATCTCTCAATAAAAGCTCTATGTGGCACCATATTTTTTACACAAGTTTTAGGCCATTAGATTACTCCAGTTTCAATGGATGAGATTAAATCTGACATAATTTTTTTACATAAAAAATAATTAAAGTATTTTTCTCTCTCTTCTCTCTATTTTCTCGAAAAATTAAATTTCTCTCACAAAAGCATTTTTTTTTTCTCTCTCCTCTTTCTCTTCCCCATCACATTTTCTGCTAACACTTTCTTTCATCAGACAAAAAAACAAACGTGTTGATCTTTCTAATCTTTCTTTCATATTGTTGTTCATGTTTCTGAATTTTTGGGTCTTGGATTTAGGGATTTTAATCTTCTCTTTCAACCAAGATAAGTAAGGACTAGATGTTGGCAATTTTATATTTGCTTTGTTTAGCTTCATTTCTGAAACTCCAAACTTTGAACCAAGCCATTAAAAGCCTTAACATGTAAGAATGTATCGCCCTGCTCTTGTAAAAAGAAAAACTTGTAAATTGGAGTTATGCGAAGCAAGTTTGTGTGAATTCAAAATATTATTTGGATATCATTCTTCTTCACCATGATATCCAAGCTTATTAGAAGGTAACTCAACTTGGCATTTTTTCAGACCAAAAAAATAACTTGGCATTTAAAAAAAAAAGGACGAAAAACCAATGAAAAATTGGTACTTTCACCTAATATGTAGGATTTTTTTAGTTATAGTTTGTTTCTTGCTTGCTGGGCCTGTTTTGGCTTCAGCTTTCTTTATTTTCAGTCTGGCTGTGTTTCCTTTTTGCTCTTCCGTGTTTGGAATGGAATTGTCTTTGACAAAAATTAAAATAGTACTACAGCAAACAAAAATCTTCACAATTATTGTACAATTCTTCGAGTCTCATTAGAAGATCAAGAAACAAAACTTCGAGTAGTTAAAGCCACAAAAAAAAATAAAAATAAAAAAAGAGATAGAGGGAAAGAAACGGAGGAGCAAGAAGGTTTTTGGGTCTGATGAAAGAAAGCGTTGGCAGATAACAGGAAAGAGGAGAGAGGAAAATTACTTTGCTGAGAGAAATTTACTTTTTCGAGAAAATTGATAGATGAGAGAGAAAAATATTTTAAATAATTTATTTATGCCAAGAGGTTTAATCTTATTCATTAAAAATAGGGTAATCTAATGGTCCAAAAATTATGTCAAAACTTGTGTATAAAATATGATGCTACGTACGGATCCACCTATATATATATATATATATATATATATATCTTAGTGTTTGCAATTAAAGGGAGTCTAAGTAACGTATACTTATCTTCACGTATGCGTGAATTGAAATTTTCAAAAGAATGATCTCATAGCAATCATATCATTGAAACTTTTTTCGGTCTGAATCAATTCATTGAATCAGTGATCATGTTAGTCGTGAGAAAGCGTGCGGCTTTCTATGCCATTTTGGTCCATGCTTGCTGCTTCTGCTGCTGCCCTTGTTTGAATATATGTGTCATTAACTACTCTGGGATTTGGATGAGCCCTTCGCCAGCTTAATAGCTTCTAGTGAAACTAACTTCTTAGTTAATTTCTTGTGTTATGATGTAGTCGTCACTTCACATCGATGAGTCTGAGCCGTTGATGCAAGTTCTCTTGCCTTGTCTGTAACAACAGCCCATTGGAGCGACTCGACTGAATGGCTAGCTTTTGTTATGATGTAGCCGTTGATGAATATCGAAGTCAATGTGAGGGTTTACAATTATCAACGGTTGTCAGTTATTGTTTACGAAAGTATATAACTTTCTATCTATAGTAAATTTAGCTTAATTCCTTCAAAGTCATTTTTCCAATTACAACCCATCTCTTTATTTTTGTTTGAATAAAATCCTGTTTTTTCTAAATAAAACTCGATGACTATGATGCAACGCGGCAAGTTACTTAATCAAGCGTAAAATCAAATTTATTGTACTTTTTTGATTCTATTACTTTTATATTATTTTTATCCTAGTCAAATTTATATTATTTGCCTATGATAAAAATAAGGTACCTACTACTTTTTTTATTATTCAAATAATATACCCAACTTTAATAAACGCATTTTGGATATAATTTCCTATTATATAATAATATAACTTGTAATTTATCTATTAGAGCCTTTCCACCAGTTGCCCCCAGTCAGGGTAGGACAGGGCCCAAGCCCGGACGACGCCTTCCAACGGGCCAAGCTTACCCGGCAAGTTGCGGGTCCCACGAAACCGGGTCAACCCACAAGCGAAACGAGTAAGTGTTGAAAAGAGTGATGAACAAAAATGCTCTCGATGAATGATATTTTTCTAACATAAGCTTTTTATAAACGATCCAATAAACCATTTTAAGAGATTAAGACAACAAGGCTGCATTCTTTCATACCCATGTATGGCACACTTCATGATTACGTTCGCACTTGTTTAAGCAACTTTCCAACATGCGCCGCCACGACCAAATTAAATCAAGGTCTTTCTTTTCTATAATGAATTATGAAAGTATGTGATATTCAAATGGCCCAACCGGCATTATATGGACAGGTTTAGGACATAAAGAATCCACAGCATGGATATTATTATTACTACGTCTAGATGGCTGCCTGCTTTGATTTTTGTGTGTGTGTGTGGGAGAAAAGGGGGGGAAAACGCTAGACAAAACCTGCCTGCTTTGTTTTTAATACTACTTGAAGCATGCTTTTGGTCCGCCATTTTCATCTCTAGCCAATATATATATATATATATATATTAAGTTATTAATTAACAAAATCTTGGGTGTGTGGATGGATGAGTACATATACCTAGGTTTTTTCTTCTTAGATAGACCCACGGGCAGGGCAGATCCTCCTTGGTGATTAAAAAACGAAGAAGTAAACGCTTATGTATCTATATAAAACGAGTGTTATATATTTTGTATAAAACATATATATATATATATATATGATAGTCAAGCTATGGCTTGAATATGCAAAGATATTGTCAAAATAATTTGTAGGGGCTTTTAATTGGGTGTGGGTTCTTGGAACACATGATCATCGACAACAACTTGGTATTTGGATGTGGTATTTTGCAACAAGGAATTAATTATTCTTTTGAATAGTAATTAAGGCTTATTATATTTAATTAATTGCTTCCTATGTATCAATCTCAAGGTGGATGGATCATGGATGATGGCTACTCCCATAGTCGCTGTTGTCGACTATGGCCCCTCTCATTTGTTAGTACGTAAACTGTGTCAGCAAAGAGAGAGAGAGAGAGAGAGGGCTTTTGCAGATGTTCTCTCGAATTTTCTCCTTTGAAAGGGTTTCAAACCATTCTCTTGGGCTTTTCTGGGTTTCTCTGGAATCTTTTTGTGTCTGAACCTCAGGTTGGGATTCAAGTTTGAGCTCAGCTTGAGGAATTGGCTAGAATGTTTCTTCCACACCACAGCTTAGAGCTTGACATGCTTACGTGGCAACGAGCGAAACTCAACATGCTAGACTGACTTATACAAGGGATCTCTCCTTAATACTCCCTAATTTGGATTTTTGTGTTCTAAAGACTAATTAGGTTACTTTTCCACTTAAACAAAACTTTGGACTTGGCCAACTCAAGTGTCAACAAGATATCTTTTTCCTTGCCGAAATTAAAAGAGGTTAAACTGTGTAGCTAAAATTGATGTAACGTATCAACAATTTGTATATAGTTATATTATTTGAGGACACTATTTAGAGTCCCCTATGATTTTTTTTTTCTTTCCAACGATCCAAATAGTCTATTTTTCAAGTCTTTATATTCATAGATCATTCTTGCAAAAAATCAAGCAAACTGAAAATTATTAAGGCATCTAGTTATGACCAACAAAATACACGAACACAGTGCTTCAAGAAAAAACTATAATAACAACCATCTAATTGAGTGGTCAAATAGTTTCGGACTTAAGTGACTTTTTTTTTTGTAGAGAATACGTAGTGCGCCCTTCAAGGGTGTCCCTCAAATACGCTTATTTATTTATTTATCTTTTTAATTCATAAAAAAATAAAAGAGAAACAAGAATTTTGGTTATGTCGTTTAACCTCAATTTAATTTCGTTCATGTAATTTAATTGTTTCATTCAAGAATTTGTAGTTTTTATAATACAGAAATTCTGGGATTACATTCATAATTGAGCAAAAAAAAAAACCTATAGCCACTGGTGGTGGGCACGGTCTAGTTTGGTCTGGTTCTCATCCCAAATTAGAACCGACACTATTTATTCGATTTAGTTTAGACCATATTTTTTATTTGGGAGTTTCACTAAAACACCCAAAATGGGGATTGAAATTATAAAAAAACTCAAGCACTATTTAAACATATAAACACACCCAAAACCCATCATTACACACACTCAAAATCCATTTATAAACACACCAAAAAAGTTGACTTTGGGGTTGATTTTGGGTGTGTTTCTATGTTTAAATAGTGCTTGGGTTTTTTTTTTTATAAATACATGTCTAGGATTGGGTTTATTTATAAATTTGTATTTTTATTTTTGCCCATAAGCCGATTTAGTTTTCAGTTTTGGAACATATTTTATATATTTGAATTTTTTTTTACTACAAAACACAACAAATCTTTTATTTTTTGGGCTTAAAATTTCTCAAATGGCCCAATTTCATGCAAAAGGGAGGTGATTGGCCTAGAAAAGAGAAGTGATTTAGAGTTGGACTTGGGGAGAGATTAGTTATGGGCTTAGAAATTTAGCATTAGGCTTAAATATTTTATTAAAAAATTAAAAAAATACGTAAACTATCTGATTTGGCCAAGTCCAGTTTTTTCACTATAAGAACCAGAATCAAAACTGGACCAAACTAGTCTTGTCCAGTTTTAGATCAACTCGGTCTGATT
The DNA here is from genome assembly GCF_000346735.1 of Prunus mume. The sequence continues at coordinate 7,562,247 of NC_024126.1, read as the reverse complement.
TTTGGTCAACCCAGTTTTTCTGTTTTTTCGAGCCCAATTCGGCTCGATTTTCCTGTTTAAATGCTCACCCCTACTAGCCACAAATGACCAATACAAACTAGTCACAAAGGGTCATTTCAATAACAGAGCGATATAACATAAAATTAAGACAATCTGGTGCACCTCCACTAACGATCACGCAGGAGCATAAAAGCTGTAGCATAGACATCCTAACTGAGATTGCAAACTCAGAACAACCAAAACGAGATAAAGCTTGAAAAAACCAAGCTATAACAACACAAATAAAACTCTCACAAAAGAGAGATGGAAACCTCTCACAAAAGATAGGTGGAAACTCTCATAAAATGAAAGGTCAAAACCACACAAAAATCCAAAGAGTCTATGCGACTTATTCCAAGCATAAAGAAATCGCAAAAATGCTTCACTGTGAATTTAGGTGATGGTTTTATTGTTGAGTATGAGTTATGGGGCTTTTTCTATGGAATTAATTTGGCTTGGGATACTAGTTTTAGAATGGCGGAGGTTAAATGTGACTCTAGTTCTACTGTGTTTCTGTTAAATAATCCAATTGTTTCAACTCATCCTTTGAAGATTTGGGAGGATTGGAACTACTCTGTTAAGCATGTCTTTCGTGAGCAAAATTATGCTGCAGATACCTTGGCTGCCAAATGTTTTGAGTTTAGTCATGGTCTCCATGTTTCTGAAGAAGTGTCTTTCTTAGTACCATCTTAGATACTGATGCACGAGGTGTAGCTAGGCCTTGTTTAGTTTCTATTTAGCTTTGCTGCTTTGGGATTTTAGCCCCTTCCCTGTACCAAAAATAAGAAAAAGTGTATGGTAGGTGCTTCTCCAAAAAGCGTTTTCAGTTGTTTGAAAACACTTTTACCCCTCCTAGAAGAACTCTCAAACACGCCTTTAGTTTCTTTTGAGGGATCCGATTTCATGTCTCCTTGGCTAAGTGTTTTTTTTTTTTTTAATCTAATAAAATTTCATGATACCGTCAAAGTTGTAAAAAGAGAAAGCCATTGATACTTGTAGACTCGGACTAGACGTTCTATTTGCAACCACATGTATTAGGTAAACCCCAGTGTCTCTGTATTCACTTGAGGATTTGAACCATGAGCTGTCTTATTATTATTATTATTATTTTTTAACTGTAGATGTCCTTGAACTTTACCTCGAGTTTCAATTGAGTCTCGGAATTTTTTTTTTTTAGGCAATTACATCCGTGAACTCAACAAGTAGTTCCAATTTGGTCCTACCATGATAGTCCGTCAATTTGGCCATCAAAATGAGGGCTAAAAGCGTCATTTCTAGTTCCTTAACCCCTTCTTCCTTTTCTACCTCTTGAACCCCTCACCACATGTTTGAGCCAAAATTATGCACGCCAGCCCATTTTTGTCAAAAGGCCCATGAACAAAAAAACTTTTGGGCTTATCTATGGGAATTAGAAATCAAACCAAGATACTGAAACAACCCAAACCACTTTTACTAGACTACAAATATAGCCATGACCTAAAAAGATTAAATACCATTATTTGCAATTAAAAACTGACAAACACAGCTTTTGATCAAAGGGGCCAACTCCTGGCAAAAACTCTCACTGTCTTATCTCTACCCAAAGAAAGCTAGCCAACAGATCTTTTTGGTTTCTCAAAAGAGCCCCACATGACCTTTCTGACTTTGAAAAAGTAGAAACTCTCAACTAAAGACAGAGAAAGTGATAGAGAGTTAATGAAAACAGCTCTTACAGGAGAACTTCTCCATTTTTTGCAAAGGAAAGAAGATCAAATCCCCTTTCCATATGCAAAGAAGCTCTGCACCAAAGCATGTTATATTTCCAAAAGATAAGCAGGTTACAGTTTCAAGAGATAAGTAGGGAGCAAGAGAGTTGTTCACCAGGAAAAGCAAACTGACCACCATGACAGATTGTGTTTTTTTCTTTTTTTCTTTTTGCAAGGAACAAACAGAGAGCAAGAAGAGTTGGTTTTCTTTCAGGGAATAGCAAGGAAAAGACCACCATGAAAAACTGATTGTTGATGGTTCTTCTCTACTAGAATAATAACTTCCTTTTTTTGTGGCATTTAAAAAGAAAGATCTTTTTGAAAGATCTACCGCCATTATTAAAGATTAAAAACCTCACTCCAGCATTTCCTATAAATATGAGAGGAGGTGAACAGATAAAAGGATAGCCAAAAAACCAATCAAGACAAAAACTCTCAAAGTCACAACTAACAAACTCAAAAAGATCAACTGATCTCAAAAGCCTTCAGACACTGAAGCAACCAAAGCTCTATGATCCACCAAAAATAAATCAGCTAGAATTCAAATATCTGATTTCAGTTCAATTCAAAGAAATAGTTTTACAAAGCGAGACTTCTCTTATTACAAATTTGGTTCAGCACAAGCAAAGTCAAGCAGAGTCCAGGTTTTCACAATATGAAAACCTCAACAAATTTATAGAAAGCCTTGATCAAGCAGAACAGGTACTACAGTACAGCTACAGCTCAGTGATCATCAATCTAGCCACTTATCCCCTCTTCAGACTAAAGAGTCCCCAATTCTGCCCTTTCAAGAAGCCTTCCAGGGTTTGAAATAGATCGAAGCTCTACCAAACTCAAACATTGGTATCGATTTCCAGCTGAAACTCATCAGTTGAAGGTGTTGACGATCCAATCCAGCACAAACGCATCCAGTCCAGCTCGGTTCAGATGCAGCTATCCAGGCAGAAATTGAAGTCCAACGTTCTGTTGTCCTTTTCAGACTTGGCATTTCTCTTTTGAGTCTTGTAATAGGCAGTTCCGCTTAAACAGTTTGCTTTCTTTTCATTTATTCAGGCCAGAACTACCAGTTTTGTACTATGAAAAATTGTGAAAGTCATCACCAGTCTGAGGCAAGAAAAAAACTTACTTGGGAGATATTCCTCACCAAAATTCACAATTGCTTGTTTAGAGTCAGTAACTTGGGGTGTAAGTTATCTATTTTTTAGAAGTCTGCTAGAGTTTTTATTGCTAGCAGTGGCACGCTTATATACAAAAGAAAGTTGACTTGTTGACCAACAATGGTTCTCAAGTCAGTGGGGAACTTTACCCTACTGTCACATGATTAAATCAAAACGGGCGAACACCACCATCACAAGGGCTTTTCTCAACCAAAAAACTTCGACATCCTCGTCGCTTTCCCGTAATAAGAGTCATCCTCTTCTAATCACTAACCCTACTCTCAAGTTTGCAAATAAAGTGATTTGGCTGATGACGTAGGGTGCCTGTGGCAAGTCACTTGCTTCACTCTGAACGGGTATACATCTAATCCAATCCAATTTCTAGGAAGAGGATTTCAAATTGCTTCTGGCCGCACGTGAGAGCAACCACATCCAACTTGCATAAACCAATGCATCATCCTTTTTTTATATATATCTTTTTTTCCAAATAAACCAATTCATCGTCACCCAAATGTTCTTTGCCACCCTTTTTCCCAAAGAAGCAAAAACCTCGACTTTTTTGAAGTTTGAAATTCAACACTTTTGCCTTAGATTGGAGTAATTTCTTTGCTTTGATTTGTAGCTATGAAGAGTGAAGAGGTTTTTCTGGCAGAATATTTCCTACCACTTCTCTCCTGGAGCCAAAAGTTCAATATACCCCTAACAACAACATCACGTGCCATTTACATGGTCAAACTCGACGAATTTTGTCACAGTATGACCTAATTGGAACTACTTGTCGAGTTCACAGATGTAATTGCCACAAAAAAAGTTCCGAGACTCAATTGAAACTTGAGATAAAGTTCAAGACGTCTATAGTTAAAAAATCCCTTTTTTGGCCAATTATTTATATTTTATTTTATTTATTTTCCACTAAAAGGAAAAGGGAAAATGAAAAGAGAAAAAAGAAAAGGGTGAATTGTTGTAATTCAAAAGTTATTAGGTGGGTAACATTTGTAGTTTGCATTTTGCAGGGGGGTCAAAATGATAAAACACAAAATTGTGCTTGTCTCTGTGACATAACAGAGGCATAACAAAGAGATAAGATCATAAATCTCATAAAGCCCAAGAGAGTGTATGTGCGTGGGAGGGAGAGAGACAGTGTGAGCTAGTGTAAGAGTGAGAAAGTGTGGCAATGGCATCCACAGCATCGACTCTTTCATGGAGTTCTTCCTCGTTGCTTCAAAGCTTCGCTGCAAACACAAACGAAGCGTGTAAATTGTCAGATAGAAGAACGGGCTTGGTGGTTTTCGCCCAAAAGAAAGCCAAGAAGGCTCGAACGGTAATTATAAGAAATGGGTTCTCTTCTAACACTTTGGTGTTTCTATATTTTTACCAGAAAGTACAAAATTTGTATGGTCTCTGCTCTGAGAATTCGTAAAAGAAGAACCCACCTCAATTTGAGCCACATGGTTTGCTAAGCACAGTTGGGTTGGGTGAAATTTTGTCCAAGATTTCCTTTTATTCAATTTTGTTCTTAATCATTCTCAGAAAATTAGTGAGCTAGAATGTAGCATTATGATGGGGTTGTTAATTGTTGTTGTTGTTGATTGGTTCAGATAATTCTCAAGGAGGATATAGCTGACCTGGGAAAGAAAGGGGAGCTTCGTAATGTGAAAGCTGGTTATTACAGGAATTATCTACTACCATTGGGCAAGGCCCAGCTTGTCACTCCTGTGCTGCTCAAGTAATGCATAACTATCTTACTTGAAATTGTTTCCTTTCTCTACTTTGTTCATTTTTGTTGTAGTTTACTTTTGAAGTTTTCAATTCTGAAGTTAGAATAATACTTTTCTCAATCTTTGGTGTTGTGTTTACGGAGTCAACCAAATTTGATGACAAAAAGTTTAAGTTGGAAAACTTAAAGATGGGACTTGGACAGAGTGATGAGGGAATCAATTATTATTTTGGCAAACACAAACGTTACCACATAAACATTTCAAGTTATAAACCTACAATGGACAGAGGAGGCATATACAAGTTGTGAGAGTAATGTATGAATGTTGCTTGATATAGGGTGATGTTTGTGGTGAGGTTTAATTATAGCATTTATAGTGTTTAATTGTACCTCTGAAACTCTTTCATAACATTGAACAAAAGAAATTGAATACAAGGGTTTTCAACCTATTCCTAGGACGCACAGATACTGCGTTCCACACTCATATCATATCAATATGAGGTAGTAATACTTCTTAAGTTCTGTTTGGTACATATAATACTTCTTAAAATGCATCAAAAATGTGAAAGTGTGAATTTTTATTTGCATAACTATTGGATACTTTTTAGTTGATTCTGGAAATTTATTGGACGCACCTCAAACCTTAGGTGCAACTCTTCTCTTACTATTTCGAATATTAAATATGAAGTAGAGATAAACATGAAGAGGATTTAGCATTCTTGTGCAAATATGCCTCTTCTTGTGATGTATTTTTAGAGTGCACAAGTCACGAATGTGCTTTAATTTACAAGTTACAGCTATATGGTTTCTATCCAGTTAGAAGATATTTGATCTATGTTGTAACATATGTTATGATTCACCAAAACAAAAATATCACTCATTAAAGATTGATAAGCAACATGTCATACAAGAATTTTGTGTTTATAGCGTGGCATATACATTACTTTTTGGGGGAGATGAATCAACTTTCCTAATGGCACTCGTGCTTTATTTTTTGCGAACTCTATCTTGAGAACATGTTAACATTGCACGCTTTTTCTAATTGCTCTTTCCAGGGAAATGAAGATGGAAGACGAAAGGATTGAGGCAGAGAAAATAAGGGTATTTAGATAACACATGTATTTTTTCCTTCTGCCTCATGTGCCGTGCCCCTCATATGTTTTCTTATGCTGTAACTCAAATTATAGATATAAAATTAGATGTACTTTTTGCCTTGTTTCTTTACATCTTTACACATACCATTCATTTAAGGCTCAGGTTTTGGGCCTTTGGACATATCAGATCATCCTAAACTGGATTCAAAAGCACATTTTTGTATTCTCTTAGAGATTATCCTGAATGCTTTATATTATAATACCATGCTACATCCGGCTGTCTGTTAGTCCCATTAATTGTCAGGTCAAACATAGCAAAGCTTGTCATTAATCGGAGAGATTTGGGTGCAGCTGCCCTATGCGGCAGCACACTCACAAAGGGGTGAGGCCAGGTAGGACCCCCATACGGGGGTGCCACTTCTTTGTGAGTGTTCTTCTGCATCGGGCAGTCTCACCCAAATGCTAATAATTGCATTTAATCTCTCTAGGCAGTAGATTCCATGTTGTCTGAATTTGTCCTATTAATTATGTCTTGTTAGATTATTTCATCTTGGTGCAGGTAAAAGAAGAGGCGCAGCAACTTGCTATTATTTTTGAAACTGTTGGAGGTTTCAAGGTGAAGCGCAAAGGTGGAAAAGGAAAGCTAATTTTTGGAAGGTGAGTTATATTCAGTGCGACATTAAGCACTCAGTGCACTGTCTGCATATGTTGTTTAACACAGACATATTTCTGCAGTGTGACCCCGCAAGATCTCGTTGACATAATCAAGGCACAACTTAACAGGTAGTATCTTTTATCTAGTAAGAGTATGATTTATATGTCAATCACAATTTTCACTTTGTGCACTGTTACTGCATTCTGAATACCCCACTTGAATGCATGAGATTTATACCATATAGGCTCTTAACACAAGCATCCATAATTTTACAATTAAGAACTTTTAGCAGAAAAATTTTACTTCTAAGCCACAGCACCCCCAAGCAAAAAAAGAAGGGAGAAAATATGTATTTAATTTTCCTAATACTCTTTGGCCAATAAAATCCAGAATTCAGAAAGTTCAACAATGTGCAACTAGAGATGGTCTCTGCATCTTTTCATATCTATGCATTTGATCAAAGGCGACTCTTTATTGCCCACATTCGTCTTTTTAACAATGCTAAATACATCCAGGCTTGTCTGATTGCTCCATTCTCTGCCCTTTCATTCATCTGTAGGGATGTGGACAAGCGAATTGTTTCTCTTCCAGATATTCGAGAGATAGGAGAGTATATTGCAGAACTGAAGCTTCACCCAGAAGTGACTGCTAAAGTGCGGGTGATCGTTTCGGCTAACTAGGGATAAGCACGTTCTGGAGTTGTCTTTGGAGGCCCACTTGAATAGAGAAGATGAATTTTTGATGTGTTTATGCAGGATGTACATGGCCAAAGTACTATCAACATCATGAAATCATATGGGCACCAATTGGAGGGTGGCTGTAATCTAATGAAAGTAGAGATGTATAAATCTGATTTACCTTCGGCTGTGCCAATGTATGTTTATTCCTCATTTGAGGGTGGCCTTTTGATGAGAAGCCATCTCTGGACAATTCTTTTTCCATTTTCTATATAAACCCTTTTTTTGGGCAATATTATTTTTTTATTGTCAGTATAATTCTTCTCCTCAGCAACGCCTTTGATTCTGGGAGGCTTGGGACTAATTGGGATGTAGTTGAAAAACTAGTTTAACTGGTTAGTGTTGTCGTAATGTCATTCAGTAGAGTCTCAACATATACCGGGTTAAAAAAAGGCTGCCTGCATCCCACGAGTGAATAGAAAGTTGGACCTACATTGGAGCCCACCAGAATCGCCCCACATATCCTCCTGAGTAGAAGTTTGGTTTCAAACCCAAAGAGAAGTACGCCATGCTTATGTGCTTTGATGATCCACATTCATCAAAGGAACAAAAAGCAATACACAAAGATGGCTGGTTCATCAAACGAACAAAATTTGAAAAAAAATATAACACAATAATATGTTGCTGCCCAGGATCGAACTGGAGACCTTCAGTGTGTAAGACTGACGTGATAACCACTACACCACAGCAACTGATTGTCAATAAGTAAGTTTAAAATGTTAAATATTGGATTCCCAGTAAAATATCGAAATATAAATGATTAAAATAAAATCCAAAGAGCAATTAATTAAAATATAAAAAACATAAACTTGTTGCTGCCCAGGATCGAACTGGAGACCTTCAGTGTGTAAGACTGACGTGATAACCACTACACCACAGCAACCACTTGTTTATATTTTCTCAATTATAATATTAATAACTAAAGTGATTTTTGGCCCAGAGAAATTTGTTTAACCACACTCAAATTTCTTGGTTGCTTAACACAACGTTTACAGGCTCTTTGGGGCCTCATAACTGAGACTTTGCTGCATAAAGGCTCTCCATAACACAATGTTTATGTCTCTGACAGCCCTTATCGTTTTGTTCTGCACCCATGAGATTATTTATACCATGATTTGTTTTATATGGTCGTTTTATAGGTGAAAAGGAGAGGGAAGGAAGGAGGTATGAGAATAATGCATCCACTGCGCCTAGTCAAATACATTTTATAAGTGGATAATATGATAAGGTTTTATAATCGATACGGAGGGGGAATCGAAATTGAAACATCTTTTAATACAGGAAAAAAAAATACCACTAAATTAAGAACTAATTGGCAAATAATATGAATGGTTAATGTGATAATAAACATTTAATGTTACTTTTGTTATATATAAGTAATGAGCCATAACAAATTAGTTATTATTATTATTTTTTAGTACAAGCATGGAATAGAAGAGAGATTTCTCACATACACACAACTATGATGCCGTGGGAATTCAAACTTGAAATTTTTAGTTTGCAAGATAATACCCTTTTCTACTGAATTAGACCCCATTAACTAACAAATTGGTTATTTGTCTAGTTGAATTTATAATATTTCAAAACGTCATTGTCCATTAGTCAAATAGGTGGAGAACATAGCATTACATGTCATGTTAATCAGGCCAATCAATCAATTCAAAATTATTTATGGAAAGTTACTTTAGAACTCACTTTTATCTTTTCCAACTTCCTGAGATAAGGTGAAATAATTTATGATGTGAGACAGATGTAAAAAGTCTGTCACTGAAAAACTGAGAGTTCCTTGGCATCTTTCTTACTTCTAAGATTAGGCATCTTTACTCAACATGCCATTAAAAAAATCCCTGCCCCACCATTTTTGTCCACGCAATTAGCTTCTGCTTAGCATTCAAACAATACCTTTAAATTCATCAATATGAAAAGCATACCTCTTAAATAAAGGGTGTCATGCATCGATCCCTTCATCTCAAATTTTAAAGGCCCAACATGCAACATGGTCCCGTACAATGAATTTGAAATGAAACGTACTACACCATAGAAAGTAGCATACACAACTTTTTTTCTTTAACCAATTGAGAGTTGGATTTGTGACTTTTTCTCAGTTCGGCTTGAATTTGAATTAGATTAGGATTGAATTAAATCACTTTTTATAAAATTATGAGTCTGACTTCTCTCAATGAGACTTGTACGACATAATATATTGAATTATTATCCAATTTAATAATAAGTTCAGTTCAAGTATTTATAAATTCACCAAACAGCGATCATGCCATTAATCTAGTACAAATTTACCCACCAAACGAGAATATACATTTGATTTAATTTTTTTCATACATCATGTTTCACTTTGAACACCGCCTAAATTGTGGAGTTTCTATTCTAATAAAAAAATAGTAGATTACATTAATGAGCAGTTTTCAACTCTCTCCATTCAGCAACTACCATTAGTCCATGACCATGAAAAAACCTAACCCACCAAAATCTGTGAACCAGCTGCATAGTAGTGATTAGGTACTCAATATCTCACCAAACCAACTAATGACAACCACAAAAACAATCACCAAAAATCTCACGACTTAAGTGTCACACAAATGCAAGACCAAATAAACCCATTTTGGTTAATGATTTAGTTAAGTCCAATGTGATTAAAGTTTAATCAACAAGAATGGCCGGCAAATACCCATTTCTGGACAGTGTGACAGCTACCTTAATTAGAGTATTATTATTATTTATTTATTTAATTTTGTCTCTAAGCAAAGTACCCTTTTGGGGTGTCTTTGCTTTTGGTAGTTTGAGCTTGCATGCCATGCCATCGGATTGGAGGAGAGGAGCTGCCTGCTAGCCTGTGGTTTTTGTTCACTCACAGCCATACAGCTGTGTGGAGTTGGAGAGCACGCCACACTACTATTTCCATATATATATTTTTAAAGCGTACGACTTGAAGTGAAAACTGTCCACAGAAAAGTAGCCAAATTTTCAGAACATGCGAGCCAAAACTGACAAAACAAAACACTTCATTTTGAGTAGGACATGTATGAATGGATCAAAATATGTGTCAATATTTTGCTGTCGCATTGTGATTGGTGGTGGTTTTTTTTGAACTCTTTTTTGAGTGGTACTTGTTGTATATACTCAAAACTGCAAAGAGGTCGATTTCTTCACTTCCGTATACAAGAAAAGGACGTCCATATGAAGGATTACATGTCTAATTGGTAATCTAAAAAGATCATAGATTGACTTGGATTGGCATTTAGAGGGTACGTATGTGTGGCTTGAAAATTGGTACCAAATGCAAATATGCTTAGATTTAAAAGTTCATGTATTTTCGTTTCATAGTGTCTTTTTGGACCAACGAGATAGTAAAGAAGATTTGAAAATAATTGAGGCTTTTTTTAATATTAGGAAGAGAAATATAACTAGATGATTAGTTAATTGGTATTGTTATTTTTTTAATATAAACTAAAAGCAAGCCTTATTGACCTTGTTATTTTCTTCATAAACTATACCCCTACTCTAGATGATTGGCAGAGTAGCCAATAAGGAGAATCTTTTTATATAAGAAGGAAATTCACACCATTAATTAAGTTGGTTAGCTCTGGTTTTGAGCATATACTGAATAAATATAATGTGGAGAAGAATAATGGGAGAGGATATATGACAAGGTAACCTCCCCACTACATGTGCCAATGTCAATGATTATCTCCTCTCCCTCTCTCTAAGTGTGTATTTGGACATCTCAATTCCCACGCAATCTCTTTCACATGATTTACTTCCCACATTCACCTAAACGTGCACTTAGCAAACTCTCTTGCGAGTCAAGTAGTGTGAAAGTAACACTCTCTTTGAACCCATTTCAAGTCTCCCATTTTCATCCCTTTATATACAATCAAATCACAATCTTTAGTATTTCGATAACTGTTCGTTGATATCTGATTATTCGTGCATAGATAACTATTTGTTTATAAATTCGTGTGTGAATGATTGACCTGATCTTTGATAACATAAAACTTGATTAGTGATGGGTTACATTCTTGACAACGTGACACATATAGAAAAGGAAATTCTTTGACATAGTAGAGAAAAGGAATACTAAAGAGGAACTCTCAAATGATGACGGAGAAGAAATTGATTTGAAAGGCAGTGAGCTATCACAACAACAATGCGTGAGGGGATTGTGGGTCCAAATGAAGTAGAGTTCACAGTACAGTGGAGTGGAGCTTGGATAAGTTGAAGCTAGCCAAACCGAAAGTGTTTGTGGTATGAGTTAGAGTATCTTTCTAGGGAATATCAATGAATGTGGCATGGGGTGGACCCAAGAGAGAGAGAGAGAGAGAGAGAGAGAGAGAGGATGATGATGATGATTGATGATCTCAAATATAGCTAAAGTGACTTGCAAAGTAAGGGATCATACATACACAGCAGTTGGGTAAATTAGGTACAACTGTTAGAGAGAGTGTTTATATGTCAGGCTTGGAACTAAAAAAACTTGATGAGGTGGACCATAAAATTAAAATAATAAAAATATTGTTTTATTATTATATTTAAGCTAAAATTGAAAAAGAAATGAGAGTGAGAGAGAAAGATACAGGTGGATACATGTGGCATGGCAGTTGCCAACTCTGCTTTGCTATCCATTACTTCTTGTCATTTAATGAAACAGACTGGGAATTGAGAGGGAGAGCTTTTATAGGCTTTTTTTTAGCTTTATTGTAATAAAAATACACACCAAGGAGAGGAAGAACCTAATCCATGACTTTTGGTTGTGGTGGTGGTGGTGCCTAACCCTAGCCCTTTTGCCATCCCATGCCACCACATTGCCTTGCCCTCACTCTCTCACTCCCCACACACACACACACACACACTCTCTCTCTCTCTATCTCTCTCTCTCTCTCTCTCTTGGTGTTATGTGCATAGCTCTCCCACTTAAAAAGAACATAGAAAAAGAAAGGAAAATTGTAAAAAGGAAAAGATGCCTCATCACTCACTTTTCGTGAATGAAAGGCAACCATGAACACTAACCACTTACTTACTCAAAGTATTCACACTTCAACAAATTAGATGAACCAACAAAAATAAATAAACAACAAATTAAAGTGGAAAGAATTGATCAAAGAATTAATATTCCACAATTATACCAATTGACAGTAAGTAATTAATTGAAAAATAATGCTTATAATTCACATTGATAATCTAGTAATTAAGAATGATTTTTTTTTTTTTTTTACTCACTCCATCTCTCTCTCTCTCTCTCTCTCTTAATAATGACAATCCACCAAAGCAGGGGCGTTGAAGACAAGAGTTGTTTGTTGGGTAGGCACAAATTGAAACTTAGAGTCACGATGTTGATGATGATGATGAAGCTGGTGGTGATGATGATCATTGTCTTCTGGTGCAGGAAGGTTTAGATCCAGTGGAAGAACAGTTCTCTGGAGTTTGGTACTTGTGCCAATATTGCTAGGCAAAGCCACCACATGATTAGTACTGTTGTTGGCTGCTGCTGCTGCTGCTCTGTGCCTTCTCATGTGTCCACCAAGAGCTTGCCCAGATGTGAACTCAGAGCCACAAATTGAACACTCATGAATTTTGGGCTTGCTTCCTATTTGGCTTGAAATCGCAGGAGGTGGGCTGCTCTTATATTTGATGAACTGCTTGCTTTGATCTTCAAATTCCTCAAAAGGGGAGGCTGGGATGAAATGGGCTGGTGCTGGTTTTTTCTCCTCTGTGCTCATGGCCTTGGGCTTCTTGTGACTTGCTCTGTGGCCGCCAAGTGCTTGAAATGAAGGGAAGCTTCTGTTACATGTTTTGCACTCATAGACAAAGAAACCAGCCTTGCCCATGTTACTGGTTTGTGCTAGTCTTTGCTCAAAGATCTGCTTTGGGTTAACAGTTACATGATCCCCTTGAGCCAAGAGAATTAGGCAATTGGCCATGTCCTCTTCTTCCTCAGTACTCTCATAGATCTCACCAGAAGTTGTGGGTGATGTAAACGAATTACCATAATAGTTATACTCATGATCTCCTCCCATAGCACCACCACCACCACAGGCGCTTGATGAGCTAGACGTCCCCGTAGCCACGACGCCGTTCGGGGACAGAGGCCTTGGGCGCTTGGTGCGCTTGCCTTTGATCATGATCGCCTGGGATGCTTGATCACTGCTCAAAACCAATTCTTCTTGGCCTTCCATACTCGCAGACCAAAACCCAGAACTTGATTCTGACCAAGAGCTTAGCTTAGAGAAAGAAATAAAGAAAGAGAGAAGTGTTTGATGAAAGAAATGAAAGGTGTTTGATGAGAAGTAAGAAAGGCAAAGGCTGAGAGAGAGAGAGAGAGAGGGAGAGAGAGAGAGAGAGAGAGAGCAATGAAGGGAAGCAAGGAAAGAAGAGTGAGTGTGGTTGGTATATATAGTGAATGGTAAGAAAGTTTTGTGGGGTCAAAAGCCGCCCCTCCGCTCACAGTTAACCATAAATTAGTCTGCCACCAAAATCTTCCTTGCGTTTCCAACCTTCGAAGTGTTACTACCAAGAAAAGTTTGTTCTACTTTCACGCGAATATATTGTACGTCAACATTTATTTCAATTGGAGTCATGTGTTATCTCCTCTAGCATCATGAGAGGGCTAGAGAGGAAAAGGGGGAGACATATTTTTACTCACTATATTTTTTTACCACATATCATATAGAAGTCATCAGATCTATATGAACAAGACTCGTTTAACGTAATCAGGTTAAAGTAAATAGTAAATATGGTAAATGTAGAATATACTACTCTGCCAAGTATTAAAAGGGTAGATAGATTTTTTAATGATTAGGTGCTTGGTTTGTTGTTTTGTAGCTAAACTAAAAGAGATGACTCGTTGGAGTGCATGGCAAAAAGGTTTGCTTTCTATTATTGTTTACACAATAATCCTATTGTAGAGTGTTAATATAGTTTGTTGTAGTGTAATGATATGATTGTAGAGAGAGAGAGAGAGAGAGAGAGAGAGAGAGAGAGAAAGAGAGAGGAAATGAAAATTAGAAAATCAGAAAATCAGAAAATTAGAATGGAAACAGTTCAAGAATGGTTGGTACAAACGTTTGGAGTCGGTTTCACACTCTCTTTCTCACATAGTAAGCCAACAAAAGTCACGAATAAACACACCCATTAAAGCAAAGGAGAATTGCACGTTAAAAGCATGGCTACACCTCATTCACTTCATGTCCTCTTAAAGAAAAGTACCACTACTTCTAATCTATTGAGTAATGGGAGGAGATTCGGGTGGCTTTCAAGCAAACCCGCTACAACTTTTTTTCTGTCAACTATTCTTTCTTTCTTTGCTCACCTGCTCTCTCTCTCATCTAAAGCTCGTGCCAATAAGCTCTCTCTAAGCATATGTTTGGGTTTGCAGGGCACCAATTAAGCCACCACAGTGCCCAGCCTAGCAAGCAAAAGAAAGGAACATCATTCAAGCACTGTGAACAAGTCAAGTAGGCTTTGGTTAAGTGATAAGTAGGGTATGTTTACCATACAATACAAGTATATATGCACACGGGCATTTGGTGACTAATTATCCTCATCATCATCTTGTTTAAAAGCAATTTGACACTTGCAGCTAATTAATTTGTGATGCCTCGACTTTAACCGTATTTTAGCATTTATTCTGATGCCATACTATAAAGCGAAGTCAAAATTTGCTAATTTAGTAAATTCAATACATTAATAATGCCAAATACATCATAACGGAGACTAATTAAGCATCCCATGCCAAATTCGGTTGACCTAACTCGTTATTTTTATCTTGCACAAGATCATGGGCATCTTCGTTACCATTTTCGTTATCGTCTAAACTTTTTTACACATTAATTAGTAGTCGTATATCATTAATCTTCAAATCCATCGAATTTTTAACTTTTTTTAAGGTTGAAGTAATCATTCAATTTATATATATATATATATATTTCTCTCTCTCTATCAATTTCCCAATATAGTTTCACGCATGAAACTATTAAACCGAAAATAGGATGAAATGCGTGCAAAGTAAATTAAGAGTGGCCCATTTTAAGGGCAAATTAGTGAAAAAACCTTTTATTATTCATCGATAATATTGTACACGAGTTCCTCTATTTATTCAGATCATGAAAAAATAGATAGTGCTATATTGACTTATTAATTTGTTAGCGCTTTTAATGCCGCGCTACATATCCACGTATATAAACACTATAAGTTGAAATTTGTTAATTGCTTTGCGAATGCGATCGTTGGGCGGGAAAGAGAGAGCTTGAGAAGAAGTGGAGTGAGTTAGTCGGCATTAAAAAACAGAGATGGACCAACATTTAAAAAGGAAATGTGGGAGCTATTTCGCTATAAAACTCGGTTGCCTTTGCAACTTACAACCTCGAAGTATCTATTTTTCGGTTTTTTTTTTTCTAAAAAAAAAAAAAAGGAAAAAGAAAATTCGAGGCCATGTTGACGGGGCACCCATTGCACACTGATTGAGACTCAGTGTATTGACTTTTAAATGGTTTTCTTATAAAATTATTCATTCAAACTTCTAAAATCAAAATGTAAAGGAAAGTCTCAGAATAACTAATGAAGTTTTAGGTAACTTCTTCACGACTTCATCATCCAGTGTGGTTCATGTACCGTTGACCAACTTTTTTTTTTTTTTCCTAAGCAGCCACCCATTCATCATCTGCTACATTATTTGTTTGGTGTGCATTATTCTTTCCCATTTGTTTTTCCCCCAATCACTAGAGTGCATTCATTTTAGATCCATGTATTTTTAAATTTAACTAGAAGAATGATACGTTAACTGTGAAATATAGTTTTGGCGTATGTGATTTTTTTGAGTATAGGCGATAGTTTAAATTAAAGGGAAGTGGGTTTCTCTCACACACACAACTGATGACATGGGGGTTCGAGCTTAAGACCTCTGGTCAGTAAATTAAGAACCTTTTTCATTGGGCTATAAGTCCACAAGTCGTGTATGTACATACGTACCGTCTTTACAAAAATTATGAAATTTATTTTGTCGCAGTTAGATGTCTGAATAATTTTATATTGGTTCATTTTGATTCTTTTTGTAATAGAGACCTTTCAATGACTAATTTTCTAAGTGGATAAATCATAATTCGCAGTAGCTCCACAAAGAATCTGTATTAATGAAGATTAAAAAAGAAAAGAAAAAGGTATAGTAAATAAAAGGATGAATTATATATTATAATTAAAAATCAGGGCATCAGTTATCAGTGTGAAACACTTCCAGTTGGAGCAGTGGAATAAAGAATCTATCTAACCGACAAGCGCCATTAACGGATTTAAGCATATGCCTTTCTTCCTCTGTAACGAAGCATGCACGAACCTCTTTGCACTCAGAATAACAAAATTAAGATCGTGGCTTGTAACAACATATATTCGAATTTTGTTGTTTTTTCTTGGACTTTTATTTTATTTTCTATTTGTGTGTAAGATCAACTAAGGATCCATGGCCACATGATCAAAGACGTGGGTGCACCTATTCCTACGGCACAAGCCATCCTCTTCAAAAGTCCATATTAGGTTTTGGATCTATCCCCTTGGTTACGTGGGAAAAAAGCATAAATCATAGACCCTTCTGTTCGTCAAACTATCAAGTTGATAAATCATAGACCCAAAAAAAACATATGCATACAAGGAGATGCTCATTGCAGATGAAATCTAAATTAAGTAAGAAGAGAGGAGAGCAGTGGGACGACATTGAGGAGGCAAAGGAAGGCAGATATTCTTGGCGTAACAGATGAATGTGTGGTTATTAGTCGTGTGAGGCACGTAAGTGAAGTAGTAGAAGTAGTGTGTGATGCTGCTAAGTGCTGCTGCTGTTGCTGTTGCTGTTGCTTATAAAGCATAAAGTATAAGGGTATGTGGTGTACCAAAAATATAAGATATTCTTCTTCTTCTTTGTGCGTATCTGTACTCGGATTAATTCAGAAAAAAAGATTTCGGCAAAAGAGGGAATATTGGAGGAGAATAATGCCTATGGTCCTATGCCTGAAATTTGCAATAATAATCCCATCATTTATCAGAGACGCAGAAAATCACTTTGACTACAACTTTACTCTTTTTCTTTAGAATCTCATTAGTCATTAAGCTTCTTTTTCTTACCTAAGCACAACACTCAAGCAATTTATAACCCTATTATATAGTGTAAAATACGTCCATATCTTGCATTATAAGGCATGTTTGGGGTCCTAACTTATATGTAAAGCCGAGGTATACTTTTTTCAATTGTATAACTCAACTAGCTCTCGATCACTTAACAAAAGGGAAACTTCTAACTCAAGTGGTAAAACATGTACTCTCGTATATTGAAGGTAAAGGGTAAAAGGCTAAACTCTTATCCTCTTCATTCATGAATAAATAAATAAATTGTTCGAGTGTGACATATTCAATTTATATTATTTTTGGTACAAATATTCAATTTATATATAGTTTCTGAACATGCCATAAGGCATTTCGAAATTTTCAGAATTTCATAAAAGCATTTTGATTCTGATTCCAAAATTCAAAAAAGAAATGGAAGACATTCATTGCCCAAATTTGTTTATAAAAAAAAAAACATTTTCAGGTTGAATTTCCCTAACCATGTGTATTGAAAAGGTACCATATCATAATCTCCACGCAAAAAGTATCAGAAAAAAGAGCTAATAAGCTCTAGTTTGAGTGGTCAAAGAAAGCTCCCTCAGAAAATATAAATAAGAATAATATTAGCATGGGACAAATTTATCCTAATTTATACTTGGTGATTGTAACTTGTTGTGCACGTTGTTTGGAGTTGGATGGAGAAAGTGGGGACCCTAAGCTATATATAAGCCAATTCATATATAGTTTTGTGAATTGAGTGCTTTACTTAGTCTCTGGGGTTGGAGGCTTGAAACTCACTCCACTTTTTTCCACAGTTGAGATGTCACTGCTTGGGGAGAGAGTGAGAAGCTTGTGACTTGTGAGCCACTCATCGTCATGAGAGCTAAGTGTTTTGCAACCAAGCTCGTCCTCATAAAATAATCAAAAGCTAACAAACCACGCTAGATCTGCTTTTTTTGGTAGTTTTTTTTTTTCTTTCTTTCTTGGTTGTCAGTGAACTGACTAACTGTCTTTGCAATTTGAAAATTATTATTAAAGATAATGCAAACAAAGTGATGCCTGAAGTCTTCATGATATTTTGGTAGGTAGTACACCATGCTTGGACACTGACAGACTAAGCAAACCACATACACTACTTCTTTGAATTTACTTCAATTTTATTTTTTGTGTGGTAAGAGTAATGCCAAAGGTATGTGTATTTACTAGCATTAAAATAAGAATTGACAGAAAATGTACTAATATACATATCAACTGTTTCGCAAGAGAACAATTTGCCTTTGTGCACATTTTTTATGACATAATAATTCCCGCATGTACCAAAAAAAGTTGATTTCCGATGCCTAAACTTATAACGGCATTAATAGTTTTCATAATGCCGATGCTAAATATGATTTACATCATCCGAGTTCTATACTATGCTGATGCTTATTACGACTTACGACATCCCAAAAACCACAAGTACTGTTACCCTGTTGTTTTATTTTTTTTAACTTCAGTCTTTTCGCCTGTTGCATATTTAGTTTATCTTAGAGTATCAACAAGACACCATATCATATGTTCCAATTTATGTTGCATCACAGCAGCAAAAAATAGCAAAGTACAATAGAACAAAATAAAATTTAGAAACTTAAAGTACTCAAGGGCTGCTACCTGCGAGCCTAATTACAAGAAGAAACCAAATTTATACACACCTAATTATCCTATACAAGTCAAGTTCTCCATATGTAAACACAGATATACCTTCAGCATCACCAAATAAATCTTAAACTTCACATCTGCATCTCTTCCACTTTTACCACTACCACCAAACTCCTCGTCACATAACCCACCATTCTCCCTCCTTTTGAAATCTGTCATTTAGTATAAGGAACAAATTGATCAAGCACAGACTACATGCCATTACTGTTAATCAAATCAATCGTTTTTCACTGGACTAATTTTTGCACAGACTAATTTTTGCTCATGTCTTTATACACTATTAGTCTTATTATTTATAAAATCGATGCCTAATATATTAACAACATTGGTTTTTAGATTCGTCAATGCCTATGTGGTGTGGTTTAAAGTAAAATTTGGCATAGTGTCTTAATGTTCAAATTGACAATGCACGTTTTTTATGACAGGACAATTCACGCTCTTAATGTTCAAATCTTAATGTTTAAATTGACAATATACCAATGTACGTGTTTAAGTTTAATTAACTAACTGTTAGGCAACATAACATATTTTTATCATGAACTTTTTCTTATAATATGACCAAACTTAACTAATTCTGGCACACTGCTATCACAAATTCAGCCACTCATGCCCAAATTATATATAATATAAAGATAGCAGATAAACGATTCTCAGGCGCAGAAAAGTTCATGTGGCTAGTTGAGCGAGGCACGATAATGTAAGAGAGCAATGAAGCCATTAATTTCGTGTTTGGTGATGTGGAATTGGATGGTTGTTGTGTGGGTGGTGGACGAAACCAAAGCATTCTCACCTTTTTACATATAATTTTCGGTTCGAGTGGATAAATATTTCTTAATTTTATTTGAAGGGTGTTCACCTGTTCCTCCTCCCCGATTATCGGCCAAAAAAGAACATAAAAAGAAAACTTCCCCCTCAATTATCTCCTCTGACCATATAGATCACATATATTTTAACCTACTTTGAAACGTTCTCCATTTAATTTCTATCTATCTCTCCCTCTGAAGCAATGTCCAATGACCCCTCCACTTCCTCCACTCTAGAAGACGATCAAGACAGCATCAATTCCACCACCACCACCACCATCACCCCAACCTCAACAACTACCACTTCAGTCTCAGCCTCAAATTCATCACATAACTCATCCCTCTCCAAATCCCAATCAGCAATCCAATCCCTCCCAACCATTCTCCCCTCTCTCCCTCCTTCCCTCTTCTCCTCCTCCAATCCTACCCGCTCCCTCCTCCATGACCACCACACAGCATCCCACATCTCCTCCCTTCTCCGCCAACCCGACTCCGGCGCAGGCGACAACAACCTCTGCCGCTGGCTCTACGACACCTTCCAATCCTCCGATCCTGACCTCCAACTCCTCGTCCTTCGCTTCCTTCCCATCATCGCGGGCATCTACATCTCCCGTGTCGCACTCCGTGTACCCCTAGCCGGCCTTGAGGCCGTCCTCTTAGCCCTCTACGCCCACGAAACCGCAACACGTTCTGGCCACTCCATAACCGTCAGTGTCCCCGACTTGTCTCATCCCAGTCTCTACCATGAAACCAAAGCACCCGCTAAAAACAACTCCACAGGCCTAAAGTTGGCTGTCATATCTCCAAGTTTGGAACCCTACGGTACAGTGAGGTCCACAAGGAGGGCTAGGATTGTTGGGGTTGCACTAGAGTTGTACTATAGCAAGATACATGAAATGCCAGTGCAGTCGAAGATCGAATTTTGTGAGTTTTGTAGGGTTTGGGCTGGCCAAGACGGCGAAATGTACAAGGAGATGACTGGTAGTAGCTGTAGCAGTAGGAGTGAACGCAAAGAAGAGGATGGAAATGGAGAAAAGGAGGGGAGTATTCCTCTGCCATGGGAATTGATGCAACCGGTTTTGAGGATATTGGGTCACTGTCTTTTGTGTCCAAAGCAAAACAAGGAGTTGGTTGATAAGGGCAGTGAGGCTTGTAGGAGTTTGTATGCCAGGTCTATGCATGATATCAATCCCAACGCTATTTTGGCAACTGGGAGTCTTCTTAGGCTAACCAAGCAAGCATTGGACTCCAAGGATGATTTTGATCCAACTGAGATTCCTAAATCTCGAGTTATTAGTATCTAGGTTCTCATTCTCCTCCTGATAATCAACAAATTATAAGTTCAGTTAATTTTTAAAACTTTATTTTAAGACAATATCAAATTCCAAGTTTATTTGCCCCATCCAAATGCACCGTCATAGTCTTACTCTCTCTTCTAGCGTTTTGATCGTGTTTCTATATATGCATATATATATTGAGCTGACTTGGTGGACCACAACAAGATTGATAGAATAATAAGGGAAAATGATTTATGTTGACTTCTTATATTCAATTCTTGCATGTTTTGGGTTCCTTGTAATTATATTTGTTGATGTGTTCTTCTTTTTATTTATATATAAGCGATAGTCTAAATTATTCTAATCCTTGTAATTATATTGAAATGATTGTTGATGTGCTTTTTTTTTTTTGAAGTCATCTTCTAACCTTTACCTACACTACCTCCTCTCCTATATATTTTCAGCAATTCCATTTTCCCTCAATCAGTTTTGGAATTTCGATCCCTTAACCCACATATCTTCTCACTAAGCCAAATTGGTCATAACTGTGAGAATGTGAAAGTAAAAAGTCTCACATTGGAAAGTTGATAAACCTAGCAAGGGCTTATAAGGAGTTCAGCTACTCCCCTCATTGCCAATTGGTTTTGAGGTGGAACCTCAACTTCCTTCACTAACAAGCTCTTATGAATTCATAAATGAAAAATATAAACTATAGAGGATTATTTGATAAATTATTGCAAGTATACGTATATTAATGTTGATTGACATCATAAGCTAAAATAAAAGATTAATTCATTGCATTGATGGACTTATTCTTCCTCTTTTATTTTCCATCAAAACTCATCATTATATCTACGTTGTTAAAGGATATTCTTGCCACTGGTTTTGATGATTCTCTTTTATCACGTATTTACATTGATGTAAACACCTCCAAGCAATAAAAGCGTGTCGTTTGCCAAATATTCGGCCAGAATTTGCAAACCAAGATCATTGTCTGCAGATTTGCAGGGAATGTTCATGCTTTGCCCGCCCCTAGCTTGTTGGTAATACGGACAGTCACTCTTGGCCATGGCCACCCGCAAGCTTGTTGGCAAAGCAAAAATAAAACAAATATTACAAAATTGTTTATAGTTTTCATTCTTCATAAATACTCAGTATGCAATACAAAGGTAGTGAATGAAGTCTCTGCAAGGCCAAAGTTTATATATGAAGCTTTCGAGTATGCTCATGTTATTTATTGAACTCTTCGTTTGTTCGTTATTTTTGTTGATGTGTTTGGAGTTGGTCAAAGAAAAAAGAGCTAATAAACTCTAGTTTGAATGATCAAAGAAAGTCCCTCAGCCTAATTTATTTTTGGTGATTGTACCTTGTTGTGCATGTTGTTTGGAGTTGGAGGGAGAAAGTGGGGACCTTAAGATATATATTGATACAGCGAGATATAAGGAAATAGGGAGATCAAACGATAACCCTACAATTAACATGTTGGAATCCAGCAGAGAAATTGAGTAAACCTCAAATATATTGATTAAAAATAAGATGAATTAATTGACAAATACAACGTCATGAGTTGGCTTAAATAGAAAACACAAAAAATAATAAAAATCATATCTAAAATCATATTAAGAAAATAATATCATAATAGATAACTTATTCTTAAAAATATTAAATTAAACATTAAATTAAATACAAATTTTGATAGAAAATTCCAACTATACGCCTTCCTTCTTTTCATAGTGCCATAATTGACATTTAATTGTAATTTTCCTCTCTTACACGATTTCCTTTCAACTTTGAACCATTTTATTTTAATTAATTTTTCACACTATAATTGACCTATATTTCCTCTTACATCATATATATAAGCCAATTCATATATAGTTTTGTGAATGGAGTCTCTGGGGTTGGGGACTTGAAACTCACTCCACTTTTTTTAACAGTTGAGATGTCACTTGTGGAGAGAGTGAGAAGCTTGTGACTTGTGAGCCACTCATGGTCATGAGAGCTGTGTTTTGCAACCAAACACGTCCTCATAAAATAATCAAAAGCTAACAAACCACGCTAGATCTGCTTTTTTTGGTAGTTTTTTTTTTCTTGGTTGTCAGTGAACTAACTGTCTTTGCTATTTGAAAATTGTTATTAAAGATAATGCAAACAAAGTAGTATTCATGATATTTTGGTAGGTAGTACACCAGACAGACTAAGCAAACCACATACGCTACTACTTTTAATTTCCTTCAAAATTAAAATAAGAATTCACCCTTTAATTAATATCTAGAATAAAAATGAACTAATATACATATCAAACTGATTGGCAAGAGAACAATTTGTCTATTTTTGTGCACGTTTTTTATGACATGACAATTCACGTTTCAAATTGACAGTACGTGTTTCTTATGACATGACAATTCATGCTCTTAATATTTAGATTGACAATATACCATGTACATGTTTAAGTTTAACTAACTGTTAGGCAACATAACATATTATTATCATGAACTTTTTCTTATAATATGACCAAACTTAACTAATTCGGGCACACTGCTATCACAAATTCAGCCCCACTAATAAAGATTCTCAGGCACAGAAAAGTTTATGTGGCTAGTTGAGCGAGGCACGATAATGTAAGAGAGCAATGAAGCCATTCAGTTGTTGTTTGGTGATGTGGAATTGGATGGTTGTTGTGTTGGTGGTGGAGGAAACCAAAGCATTTTCACCTAATCAAAAGAATGAATATATGATTGAGTCGGATAGTGGCAAGACTGCACTTGATAATGCGAATCTAGAATTTATTCGAAGTCTGAGCATAATTTTTTGGATTTTGAATTATGATCTATTTATGCAGGTTACACACTAAATAGAAGGTTTGTGGACATGAAATTTACAAAATAAGGAAGGTTGACCCTTTATGGTTTGGTAAATGATATTACAACATACCTCTTGTAGCTAATTTACACGGCAATGTTTCCAAATTAATTTTCACTACTTAAGCTCCTAATCTTCAAGTTCGGGTGATTGAAGAGAGAAGAAAGAAATTTTTGAATACTCTGCGTTTTATTTTATGTGATGAATATAATCATCGATGTTGGTTATATATTCCTAAGGCATAAGGATACAAATTTTACAAAGTATATTAGAATGTTATATAAATATCTATTAATATAGTGATATTTAATTTACAAGTTAATTAATAACTTTTTTTTACTATTCCATTTTACTGTTAAAATAATAATAAAATATTTATTATATTTCATATGCATTTTATTTCATATATTTAAATATATTTAGTTATGTTTAATATTATATAAAACAAGCGCCACCGGCATCACCCACACCCCCCATCTCGTCACCAACTTACCATTAGAATCCCTACCACCAACATCAGATACGATTATATCACCACTCCCGCTATTCACACATCTATTAACCACCACATCTGATTATAGATTCATGCCCTCTAAAAAGATATTAAATTTTGTGTTTAAATTTCATTATAGGTATACCAAACATGTTTGTGGTAAAATAGGAAC
Organism: Prunus mume; assembly: GCF_000346735.1. The sequence continues at coordinate 7,537,700 of NC_024126.1, read as the reverse complement.
ATTAATTTCCATTCTTGCAACCACTTACTCAAAGAGCTACCCAACCATTAGAATTCGTGGTAAAACTATTATGCAGGAATTTCATGATCTTTCCTTACCCAAAAAGCAAAACCTCTACCATCTTCGCATGCATTATTTTACAAAAAGAAGAAGGATCAAATAGGGTTACGTATTGCATGAAACTACTAACAAATTGTTTTCATTACACCAACCTCACGAAACATGACTCAGTGTAGCATTACACTCTTGACTATTTACCACCCAAAAGCCTAACAAAAGGACACACAGAAAAAGCTTAACGCTGCCAATTCAAGCAATCTCAAGAATCAGATTCTCTCTCTCTCTCTCTCTCTCTCTCTCTCTCTCTCTCTCTCAATGTGCATTAGATCTAACTTCCATCAAACACATGACTTTCAGTACTAATTAAAGTCATCACTATTACTAGTGCCCACTAATTATCTCAACCGAAGAAGATAATATATAAGATAATTAAAAAGGAAAAATAATAATAATTAAGGCTTTCCCTCTAACCACAACCACCACAACCACAAGGACTTTGTGCCAAACTTCTTTTATACCTTCAAATTAGGCTCTTACATACTCAAACTCTTTTTAAACCTATCTGAGCGTAATGGTTGAGTTAACTACAAAAGGTTTGGCTAAGCACAAGTTGAAAATTGACAACATTTGCTAAGCACGAGTTGAAAATTGAAATTATTTAACACATCAATGTTTCGAGCGTACTTCTGGAGGGCTCCGATTGGCAATCATATATATTCAAGAAAAACCTGGAAGCACTTTGTAGGCTTGTAATACCATTGCAAGATATTTCGTTAAAACTCAAAGGAACATTTAGATTGCACATGACCTCACCGCCAATCTCATGATATCTTTGTGAGGGTGATGTTGTCACACCCCAACCCTCGGATTTACAAAACCTTGGGTTACGATGTGATTCACATCTTAATTATAGAATTGAATACAAACTATAACTAAAATGTGAAGAAGACATTTAAATAAATAAAATAGATATTTCACATAAAATATTCAGCAGAAACGCGGAAACGATAACGTTTGAAACCATAAGAATTTTACATTATTTTACAAGTTAGAACTACTCGAGAGTTCACTTAAAGAGTAGCTCATTATTCAACCACAAGCTATGTTACATTCTATAGACATGCCAAAAATCATCACAAGCTCTAGATTTCAGGTTCGGTACCTGCAAAATCTATTAGGGGGTGAGCGAAACCACAGCTCAGTAGGGACATAAACCTTTTTACTATAAATTGACATAATTAAATTAAGTGACAAATAATCAAGCAGCCAAATTTCACATTATTAGTAACAATGCATGAATGCTCTTCATCTAATCCCGTTAATTCATATAACTGGACAAGCAGACCTGCACGTCCCATACCATGCTTATACCACTTGGTCCCGAATGCCCATTTATATGAACTAACACCCATTTTAATCATCCCATAATTCCCCCTTTTGTTAGTCATCTTGTCTAACTCCCTTTCGCCAGTCCCGAATCACCCAATAAAACTCATGTGCACTGTGGGATCCCTGAGACCTGGTACCTGCCAAGAGTTAGACTCAACTACACAAAAGACCATTCCCATTACCCTCTTTTTCCACCATTATTTTCTCAACCCAAGAACTCCAAATAATTTCCATGACATTATATAGTTCACATATC
>NC_024126.1:7501402-7522344 GCF_000346735.1 Prunus mume | reverse complement strand
TTGAGGGGCCACCCCCTTTTCAGGTGAATGGGGGCTGCCCTAGCTCCCCCCTTGCCATGGCTAAGGGCAATATGGGTGGAGTTGCTCTTATGTGACGGTAGAACATTAGGTTTTGATTTATGTGTGGCATCCTTGTGCACGTACCATGTTAATCTTCCATGTATCGTTCCGGTTTTGTCGGATGTAGGCATAGCAACTCAAGTCAATAACAAGTTTTCACTCTCACAACGCACTCAGGCCAATAGACACTATAGAATCATGCTCATTCTTATGGGATAAAGGACATCATTAATCCAATCTTACTGCTTTCTAAAGTCAAAAGCAAGTTCCCCACTCTCATATTGCAACCATAGCAACTCAAGTTTATTGAGATCAAAATATTCCACAAATGTTATAATGACCTTGTCCATAATATTACATTACACCCTCAATAGATTAGCTCTATATGAGAAACTTTTGAACCACTGCAGCCAAATCTTCATACCAAACTGATTTGAAAAGGATGTTGTCGTTACACTGGTGTCAAACCAACCACACCTGCAAGCCAAGAAAAATGAAGAAAATTGAGAATTTAATGAAATCATGGAAACAGGCCAATAAGTTCCATATATGCTGCAGTGTTGCAGGAGAACATGTTCAAGAAAAAATTCAACAATACCATGTGATTATGTCATTAGATGGGGTTCACAAAATGAAAGTTCAACTAATATCGGCACTTGAAGCACTATGCATCTGTACAACTAAAGTAAACTTTCCTTTTTGATGCTTCTAAACACATAGCATATCCAGCAAAGATCAGAAACTATATTCCCAATTATCACTCAGTTCACTCATATAAAACAAATTATCGCCTAATTAACCATCCTCATCCTAACTAGGATGCATGAAAGCATTTTTCACGGGAAATAGCATTCATGGGACTACCTATTAGCTAAGAAGGAGCAGAAAATCATATACTAGTTCCGTTCTTCCTATGTTGAACACAGCTGCTATATGCCTAATGCAAGTATCTCTGTTATACGTCTACCTATAATGTTGTGACTAAAGCCTATTATATAGAGCAGCAAGAGATAGAACAAATAATGAAGAGTAGACTGCCATGACCATAACCAGAATGAAACGCACAAAATACTCACTCTCAACCTTTGTTCACTCACTAATTCACTAGAACTACAGTTTAATGAGAGGGATGCTCCAAATGGTTCTCAAAGCCTTCTTAATGAGGCTAATGATGAGAAAAATAAATCCTAGGATAATGGCAATTGATGAACCGTTACCGAAACCCATTAAACATGTTCCATGGCCTCATGAATGTACCCTTTAGAACCTAGCCATTAATCAACAAGTATCTCAGATGACCCTATACCCAAACGGTTTGACCAAACCCATCTTACTTGTGCCCAACAAAAGAAGTGGCAGTTTTTTAGGTGACCTTGTGAGTTGGCTTAAGTCCTTCAATTATTTTAAATTGCAACAGGCATCCAGATGTTGGGGCAAACAACAATTTCCACCCATAGATTGGGACATGAAAGATTTCATCAGCAGATGTAAGAACTGGAACTCATCATTTCTATGTTTTTAATTAAATTAGTTGGCTGTGAATTATTAAGACGATTACAGAGTTTTGGATATATTCAACTGAAAATACAGCCCGTATACCTTTTTCTAATTTTTATCTGAGGCCAGTTCATCTTCACATTAGAACCCAAAATAGTCAATTCTCATTATCAATATTTACAAGCCAAAGCAAAACAATGATTTTTATTATTATTATATAGAAGATTCTCAAGACCCCAATTAAACATGGAAAATGGTTAGCAGATCATCTTGGAAGGGTTTCTAATGCTATAATAAAGACATGCATAAATATAACATTCTCCCCCAAATTCACCCAAAAGAATGTTGACAAACGGTAGATGTTTCCCAAGTTTCTATGCATAACAAACTTGTTGATCACAATTTCATATTTTACAGTACCTTAACACAGGTAAGGCATATGGGCATTTTTTTTACTCTTTTTTAACATACAGTAATCAAATTACTTTTATTTCGCTAAATCGAGCACCTATTTAGTTCAACAAATAAATAAATAAAATTAATGATTGAGGTGGAATAAACTTGAAGCAAATAATCAAAATCATGTTATGAATCATCTGTTATGCACAATGGTCCATGTCTAGTGAAATAATTACCCTATTTCCCGAAAAAAATTATTCATCATCATCAACTTATCATATTCTTCCAATTCACAGTTACATAAAGGAGCAATAAACAACATATAATCTTCTTCCAAACAGGAAAACAGAAAAGGGACTGAAGGAAAGAGAAATAAATGTGAATCAGAATTTTCTTGCTTACCACATGCCAATCTTCCACCTGCATTGCCAGTGCTTAGACTAAGCTCGTGTCCACCTACAAATGCAACCCAAAAGTGATTGAGGAAAGAAATAAGAAGAATTTGAAAGGAAGCATCAAAGTTAGTAACAAAGTTCCCTGATCCTAAACTCACATAGGGGGTCGGTCATATGCTAAAAACTTGCTTCTACTCCATCCCCCAAAAAAGAACAAGGGAAGGGAGGAGACAACTTTTTCTGTTTAAATTTCTTGTCTTTACCCACCAACTGTTTAGTTCAACCATATAAACCATTGCATGTAAAGTTTGCCCCACTCATCCTTTAAATGTACTAACAAGTTTCTTCCACAAGCTAGATTACATATATACTTACCCTTTCCAAGGTCATCCTCAAGCTCATGAACGACAAGTGCTCTTCCAATTACAGCATTAGGACCAGTTAATGGAATCTACAAATTTAAGCCAAAACCAAAAACTGAGTAATCATATACTACTTGGGTGGGAACACAATACAAAGTGTGAACATAAAAATTGTCAGACACCACAACCAAACCTGTATGAAAATAAAGATAAGCATGCCCTGAGCTTACAAACATTCTTATAGAAGAACATTACCCAAGTTTAATGATTACCTGGTTATCCACGATTGTTGCCTCTGCCACCCCTGCATCCCCACAATATATCTCTTAGTACATTAACTGCTATGGAAGATTGAAACAAATTTGTAAATGAATTTAAAAAATGAATTACCATTGGCATTAGCAACTATGTTTCCCAGGTCACCCGCATGACGGATTTCATCCTCAGGAGCACCATGTGTCAAATTTTTAGGATTGAAATGTGGTCCTAATATTTAGAATTAATTGTAAAGTTATAAGGAAAAGACAAATTCATTACAATGGCTTAAAAAAAAAGAATCACAAATATAACTACATCAACTGAAATATTATAACTTTAACAGTTTAAGCTTGAAACAAAAGCAAGCCATACCTGTGGATATGCATCCATTTGTTGTGTCACCGTACTCATGCTACACAAGAAAGAAAAACACTTAGGTATTGCAAGTTTACTAATCCACAGATGACAGAAGCTAATGCAGAAACACTTACTAAGTGGAACCCATGAGGCCCAGGAGTAAGTCCAGTAATACGAACATTCACAGTTGTAGGCCCTAGGAACAGTACAACACGATCAGTGATGAGCAGTCATTGCACCATGAAATGCCATTGAAATTATGAGTTCAGACTACCTTCACACCTAAGCTTTTGAGCATGGAATTCCGACCGCTCACTCACAATTAAAGGAAGCATTGAAACAGCAATAAACTAAATCAAATATAAACTCAACTTTGAAAAAGTTGACTACCCTCATTTTCATAATTGTCAACGAAGAGAAGTCAAATTTAGAAACAAGAAAATCTATACATTGGACTAAGGATTTAAGATAAAGAACCTATTCACTACCCAATAATGCAGAACTAAAATTCAGTTCTAATCCACTAAAGCTTCCACCAACACATCATTTTTTCCACATTTTCATTCCCTCAGACATAGAGAATGTAAGAATGGAACCAAGCAGAATTAACAAGTTAAGGATAAAATAAAACAATCGGAAACACTACCAAAAAAAAACCCAAGTGAGAGAAGAAAAGAAGAAGAAGCAGATTTCGATTAGAAAATCGAAGATATAAGGGGAATGAAGGGTAGGCATAAGAAGAGACCATCGTCTTCTTGGCTTAAGGTGACGACCCCTTCGACACTGGAATTGCCCTTGAGGACAGCGACGGCTTTCTTGGTGGCGGCAACCACAGTGAGAGGCTTATGGGCTGCGGCGAGAGACATGGATTGGAATTGGGATTTGAGTGGGAGCTTAACAGAGAGGCCATGAAAGGAGGAGTGAGGAAGTGGGTGAGAGTTAGGGCTTTGAATTTGGGAGAAGAGAGTGGGAGATGAGTAGGTTGAGAGCATCAAAGTGTGGGCTGCCATGGCTGCCAAGGCTGCTTGCATTGCTTGTTTGGGTTGGTTTGTGGAGGTGGATGATAGTGAGATGAAATTGAAGATGATGTTTTGAGAGTGAGCTTTTGTGGTCAATGAGGAGGTGCCACTCAGGTGCTTTGGTGCGGTCCAATCTGAGGCCGAGTTGGGATTTATCTGGGCCTTTGGTTCTTAGTTTGTCTATTGGTGTGGTCGTTGATTATTTTTGGCTGAAACATCTTATTATTGAATAGGTTCTCCAAATTAAAAGAAATTATATAAATGCTAAAAATAAGGGATTTGACAATTAAGATAGATGAAAATTGAAATAGTCTGAGTGTTTGGTAAACTTGTTGTTAAAAGTGACGTTGTTATAATGATCAGTTTCTGAGCGTATGGTAAATTTTTGTGTGAAAGTTTTGTTATCTGTGTATAATGACTAAAATGGCATTATGTTGAAATGATTTTTCTATTCAAGTGTTTGGTATTTAAAAAAAAAAAAAAATAGTTCCACTTTCTCCTGCATATTTTTTGTGTGAAATATGTTTCCATCACACCATAAAAATTATTTTAAAAATAATAAATTATCATAACAAAAATATATCTGTCATGCTGTAAGATGGTCCTGTTGAAAGAAAAATTTAGAAAGGAAGAAAATCACTGTATTGCATATCCAATTAAAAGTGTACACTGGTTTATGTAGGATTCAAGACATAAATTGCTGATAAAGGATACCATAACAGAATTGAACAGCCATTAATCTAAATGCCTAATTATCAACTTATATTAGCCATAAAGAATATAATTGTATTACATATTCAAATGAAATGAATAACTGGATTTATGTAGACTATATGCCCAATAAGCAGCCCATACTCATGAGACAATTGCAGTGACAATCACTGGTGGATCCAGGAATCATCCTTCCTGGGGGGCAAGAACTTGTAAACTCTGGTCTAGCAACAACCTGTAAAGTTTGGCCTAATGCAGCTCAAGTCTGAACCATCTCTTTGCCCCTTTTCCCTACCTTAGCCTTCTTTGAGGCATTTTATCAAACAGTTTGCCTCGATTTAACAGAAAATACCATGAAAACTTGACACCTTCATGGGTGTAGAACAAGAGTGGGGGCTAGTGCCTTCACTGGCTCCCTACTAGATCTATTAGCATTTGTCAGATTTGAAGAACAAATAAACCCTTTGAGCACTAGAGCTTTGTTTCTTTATTGGTAGGGGAGGCCATTTCTATTCCCAGGTTGGTATATACGAAGAACAAAAGTTGAATCCGTGTACATTTTGACAATAAACCAGTGATATAATAAAGTGATAAAAATAAAAACTAAAATATGCGCTCCAAAACTTTTTTTATTTTTTTTGAAAACTTTTGAAAGCGACCCATATAGCTTAAAGTTGTTTGACCAAAATTAAATTCAATTAGGAAAACTCTCTCTCTCTCTCCGACGGCTTTCTTTGTTTCCAAGTAACTCAGCTTATAAATATACACTCTTGCGCACTTCACTTGAACAAGAACTCAGTCTTCCTCCTTTGGGCAAAAGTTAAATCAAGATTGTGTGGTTCTTTGCACGGATCACCAGTGCATATGAACACGTCCAGCGCTGGGAAATCCTATTCTTTGACAACCCTTTTCAGGTTTTCGGGGAATTCAATCCGGTAAATCGGTGTCATTCGACAAGATTGTGTGGGGAAGGTCTTTTCTCTATCTCTCTCCCATGGCTAATTCTGGCGTGACACAGCTGCTCGGCTTCCGGTTCCGCCCCACGGACCAAGAAATCATCGGCTCCTTTCTCTACAAGATGGTGGTGGAGAAAAGGCCTCTGACCTCGATGCCGCAATACAACAAGGTTATCCACAAGTGCAACCTCTTCGGCAACAAACGAGAACCCTCAGAAATTTGGAGAGATTACGGAGGAGATCAACTTACGGATCAAGACTTGTACTTCGTTTCGGAACTCCAGAGAAACGGTTTGCGCATCCAACGCAAGACTGGCCGCGGTACTTGGAGCGAAACCGAAACCTACCAAAATGTTGATGTTATAGGGAGAAAACGGAAATTCCGGTACGAGAACGGGAATGCTTCGGAGGACCACGCGGTGTGGCTTTTGGATGAATATAGCCTTTTCAAAAAGGCTTGCAAGAACGGCACAAGTAGTAATTGCTATGATTTTGACGTTGTGATTTGTCGGCTGAGAAGGAAGGGCAATATGGACAAGTCTGGGAAAAAGAGGAAGTGCTCGTGTCAAGATCAATCAAACAAGAAGATGAAAAGAGATCAATCTACAAAGGAGATGAAAACTGAAATTTCAGTGGGGCCGCAGATTATGAATGATGAGAGGAATCAGTTGATGATCAACGAGAGTACCACTTATGATCAAGAATATTTGATCGACACCAATTATAAAAGCTTCAACATTGATCAACTCTTTGCAGGACTAGACGGCGAACCACCATTGTTACACTCACAGCAACTGCCTCAGATTGCTGAAAGCCAAGAAGAGCCTTGTGTTGATCAAATTGACGGACCAGCGGAAGCAGCCACCAGCAATCTGAGTAATTTTGAGTATAATAGAGATGAACTAGCAGGATTAATAGGGCAATATAATATGAATGCCGATGATTATGAGGATCAAAATTTATTTATCGACGTCGATGAACTATTGGCAGCAGATGCAGAGCCTTTGTCAACCTTTGCAGAGCTCGATGATGTTCATAATGTGGTCAGCCAACCATTAGACCAAAACGGCTACTGGTCCAATTCCTTTATGGATCAGACTTACAATTCCTTTATGGAGGAAATCATGGCTGATTAATTAGATATATTGTACAAGTGTAACTGGCTGTAAGTTCAGATGTAATTTTTTCATGAACAGGCGAAATATACATCCTTTATTCTGTAGTAAACTGTGACAGAGATTAGACTGCCATTTACTTTTCTCCTATGCTCGTTCGGTTTTCTTTGCTTCTTTCCTCCCTCACTGAGTTTCTCTGTAATGGATATATTGGTAATGTGTTATGTAATTGGAGACAAATGCAGAGCAACAATGTCATTCAATTTTAAAAGATATGAGACTAAATACAAATGCCTTTCGGCCTTAATCAAGAGCAGATAAATAAGACTCCACAGAAACATTTTGTTAATATTGCATTGAGAAACTTCAAAGAAGAGTGAAGCTTTCCTTACAACTGCTCAGACCATAGGCAAAAGAACACCATTAGAAGTATGTTCTTGTAGGGAATAATTTAACGGTAAGTATATCCGGAATACCAAATATTATCCTGGAGCTCGTTGAGATGAATGAGAAGTGCAATCCGATGCCCTATCTGTCAGCTATCCCAAAATTCCATAATCAATATAGACAAAGCACAAAACCAACTATTATGAAATTTTATATGTAATAATTTTAGAGGTCAACATATGTATAAAAATATTTCACAAAAAAGTTAAATAAACTAAACTATCAGTCGTCATCCTTCATAAGCCCGCACAGCAAAGCCACTCGCTAGGCTCTTACAGAAGACAGCATAAACATCTCAATTTCAGTAAGACAACACTCTGGAAAACGTATCAACTACATCCTACTACTAAATTAAGAAAGAACAAGAGAAGGGGTGGGGGATGTTTGCTGCAAATTCACAATCAGATGATGTACAGACACATCTAAATAACACTATGTTAGTCATGTATATATTTGACATGAGTTCCACCAACCTAAACCCTCCACAAACTCAGTCCCCTACTTGTCAAGATGTGAACAGAGGAGTAGGGTAAATACAAAAGTAACTTCTGGTGAGGGACTGATAAGAACAAATATATTAGCAAAAAGACAAGGACACAAGAAAGCATCTAGATGGTCCTGAATATATAGTAAGAAACTAAAGGCAGTCATATCAACATAACACAAACCACCAGAAGCACAAACCTACAAACTCACACCATAACAAATATGAGTGCTACCAGAAACATGTGCAGTTAAACTCTGCATATCAACTATCAAAAAATAATGTTCAGAATAACAAAGTGACACAATACTATTGAACGGAAAAGAACCAAAAGCACAACCCGACAAGTTTATACTACTATGTTTAACAACAATGCCTTGACACAAAATGAAGAGCACAAAATATACTACTTACAGTATCAGACTGATCGATGCGATATCTACTATGTTCTTTAAAAATCAAACTCTTGCTAGAACTACTACCGGACTGTCCAATGAGGAAGAAGATACATCAAGTAATGCATCCAAGGCCTGGAGAAGCATATAAATGATCATTAGATTATAACAGAAAACCTAGTAGGTTCAAATAGGAATTTTCTTTAAGATCGAACAAAATTTCCATAATGCTCATGCCACCTGGCGAATGTTCTATAAAAATCTTAAGCACTCAGTGAAACATGATAGAAACTCATCTTCAAACCAACATATGCAAGCACTTAGAAGAATATGAAATCAAAGAACCATATCATATATATAAAAGAAAGGAATTTACAAATTACAATGGTGCCTTTCGTGTACTATATAAGAAAGGAAATTCACAATTGGTCAAAAATTTCTTACAGATAGATATTCAAAATATATTTTCTAATTGTTGAACCAATATGTGATGTCGTCTAATTGTTGATTGCATATATTCTCCAAACCACTTGAGTTCATAGCCTCTACCCGTAGGGTTTCGTCTATATGAGGCAGCTCCTGTGACAATGGTGGTGCTCCCAACAATGCATCCATGTCGATAGCATATTCTTCATCAGTAAGACAACCATAGTCGAACGGATCATCGATGTTATCTTGATCATCACCACAAAGATAATTCGAAATCGCATTATAATTAATATCGAATATCAACTCTTGATCATGATTATTTACGACGCTACTTAGGCTAGAAGATCTCTGTGGTTGCTCATCATCAATCTTGACCGTTGCCGATGCCAATTCTTTTCTTGCCTTCTTGTTTGAGGGTTTCTCCTTAAATTCTTGAGTTGAATTATTCCTCTTGTTCGAAACCCTGCTGTTCTTTTTAAGTCGGCAGAGCACAATCTTCTGCGCCTCTTTATTTAGAAGACTGTATTCTTCTAGTAGCCACTTGCCGTGGTGCTCGCACCCTTGGTTCTCGTAGCGCAAATTCCTTTTTTGCCCGATAGGGTTTCCGGTCGTCTTGTCGTAAATGTTTTTCGAGAAGGCTTCGCTCCAAGTGCCTCCGGCCTCAATCTTGCGTTTGATGCGCTTACCCTTTTTGCTTAAAGTCTTGAGTTCGGAGAAGAAATATAGGTCTTCGTCGACCAGGCCAGGCCCTCCGAACTGATCCCAGACCACCCAGGGCTCTGTTTCGCCCAGGAAATTGAACTCACGCACAATGCTGCTGTAATACGACGCCATTAATGGATCCTTGGTTATCGCTTTCTTGTAGAGGAAGTAACTGAGCAGTTCTTGATCTGTAGGGCGAAACCTAAAACCCAACAGCCGGTTATTATTAGCCATTGTTAACCCAACAGTCGTTTTCTCTCTTTTTCTCTCTCGCTCTCTCTGCTTTCTCTCTCTCTGTTTTGCTTTAACCTTTGATGGGAAACGAGAAAGAAAGGCTGAGTTTTGCTTGTCACTTGAACTGATTTATTATAGGCTCAGTGGTCTCAAGTGTTTGACCTCACTACCCAGCTGTTGGATGTAATCTCATCCAACGGACAGCTGTCTTCCAATATCCAACCCTTGTTTCTTAACTAATTTTGTCACTTAGCTATATGGGTCGCTTTCAAAAGTTTTCAAAAAAATAATAAAAAAAGTTTTGGAGAGCATTTTTTTAGTTTTTATTTTTATCACTTCATTGTATTACTTACAGATTTATTGTCAAAATGTACACGGATTCAACTTTATTGTATTACAGGCTTATTGCCCCAAGTTGCATACTGTGACAACTCGTGTCTTGTCCCATTTTGTGAGGAACCTTTGGTTTCCTTCTTGTGAGCCCATCTTCTCGAAGCAATGGTTATTGCAGGGATTTGGGTCCTCTTCATCTGTAACTTCATATGAGTAAGGATTCAAGATATATATTTGTTCTCGTTGTCTTGTAATACTTTTGCATAGGTGGTTATGATTTTACAATTTATGTATTGCAAGAATCTCCATTTGGAACTGTGTTCTTACTGATGAATTATGAGTTTTTGCCCTGGTTTCAATTGAATATCTATTGTTTTGCTAAAAAAATCCAAATTAAGCATTATAAAACCAGCTTAATTAGAAGCTCGTTAGCTAGATTTTCACTTTTGGTGATAACTGATTGTGGTCAAAGATTTGGTCAAACAACCACAAAGGAAGCCATTGCCTTTTACCTTTTTTAGGTCAATCCATTGCCTTTGACATAATGTATCTTAATAGGCCCAGCCATCCAACGGATGGGTGCTGTTCTTATGATACTTTACTTTAATTTTCGGCCTTTTTGCATGCTCATTGCGTAGAGTTGCCTTTTTCTTTTTTCTCTTTTTTTTTTAATTTATAAAATTACTTTGTTTCATTTATTTACTTTAATTTATGCTCTTTTAAAGTTTTTTTAATGGTTTATAATTTGAAATTATTTTTTAAAATGTAATTTTTTTTATTTAATCCACGTGGCATCATATCATTGGATATGTGAGACCCACATGTGTGCCACATCATCAATTTAACAAATTTTTAGAATGAACCAAACGTCAAGGATTATTTGTGAGTACACATATTAACCTTAAGGATCATAAATGACACAAAAAAACATAAATGATGCAATCTGATAATTTCGCAAACCTCATGGACGTTTTGTGATAAAAAGCCTTTTGTTCTATTTTTGAATTACACAAGCGCTTTTCAACTCACTGGTACTCTCAAAATTCAGGTGCTTCCCTTCTGCTCACTCCGCTCTACGCAATTTTACAATGAGAGGAACTTCTTTGTAGAATAAACCTTCTCAGCACCCAAAAAAATAAAGTGATCTAATTTATTTGACCAATGTTGCAGACACGGGAAATTATTTAAGCTTTGTAAACAATTTGTATAACATATATCAGTGCATAGGTTGACATGCATATGGGAAAAGGCCATATCAATATAGGAGAGTTGACCTTCAATTGTACAAGTATATCAACCCTGCAGAAGTATGAGACTCAGAAACTAAAGTAGAATAAAATGGCAGAAGCATGTTTCTGCCTATTGGATCTATATACGTATTTAAGAGTACTCATGCTTCTGTATTTGTGATGAATTTTGACCTTCTGCATATTGGAGTAGAACAAAAATAATCTAAAATTCATATGCTCGAATGAGTTTTTCTGGTCTCCAATTTACTTTAGAACAATGAGGAACTCTGAATTATTCATATTTTTTTTATTTTAAAACCAATGAGAGATTATAAAACCCAGGAAAAACAACAACTGAGCCACACCAATCATTCGAAAAGTAGCAACCATATCAAATCATCTATCAGAAAAGAACTAAGCCAAACTGGAGGCTCATCAAAATGACTAACCCCAAAAGCCAGACTAAAAATTCCAATTTGCCAAGCGATATGCAACAACATTCTTTTCCATAAAGCCCAAACCCTTACTTAATCCCAAACACCAAACACAAGGTGGGTAGTAAAAGCAAAAAGAAAAACATAGAGTAATTTCGATTTTGGCTTAACAATACAAACCGGAGAAAGGAGGTGCACCTAGCGCGTCCTCAAATTTGATTCCAGCATTATCAAAAAATGAAAGCAGACAATGAGTTGTTTTCTCTCATAACAATTATTCATAGTAAGTAATTTTTTTATGTCATACCAAACAGAGTGAGCTTTAAAAAATTTCAAAATAATCGCTATGGCCCAAAACAAAAAGTTTATGTTGTATGAATCAAAAAATGTCTCAAAGCTTTATAGGTCTAGCACTCTACAAATTGTTCAATTTCAAAATAATCACAAGTCGAACTCCAACTCCAACTTTGTCAAATGTATATCTACACGAATTGTTAAATTAAAATAGCTGCAAGGGGTATTTGGGTATGTATACAACCTAGAAATCCCAAACCTAGAAACCATCTCTCTCTCTCTCTCTCTCTCTCTCTCTCTCTCTGTGTCAATGGAAGTCCAAAGAAGCCAAACCAAATAAGCAGACTCCCAACTGGAAGTCCAAAGAAGCCAAACCAAATAAGCAGACTCCCAACTTGCACCCATGGACACTCCCAACCCAAGCCCGAACCCGAACCCATCATCCATGCGGGTCCTAGTCCGCCCACCTCCTTCACCCACCACATTCACAGCCACTTCCTATTCACCCTCTCAAACCCTTCCGGTACCCTCCTCCTCAGACCCTCCTTCCTCCGACGGCGTGGTCGTCGTGGGCTTCATCGGGCGGAGCCCCGACGACTCGGCCCAACTCATCAACCGGATCCTCGACTTCAATGTGTTCGGGTCGGGCAATCTTGATAAAAGCCTTTGTCTTGAGAAAGAGGAGCTCAGGGACTGGTTCAGGTGGCGAAGAATCAGTTACTTCCATGAACAGAAAAAGGGCATTCTGTTTTTGCAGTTCTGCTCCACTCGCTGCCCCGCCATGGACGATGGGTTCTCGGAGTCCGGGTCGGGTTTTGACTCGCCGATAGAAGAGCACGACTTTGGGGACCTTCAGGGGCTGTTGTTCATGTTCTCTGTAAGTTGTTCTTCTTTTGCTCTTTTTTTCTCTCTAGTATTTTTAGTTGCATATATTGCGATTTTGATATGTACTAATTTAATGCAAATTTGAGCCGAAATGGTCCTTGTTTGAATCTTTCTGTATAAAAAATTTGAACATTTTTGTTATGGACCCATGTGTACAAACTAGAAACTCTGTATAGGGTTTAGACTTCTGGATTGGGTTATAACTCATAAGCCATGTTTAAACGTAGAAAGTTTGTGAAAAAAATTAGTGCAAATTTCATAGAGGTAGAATTTCCCTGGGCATTGTTTTGTTTCTGGTACTAGTACAAGAACTTACCTGTACTCAGTGTATGACCATTTTGTTTTACCTTTTTCTCTTTCTGAGTAGTTACAACTTTCAGCATGAACTTTTGAAGTTTTCATGCACAGGGGTTATGAATGTCTGTGAATAATACTATCATTAACCCAATGAGTAATGCAGGTTTGCCATGTAATCATATATATTCTGGAAGGGTCACGGTTTGAATCTCAACTCCTGAAAAATTTTCGAGTGTTACAAGCTGCCAAGCATGCTTTGGCTCCATTTGTGAGATCTCAAACTTTGCAGCCAACACCATCCAGGCCACCTTCGTCATTATCATCTGCGCGGCCTACCACATCTACAACCTCCACTAACAATTCTTCTCAAGGTAGAAGTGGTAGCATCTTGAATCGCAATGCTTCTTCCATTTCGCTAATGTCAGGCTTAGGTTCCTACACCTCTTTGTTTCCAGGACAGTGTACCCCAGTCACACTGTTTGTTTTTATTGATGATTTCTCTGATGTGCCAAATCCCAGTTCTAATGTGGAGGAGTCGTCAGATACATCCTCACATAATCAATCATCTAGTTTGGGCAGTTTAGCAAGGCCAAGCTTACCTGTTAAAGGTTCTGGTTCAGTGGTTGTGCTTGCACGCCCTGTGAGTAAATCTGAGGGTAGTTTTAGGAAGAAACTGCAGTCATCACTTGAAGCACAGATTCGTTTCTTAATTAAGAAGTGTAGAACACTCTCAGGTTCTGAAACAAGTCATGCAGGGTCAAGAAGCGGGGGGGCTTCAAGTTCTGCACCTTTATTCTCACTCGATGCATCAAGGGCTGTTCTGTTGTTAGATAGGTGTACAAATCAGAGGGGTGAATCTCTTGAATTTGCCACTGGACTTGTGGAAGATGTTTTGAATGGAAAGGGAACTTCAGATTCTCTTCTGCATGAAAGTCATGGTCAGAGTGCAAGCAAAGAGGATATCATATCAGTGAAGGAGTTCATTGTCAGGCAATCTGATATTCTAAGAGGGAGGGGAGGACTGGTAAGTAATTCCAGTAGTGGTGGTGTTGGTATGGCTGCTGTTGCTGCAGCTGTCGCTGCTGCGTCAGCTGCATCAGCTACTTCTGGAAAGACGTTTTCTACCCCTGAACTTCCAAATTTCCAAATTTGGTTATCTTCCAGTCAACAAATTCTTCGTGGAGTTCTTTCTGCAAAAGGCGGGTGCATAGATGAAACTGAATTTAGCAAAAGAAAACCTCGGGTAAGAAACACTGTTCCACAGACTGTTGAAGGAATTTCTTCAAAAGGTTTGGATCCCCTAGATTTGGCAGTATCTTGGTTGGAAAGTGGTAAAAAGCTGAACACAAAATTTTCAACTTTGTGGTGTGAAAGGACCCTTCCAGCTACTAAAGAGGTTTATCTGAAAGACTTGCCTGTTTGTTACGCAACTTCACAGCATGAAGCCCATCTAGAGAAGGCTTTGCATGCTTTCCACTCAATGGTAAAAGGAAGTGCAGTGCAACATTTTGCAAAAAAGCTGGAGGATGAATGCACATCCATCTGGAAATCTGGAAGGCAACTGTGTGATGCCATTAGTTTGACCGGAAAACCATGTATGCACCAGAGACATGAGGTTGAGACTAGTGAGTCACTTTCAGGGGCTCCCGTGAAGCAACATTCCAGTGGATATGTGTTCCTTCATGCATGTTCTTGTGGTCGATCACGAAGACTACGATCTGATCCTTTTGACTTTGAATCAGCAAACATTACTTTCAATTGCTTTCCAGAATGTGACAAGCACCTTCCCACGCTTCAATTACCTGAAGTAAATAATACAGGGCCTATTCAACCTTCCTCATGGAGTTTGATTCGCATTGGTGGTGCAAAGTACTATGAACCTTCTAAGGGTTTGCTTCAAAGTGGGTTCTCTTCCTCTCAGAAGTTTCTTTTAAAATGGACAATATTTTTGGAAAAACAGAAAAGCCCAAACGACCTACCTGTCAGTGCAGTGCATCAAGGTTCTGTAGATAGGTCAGATACAAACTTGAAGTTTGAATCTAAATCTGATGTACAGTTTTACACAGGGGATTTAAAATCTGGAGTTGGAAATCTTAGAAAGCCTGCAGAAGACATAGTGTCTGATGATAATAAAATCAGTTTCGGTAAAGGTCTTCCCAACTTTACTATGAGAAAAGCCTTTTCTGAGGTCGTTGCTGGAACAGCAGGTGCAGATTCAGGATTTCCTCCTATCCAGCAGAGAAAAACTTCATCTGGTTTAGATAATAGTATCAACAAAACTAGGACAAGGGATCAGATTGTAGAAAGGACTAGTGATAAAGGACCTTCGAAGTCTGAAGATGTTGTATCTGTTCCAGAGAAGTTTAGCAGGATTAGCAGCACAAATGGTGACCCCTATGTACGAATAGGTAGTAACGTAGTTCCTGTGAACCTGAATGGCAGTGAAAGGCTCAAAATGAATCCTTCTTTAAAACATGTAGTAGTGTATGTTGGATTCGAGCATGAGTGCCCCCATGGCCACCGTTTTCTATTAAATCCTGAGCATCTTAGTGAGCTTGGATCCTCATATCAATTGCATGAAGAGTCTTTGGAAAACTCAGACCATAGTTTGGCGGAGGCTTTCAAAATCAATAGGAATGGTTTCAATGCTAAAGTTCATCGAAATTCAAATAGGATGACTGTTACTGCTGCAAATAAGGAGAGACGTGTAAATAAGTCAAAAGAGATAGTAACTAATGGTAATCTGAATTTCGATGGGCTAATACAGTTCTCAGGACCAGCGAAGGAGCAGAATCAAACATCTTTTAGTGCATCTGCACTCCCAAATTTTTCCAAACATCTTGAAGGGAGCTGTCAGTCTGTTAGTCTTGATGATGGTGGAAGTGCCTTCTCCATGTTGAATAGAAATTTACCAATCTATATGAACTGCCCACACTGCAGGCACTCTAGGGATAAGCAAAATCCACCGAAGACTAAGTTTGCTGGCACAATATCACAACTTCAAAGGATTTTTGTGGTATGGGATGTTGCTTAGAAGCCATTTTCTCTCTTTGCATTATACAGATTAGTTTACAAGTAGCTTGTTTTAGTCATTGTGCTTATTACTATGAATTGACCATATCTCCGAGCTTCTTTCTATTATTTGTGTTTGAAATATGCAATATCTTTTTCTTAAAATCTGGAATATGATTAAGCAGGTTTAATTTCATGCTAATGTTTTCCCGCTTATCGATGCTCACTGTAGATTATGCTTGTAGGTCACACCCCCCTTTCCAGTGATATTAGCTACTTGCCCAGTAATACAATTTGAGGTATGTGTATCTCCCTCCTCAAGTATGCATAACCTTTACAATATTACCTACTGTACTTAGTGGTATATTTTATTTTACAACTTGACAGCCAGAGAATTAGAATCGTCTGAAGGTTAATAAATCAGTTTGCTAGTATTTCTTTACTGGGTTGTGTTTCAGAATAGCAAATCCTTCAGTTGTTTTTAGTGTGTTCCGACGTGCTTGTAACGTGCACTTGTTCATTGTTGGTGTTATTATTTTTACAAAATATATTGTAGGCATAGACATTTTTTGCACTTCTGTTCAGTCTAATTATGTTTATTACATCTTTCTTTGTAACTTAAATCTTGGTTTTCCTTATGTTATCGCAATCTTTTTACTTGTAGGCATCATGTCTACCAACATCAGTCCCAGAACGTGAGCAGAAGTTGCAGTTCACCCTTGGATGCCAAGTGGTTTTACCTCCAGAGAGTTTCATTACCCTTAGACTCCCATTTGTGTATGGCGTGCAACTGGAGGATGGAAGTTTACGTTCTCTTAATTGTCTTGAACATCAACCGGAAGTAACAGCTTGGATTACCAAAGGAACAACATTGCAGGTCATGTCCAAGAGAAACTGTGTTGGTCAAGATGAATTTCTCACATAGTCAGAATTGTTGATCCACAGGATTTGACCTCTATCCTTGCTGAGTTTGCAAAGGCAGATTTAGTTCGCTCCATTACATTCAGGTACTTTCTCCACTGGGGAAATTTCTTATGTAAAAGTACCTAATGCAATTTAATAAGCACAAGCATATGGATGGATGTTTAGCATTAGCGACCAAGATTGCTAAGTTATTGTCAATCTAATGTATGATCAGATAAAGCTGATGCCAATAGAGAATTTGATTATTGATCCCAAATAGTTAGGATGACTTTTATCTTGCAATCTGTTAATGTTCTGAAGTTAGAACTTGAACCTGATGATTGATGATATGCATGCAGGCTAAGGTTTTTATGGATAAACATCATGGTGCGTATGATGATTGATAAATTCCAACCTCAAAACACATATGAGCTTTCTCATCTGTAGCCAGGTATTAATCTTGATGACATCATTTCAGTAATGGCTATAAATGGTTCTTTAATTTTTTTTGGTGTGTCCTGCCTGTTTTTCAGGCATGGTTTTGAACCTGTAGGTGGCTGGTGCTTGAGGGAAGCTTTTTAGGGCCATGGCATGCTGTTTGGTCTTTATTTGTCCTCTCTTGCACTGGAATGCCAGTAGCTTATACGCATACTTACTATCATATGCTACTTCTGACGATCTGGCTTCCAAGATGTGGTACACTTCTGGTCCTATATGCTACCAGATCCAAAATGTCCTTCCATATTATCTTGTGTTTATTACTTTTGAAAGGAACATGACGATAATATATATAAAAGATGTTTGGTCTTAGATTGTCTTATCACGTTCAAACAGTATAGTTAAACATTATATGAAAAGTTGATTTAACTCTATCCCTATCATTCAATGTTCTGCGATAGGTGAGCATAACATTTAGTTACGAATGTGTGTATCAGGTTCCTGTTCTGTTCTGTGAACCATAAAGTTCACGTTTTAGTGCATGTATATTGAAATGCACATGTAGACCTATGCTTCTTGCAAGAGGTAGACTCTGGGGATATTATATATGACCTTCTAATGACTCAAATGAGTTATTAAAACTTGAAATTATTATGATCCTGCAGATTTAGAATCCATTGTTTGCTATACAAAATTATTTTGATTTTATGTGAAAAGGAATCATTCATGATGAGGATGGTAAATGAGCTCTCTCGGTGACCCAGTTTGAACTACAGCAGACCTTGTCGCCAAACAGATACGCTTATGAAAACTAGGTTCACGGCCCAACTAAAGTTTCATATTAGATGATCTAAGGAAAAGTAAAATAAAACAGTAAGTTAACAAGGATTAACTAAGAAAAAGTAGCTTCCTTTGAGTGAATAGGTTGTAATTGTTAATGTATTTACTTTTGGATTTACTTTCACTTGCAAAGTACTTTGTGTGAGATGCATGATGATGATATGTAGTGTCTCTGAGGCTTGTGTTTAATTTCAGTATATATATTTTGATGTAGGATATGGGTGAATTATAGATTGTGAGAGTTTAGCAGAAGCTGAAACAATGAAAAACAGAAAATTAAACGAATAAAGATCAGTCTGGAATCACTCCAGGGCTTCACACCAGAATTCCATAATGATGAATTACATGGGGGTGTTTATAGCAAACTAAACCCAGGAGATAACAGGATGAAATTCTCTTACTAAAACATAAATCCTAATCCACACAGGAAAAGGAAAAAACAAACCAATCCAAATAAAATAGGAAACTTAGAAATCTGGAAAAACTAGAAATCCTATTGAAATCTGGAAAAACTAGAAATCCTATTGAAATCTGAAAAACTTAAGAGAACCTAGTAAACTAAAAATGAATTAGGAAAACTAATCAATGATGTCCGCATCAATTCCCCCTGGCTGAGAAGCGCTCAATCCCGGTGAGATAAAGTTTGTAATCACGATCCAAAATGTCTCGATTAATGCGCTGCAGGTCCTCTTTGTTTTGCACCTCCTTGTTTGGTGGAAACTGATTCACGAGCTTGGGTTGAAGTGGCTTCAGTGTTATGTTCTTTCCTTTATGGATGAATGAACATATATTTTCTCGACCCAATATGGTAACATTGTGATCGTAAATCCATGGTCTTCCCAAGAGAATATGATTCACATCCATTGCCACCACATCACACCAAACATGGTCCTTGTAAGAGGAAAACTCAATAGGAACTTGACATCTCTGGGTAATAGGGATAGAAGATGTATCATCCATCCATGCTACTTTGTATGGTTCAGGATGCTTGTAGGGTGACAAGCCAAGACGAGATACGGTCAGTGTAGACACAACATTGATACAACTTCCGTTATCTATGATGACCTTACACTTTTTATCATCAGACTTTATATAAGTGTGGAAAATGGATGTCCTACGCCAATCTTCGGTATCGTTCTTAGGTAGAGTCAATGTACACCTTACCACTGCTAGCCTTGAGTGAGGGGCTTCACCAAAGTCATCTTCTAAATCTTTGTCTGCAAGTTGAGGCTCATAAATTTGTTCACGTTCGCCTTCATTGTCAGCTTGTTTGTCAATGCTTGCACACAGATTTCTTGTTCCCTTCTTCGTTGGGCAATGGACAGCAAAGTGTCCAAAACCTTGGCATCTATAACATCTTGTCATCCCATCACCACGGGTATCCACTAGTGCTCCTTTTTCATTGGCAGGTTTAACTAAATTAGTCGTAGTAAAACCCTTAGATGTTGGAGTCTCAAATGTGCCAACACGAAAATCAGATTTTTGAGAATCAGTTTGCTTAACTACATTGGAGGACTTTAGATAACGCTCCAGTTCTTGTACTACCTCAAAAGCCCTCTCTAAAGTATTCACGTCATGAAGAATCAATTCTCTTTGAATCTCAGGACTAAGGCCTGATTTAAACCGAGAAAGAGTTACCAATTGATCCTCCCTTATGTCACACCGCAACATAAATTCTTCAAATTTTCCAATATATTCAATAACTGGCATGTTGCCTTGACGAAGAGTTTGCCACTGGTCTAACAAGCGCTGTTGATAGGAGAATGGTACATATTTCTGCTTCAACCTTTCTTTCATGTCAACCCAATGGACAATTGGTTCTTCACCAGCTCTCTTTAGTTGTGTTTCAACATTGGTCCAAAATAATCCAGCTTGACCCAGTAATTTTATTTTAGCAAGTCTAACCTTTCGGGCTTCTGACATGTCATGCCACTCAAAATAACGATCCATGGTAGCTAACCAATCGAGGAAAGCTTTAGGATTTAACTCACCATTAAAATTAGGAGCGTCAAGTTTCACACTTTCTTCGTCATGTTGAATAGATGCTTCTATGTCTGCAAAACGACGATCAACGAGTCTAGATCGTTCTTCAAATCTGATGGTCAGATCTGTCACTTGCTTTGTTAGAGTTTCCAGCATTTGAACAATCCGTTTAGAGCACCTCCACCGCAGGCACAGAATCGGGCAAAAGGCCCCCCCAGATGGCCCAAAACAACTCCAGCGCTCCACTTCCAGCCCGGGCAAGCCCTGGGTCCCACCAGCCCGGGCAAGCCCAAGGGCAAGTTTCCACTGGGCTTCAGCCCGAGTTCGATGACGTCAGAGTGACATCATCGCACGGTAATGTGCCATGTGTCGCAACCCTGACTCTTCGATCCTTTTTTTTTCCAACAATCCGACAGTCCTCGTTTTTTTGGCTAAAAAAATTGCAAAAAAAATCGAAAAAAATCTGAATTTTTT
>NC_024126.1:7486096-7501113 GCF_000346735.1 Prunus mume | reverse complement strand
AATGCAAGGGCTGACACTATGCACGTGAATAGTGGCAGCCCTTGCTTGCCCTTGCCCTAGACTTAGCCCTTGTGGGTGGAGATGCTCTTAGAGTCCATCTCTGGCTGGTCTGTCTTACCCGCCTTAGTTGGAGCCATACACTCGACACACGGTGTGCAGAAAAGAGACTCCAAATTCTAGCTCTGATGCCAAATTTGGTGTGGGATATAGGTGAATTATTTTCAGAGAGTTTAGCGGAAGCGAAAACAATTAAAAACAGAAAATTAAACGAATAGATAGGTGTGGAACCACTCCTGGGGCTTCACACCAAGGGGTTTGGCTTCGCACTAGAATTCCAATCTCTGGAAAATTAATCTTTAACTCAATAAAGCAACTCTACCATAATGAATTACATGGGGGGTATTTATTACAAACTAAACCCTAGAGATAACAGGATAAAAATCCCTTACTAAAACAGAAATTCTAATCCACACAGGACAAGGAAAACAAACCAATCCAAATAAAATAGGAAACTTATAAATCCTACTGAAATCTGGAAAACTAACAAATAAATTAGAAAAACTAATCAATAATGTCGTCAGCATGAGATTTTCTGTGATAATATATGACCATAGTTGTGTGACAGTTTACTCTTCATCTATGGTTGCATAAGAAGCTGCGCATGATGAGATGCTCTGGATTCTTGCTGACCCACAATCCTTTGCTGCAGTGTGGTTGTCATGCCGAATTATGCTAAAACGGGCAAATGGTGGTGTTCTAACCATTCCGTATCCGACATTGAGCTTGCATAGCTGCAGTAGATGGTTACCGTGGATGGATAAAATGTCTGTTTGGGCGATCTTGCGTCTCTCACTATATATTATAGGCGGAGCAGATGGCCTATAGTAATGCCAATTATCTCGCTCACCAGTTCTTGCTTTTGTATCATAAGTAGTCTGAAATGTCGACTCCCAAGTACTTTGTTTTGTTTTGTAATTCATCCGACTTGACAAAAGGGATTATATCGGGTGATAGTATCGGTGCATTGGCATATATTTTCATCCTTAATAACACGGTTACTGATCGATCGCCTTGCATAAGCACCAATCATAAAGTCAAAATTCAGTATTTGGCATAAATTCTTAAAATTAAAAACATTTTATTGGAATTTATAAATTGAGTTTGAATGGTAATCAAGGGGAAGCCACAACAATGCCAGTACACATGCTTGAAGCGGCCGTGCTTTGGGGATTAATTAAGCTCTGCGTTGGCATTTGTCATCATCCATTGTACGTTTGACTTACAACGTTAATTATTATGCTAACCCAACAACGTTAATCATCATGGGATATGATTTCTCCACTCTTCGTTTCTCCACTTACACTCCATTTTGCTTTTTAATACTTTTTAATCAATTTTGTTATTTCTCTTTCCTATTCTATCATTACCCTACATTAATTTCATTTTTACTTCACTTTTATATTAGTTATTTTTCTTTATACTTAATTTTCCAACTTGCACTACATTTTCAGTATTTTTTTTCCTTTAATCGAGTAAGAAATTAAGTTTTTTTCCCCATTAATACTGAAAATGAAGTGTAAGTTGGAAAATTAAGTATAAAGAAAAATAAATAATATAAAGTGAAGTAAAGAATAAATTAATGTAGAGTAATGATAGAATAGGAAAAAGAAATAACAAAATTGATTAAAAAGTATTAAAAAGTAAAAGAGAGTGTAAGTAGAGAAAAGGGGAGTGGGGAAATCAGCTCCCATCATTATTATTGTTATTCAAAAGACTACACGCATATTTTATGTATTACAAATAATTAATTAGATAGAACTAATTATCCGAAGGCATAATATTACTCATATTTGGATGGGGGTAGAAGATACTTGAAATTAATTAACTACAATCATAATTGTTCTTGTTGCATGCATGCATGAGAAAGAGCTCATTGAGCTGAGAACCAAGAAGCCAATTCAAAACCTTGATTCAGAAAAGCCCCAGTCACCCAAAGTTTCAAGTTTGGCAAGTTGATGATGTCCTGCTCACCTTCCTTTACCTGTTTTTGGACAAATAAAAATTAATTAATGTTGATGTGAGAGAGAGAGAGAGAGAGAGAGAGAGAGAGAGATGAGAAGAAGATCAAACTGAAAGCTCAATTATTATATACATTTAAAGCAAGTGTTAACTCAAATCTATCAGTCGAAACTGTGTTCAAGTTAGAACTCTGAACATTGAAGCTTGTAAAGGATTCGAGAGCCTTGTAAAGTGCCGCGGCTACTCCGTCTCCCTTGTTACATGCCACCTTCACATAAAAACCTTTTTCCTCCACTTGAGACACATCTATCTGCAAAGGCATAAACTAGTTTCAATAATTAATATTGCAGACATTAATGGTCATCATAAATTGAAATCCAATTTGATTGAATGTTTACTTGAATGATGCCTTTGGAAACTAAATTGGTGTTGTTTGTAACTTTATTCTTGCTTGGATTTTTGGTTGATCCGTCTTGATATCCCTCATGATCATCTGCTCCTGCTAAGGATGCTTCAAGGCTTTCTATCTCAGCTTTCAACTTCTTTGCCTGCTTTTGTAGGTCTTGTACATACAGCACAGCATCTCCAACAATGGAGGCCTTATCCATCTGTGCATATGTATCTCCAACAAATTAAACAACAATCATGCATGTATATCATATAATTATACATATATGTCGGACCCAATGTTATTGGAATTTTTAAAGAAACTAGACCCTGTACCTTTCAAGAATAAATTTTTGTATGAAACTTCTTAGGACTAGTAAAAAACGGGGTGCATGTATAGGCTATGGTGGTCACACATGTTGAGAGTCTTTATCACACATTGGAGAAGTAAATTCTTGCTAGTTTTGGGTTGGATGCTCTTTAATTCTATCAACACGTACGTACCTTAGTTATGTTCGGAACCAAGGACCGCAGTGCATAGAGCCTTTCTTTCATCCTCCCCCTCCTCCTTCTCTCCGAGACCAAGGTTCTCGACCGATCAACCTTTTGCCTCTTGTTTGTGTTCGTGTTCGTGGTCGTGGTCGTTGTTCCAGACGAATCCTCGCCATTATGATCTTCTTCCCCACCCTTCATTTCTCCATCAAAATTTGGTAATGTGGTAAGCAAAGGAGCACTTGGGTCGGATAATGTGCCAAGAAAAGAAGCACTTGGGTCGGATGCAACGGCATCATTGAAACCAAAAAACACACCTGGAGTAGTACTTGCTGGACAAAACAGGTTATAATCATCAAAGCAGCCATTGATCATAAGGTCACAATCAAAACTCGCCACTGGATCTTCGTTCTGGCCGCGGATAAGATCAATGAATTGATCAAGGTTTGCATCATCTATGAGGTCTTGTAACTCAAAGTCATTGATGTTATGACCTCCTAGATGGTTTCCATGGGCATCCATATCCTTTGTTTGATAGTGAGGTTTGTGTAATTATGTGTCATAAAATATGTTTATATATATACAGAAATCGTGGATGTGGTTTCATGTTTATCTCAAGTGTGAAAGGAATCAGGATGGGGATTTTTTTTTTTCTGACGTTGGAGCTGTTATTAATTAAAGTTTAAGGGAGCTGACAAAACTACAACTCCAACGGTGCCTCTTAATTTTTTTTGTTTTTTTAAAACAAAACAAAAAAAACAGTGCCTCTTAAATAAGTACAAAAGAAAACTTGTCGTGATACATATGGGTCTTAATAAGGAGATAAAAATGGTGTTCTTTTAAGTAAAATGACCAAACAAGTATCAACATTTGTTCAGGCCAATTTGAATGTAGAGTAATTAATACCACTAGACTAAATTACAATAACAAATACTATTCCTATATTATATGTTTTCTTATTCCACTGATTTTATATATATATGGTTTATTCTCTTATTCAGATCTCTACACATTATCACTGTGTGGATGCCATTGTAAATAGGGAGAAAAGTAGAGAGGAGTAGTAGAAAATACAATCTCCGTAAGGTAATAATGTCCGAACGTCCGTATAGAAGAATTTCTATATATATATATATATATATGTATAACTCATCTTGTTGATTAGATGATGAGTAAAATGCAGAAACCATGTGCAATCATAAAGTAAAACAATTCTATGAAGAAGGTGCTATGCATATGTGTGCAACGTTTCTCAAATTGGTTTTGACTTTTTATTACAACTTTTAAAAAAAAAATTTGCAACAAGATGAGAAATAGTATGGTTCATCGAACCATGTGAGGCAGAGAAAACAATTCTGATTTGTTCCTATTTTTTCATTTTTATGGGGATAATATATTCTCTTCCTGGACAATTTTTTGAAATACTTGAAAACACTTGCCGAGAATAATTTTTTTTTTTTACCATAATGTTATATTAGCCTCTCCGCACGCGCTTCCGTGTTTGAGAGAGGCTTTTTTAAAAAAAAAATTAAAATTTATTTTAGAATTAAAAAAGATAATGGGTAGTTGTGTTCCATAAAAATAGGATTCATTATTTTAAGGGCATTTTTTGGTATTTGAATGTTTCATCATTCTCTGTCTTTTGCTTTATATATATCCATAAAAATGGGATCCATTATCTGATTTTTATTAATTTATTTTTTTTAATATGAAAAAGTGCGAATTTACCATATTATCCTCATTTAATTAATAATTACAATTCTTAATGTTTGCATTAATTAAGGGCATTTTTTGGTATTTGAATGTTTCATCATTCTCTGTCTTTTGCTTTATATATATACAATCCCCTTCTATTGAGGGATCCCTCAAATAATTTTATCTGAGGGACGCCCTTTAGGGTACTCTACAATTTTTTTTCCCAATAATCCAAACCATATATTTTTTAGGTCTTCATTCATAGATCATCTTTACAAAAAATTAGGCAAATCGGAAACCGTTTTGATATCCAATTGTGTCTTACAAAATCAATGAACATGGTGCTTCAAGAAAGTACTAACATTTCAATAACTCAAATGAGTGGTCAAATAATAGGATTTAAGTAATTTTTTCTAGAGATGATCTTTGAATGAGTATCTACAAAATAGACTTTTTTTCCTTACTTCTAAATCTTTTTAGATTGATTTAGATATTATTTGAGTTTGTTAGGAATGATTCAGTATGTTCTAGGACACTTGGGAGTTTAGGGTTTAATCTTATAGGCTGGGGATACATACAATGAAGCAATACGATAGTAGTTGAGCACCACAATTGGTTATGATGGAGTAACAATTGTTTGCCGCTCGACAATATTTCGAAGTCGTATTCTTTAAGGGTGTTGTTATCGACACTCTAAAAATATCATCATGCACCTTTTATCTTGAGTGTTGCTAAACGAATCCTAAAATTAATTAAATACACCATACTATAAATATATATATTGAATTACTGATTTACCCTAATATAAAATGACCAAAAAGGATATATGGAATTGTGAAAAAAATATAATTTTAATAAGTACACCCGACTAACCATATTCAACCATAATCAAGAGATTACTTGGTGTCCATCTTTGTGATCCGCGAGTAAGAATGGTTTGGAGCAGATGAAGCCTTCCTTCTTTCTTCTCAAAACTATTTCTCTGCATATTGATTGGAGAGCTTCTTGCTGTTTCTTGATGTGAGTAACAGTTTTCAATCTATTATGTACACTTTAGAATCCAATTAGTCTTTAATTTTGCATATAAGCTTGTATACATGGTGAAACTGCGTGCTCTTGCGTGCTTCTGACCTCCACTCAAACTTGAGCCTCTTGGTCCTATGTTGGTTTTGTATCCATCTGGGAGATTTCTGATAAATTCATTTGCACTTGCAATTCGTGCTGCATCCTCTACCATTTCCATGTTAATTTTTGCCAACAGATCCCTGTACCCAATATTTTCAGCAACTGTTCTTGAAAAAAGTGTCTAATACATACAAAGTTACCAACATAATATTATGATTTGGACAACAAATAAAATATTATAAAAGATTTATTAAAAATAAAGAAGAAAGAAATTGTATTTCGGTGACACATCTACTGGACAACTTTTAGAAGGGTGCTGAAAATCATATGAAAAGTCAAAGATTTATAAACACTATTAAAAAAATCAAGCTGAAAATCAACTATAAAATAATGCTACAAGTATTAGGGTGTACCAGAGGTATTTTTGGTAGTTCTATAAGGTGTACTTAGTTAATTTTACATTTTAATTAAAATATTATGGTGTATTTAGATCATAGGTGTACTCAGTTAATTTTAGGGTTCGTTTAGCAGCACTCTTTATCTTTTATAAAAATATAAGAGATGAGCAAATAATAAACTTTTTGAGTGCCAATAACAACTTAATTTTCTATAAATAAAAAATTTGTAATAAAAAATAAAGAGATGGTATGTTATACATTATATTTTTAAAACAAAAACAAAATAATCAAATTTTTATATGAGATTTCAAAGTCTAATTTTAAAGTAAACCAAGACTTCTTGTATTTAAAAAGAAAACAATTACAGCTATTTTGGAACAAAATTAGGATTAACAACAGTAAACATATAGAGTTAACAAATTAAAGAAATCTTATTTTCACCAATATTCCACTTGTTTGGTCAACTCCCATTAAATCTTTTTTCTATGTCTGTAATCTTCTTCTCTATATTTTATCCCAGAGGTCCCACTTCCTCTCCCTAGTCGGCTGCTGTTAGCTTATCCAATTCCCTCCCCAATGATGACTTCTCTATTTGCCTCGTACAAACTTTTTTAAAAATTATATTTATTTATAATTTTGGTAAAAAAATTCTTTTTATTTTAGGTAATCCCTTTGCTGCGTTTGGCGGATCGTGGGACTCGTATTGACCTGAAACCAGGACTTTCCTGCTTTAACTTGCATCATCTTCATGGATTGAAATCGAAGATTCTACCAGAAGCTTAAAGTTAGATCTAACAAACACCTCCACTAAATTCTTTGGCATATGTTTTATCAATGTTTTGTCCTACTCCTAAAATTATAATTGGAAAAATTGTCCAGTAAGTGTGACTTTAACATAGTTATCTAGTGTTACTAATCTACGTGTTATATGAATATCATTTCATTGCATTAGAAAATAGCATAATATCATCAGTTAGAATGAATGACATGTTTACTAATCCATAATTGGATTATGAGGAATTGAATTAAGGAGGAATTGGATTAAGAAGAATTAGATTATGAATTCCTAATGAAGTTGTTTACTAAATCATATGGATTGAGGGGAGTTAGATTCTGGATTCCTATTGAAGTTGTTTACTCAACCATATGGAATTAGGGTAAGAGTAGTACTAATTACTAAATGTCCTCATTGTTGGGTTAAAGTAGATGATATATTTGAAAATTTGAAAATTGTGTGAGGATATAATGGGTAAAAAAAAATGAATTTCTAATAGGTTAATTATTCAGGAATTAGAATACCATCTCCCACTTAAGAATTGAATTCCTCCAAAATTAGGAATTCGTGTGGGCTCCACTTACGTTTCAATTCCTTAATGTGAGGTAAATGCAGGAGTCCTCCGTATGTGGAATTCAATTCCTAATGAGAATTCTAATTCTTAATTAGTAAACACACTAAAAAGAGAACTAATCAAGACCATCCCCCATTCAAACTATAAAATTCCAAATAAAAATAGCAAGGCGTTCAAAGTCATAAGCAGCAGAAAGGAGCTCTCACATCAACTAAAACACCCCTCTCACGGCCCAGATCTACCTCCCTCCATATACTAGTTGTACATTCCAGAAATAAAAAATATAAAAAATCTCATGATCTCATGATTTGCATTTTTTTTAATGAACGAATTATCTTACAAGTGTCACTTAATTAAATTACTTGAATACTTGAAATATTCTAGAGATATTATATGCTTCTTGACTTGGAGAGCTTTCTTTGCGTCACTTAATATGTCATTTTGGCACCGAATGGCTTGAAGGCATGGCACATGACAGCATAAGATTCTACTTAAAAATTGCTAATCATATTTTCGGATGGTCGGACCAAGCTAATAATGTTCATGGAACTAATTAAGCCTTAATTCAATGGCTTAATGTGACATGTCGTATATTGTTTATTGTAAGTTTGCAATCAAAACATCGGACTGAGTTTTGCATGTGTTGCACAACACGTGATTGTAAGACAGCTCATTAGGACACGTGCATACTTGCCGCAATCCACACTTCTTATTTCCCAATTTCTTCCAAGGCTACAATAAAGCTATGCATAGTCACATCCTTGTAATCGTTTTCTTTCGTGAAAGCAAGATTTCAGTGTTAAATTTCTCATACGGCTCGGGATCGGCAATCAAACTGCTATTCTCATTGAGTCATCATCCGCGATCGATGCCGAAATGGTTGAAAATTTTCCCCCAATATAGTTGGTTTACTGAGAAATCAGCCTGATTTGGTTAATTTCGACGAGATGTGACAGAAAAATTCAAGTAAAGGAAGAGAGAGAGGGAGAGATCAGATCTCATTCAACATTTATAATTTCAAATTTCGACTAATCTCTCATTCAACACTGATGTGAAACTTCTTGAATACTTCATACACTTTACTTTTCTTTTGTTTTTTACACAAGCGATATTATAGGATGGGGATTCGAATACAGGATCTCAAATACTTGGATAATTACTCTTAACCACTTAAGCTACAAGAGCATTACTTCATATACTGTACTTTTAATTTTAAGTGTATAAGCCAATACCTTTATGGAGTAATCATCAATAAAGGTAACAAAGTATCTCGTGATAGTGCTCGTAGGACCACAAACATAAGAATATGGAGCATCCAATATATTGTATTTTTCAAAATATAGAGCATCTAATATATGAAGATACGAAACTTTTTGTTGTTTTCCAACCAATAAACCCTTGCATGATTTTAGAGACATACTTTTTCTCATCCAGATTTACGCCTCTCTTTTGGCAAGAATTTTAAGGTATTTCTCACCAATGTGACCAAGCAGTGTATGTTATAGCTCAACTGAATCTTCTCCAATAGCTTTTACGAACTTATTACTAACCCTTGCATGTATTTTGTAAAATGAGCTCTTCTTCTTTCCTCAAGCTAGAACAATTGAGTTTTTGTTGAGTTTCCATTTTCCATAACCATTGACATTAGTGTATCATTTATCGTCATATAATTCTTCATTTCTATATAGGAGAGTTTCAAAACTACTGCATAAGTAATGGAATCAAGCATGAACAATCTGTTCTAAAAATTCCTCATCATAATGGCATAGCTAAGAGGATAAACATAACCATTGTTGAAAGAATCATAACAATGTTATCGCATGCCAAATTGCGAAAGAGTTTTTAGGGTGAAGCTCTCATGACTATGGTTGATTTAATTAACCTTTCTCCTTCAATGCCTTTGAATGGTGATGTCTTGAACAAGTTCTGGTTAGGAAAATATGGTTCCTACAAATCATTGAAAGTGTTTGGTTGTTGAGATTTTGTCTACACCATTCAAAGATGTTGAAGGTTTATTAGTTCAATCGCAATCATAAGAGCTTCATCCCAAAAACTCTTGGTCAGTTTGGTATGAGATAACATTGTTTTGATTCTTTAAACAATGGTTCTATTCATCCTCTCAGCTATGCCATTATGTTGAGGAGTTTTTCAAATAGATCATTCATGCATGATTCCATTACATATGCAGTAGTTTCGAAACACCCCTATATATTCTTCTCTGTTACTGGTGCGAATACATTTCAAGTTTCTACTAGTCTCTCGTTCAATGCTGGCATGAAATTGCTTGAAAACTTCAAACACTTGATCTTTTATTCTATGTCCCTAAGCCCATACTTTATTAGAATGATCGTCAATGAAGGTAACAAAATATCTTGCACCTTGTGGCTTGTCCTGCCACAATGGTAACATTCTAGGTCCCTTCTTGTCTTGGACCTACCTCTCAAATCATCTCTTGACAAGAGCTTACGACTCTGGTGATGCCCCTTATTATTTCCTCCTTGCTTCTTCATTGAACATTGTTATCTTTAACTATGTCCAATGGATGAAATCCTTGAGGAGTTAAATTGCTTAATGATATTACTAGTGTGTCACACCTATCTAGCACAGAGCTGAGTAACCCTAGTGCTTGTAACTCATCATCGAGCACCATCTGCATATTTTTCAACTGATTGATCAAACCTTGGAAGTCACTAAGATGCTCGATAACACTTCGACTACCTCTGTACTTGAGGTTTACCAACCGTCAAATCAATGAGACTTTATTTTGAGTGGTCTTCCTCTCATACATGGACGACAATTTTGTCCATAATATGTATGCATCTGTTTCTTATGCCATGTGATGGAACACACTTTGATCCACCCATTGTCGGTTTTGTTCGACAACTTTTCTATTCATAATGCTCCATGTGTCGTCTGACTTCCCTTCTTGTGTGTGTCCCTGTAATTGCAAAGGCTCATACAAATATTCCTTGCAGTAAAAGATGTCCTCTATTCTTAGTTTCTGAATGGAGTAATTGGATGTAGTCAATTTGAACATTGTTGCTAATGATGGATGATGACGACTCCTTCATCTTAAATCACACAAGATAATAATTTTGAATAAAGCCTTGATACCACTTGTTGTCAAAGATGACGAATAATAATAGCCAATTCATTTCACCAAATATTTTTCTCTCCTTCACCAAAAGAAGGATGCCTATATGTTAAGAAGAGAATGCATATCAGAAGATCTCAACAACAAAGCTAATATGTCATTTTACAATACCTCGTCGCGTATTTAAGTCGTTTGCAAAACATTCTAGTCATCCTTGATTTAAAATTGTATTTCGTGACGTCCCTCACAACTTGTCTGTAGTAAGAGCGTCACCAAGGGCATGTATCTTTAGAGTCCTAACCCCTATATAGGTCGGCAATTAGGTCCAGACCCATGCTTCCTCCTTTAATCCACACAAGATGAACACTACAATTGTTGAATGAAGCTCTAGTACGACTTGTTGCGAAATGATAGCATCATACTAAAGCCTCTTGTGCGATGAACAAAATAAAATAGGCAGCAAAACAGATGAATGAACAAGAACAATGAGATGTCAAAGCAAAATATTACACTAAGAAAAGTAATGGGATCATAAGAGACAATCTCAACATGAAATCTCTCTCTCTCTCTCTCTCTCTCTCTCTCTCTCTAAAGCAAGGTTTTGTTTTATGTTTCAAATTAGTTTGTGCCTTATATGGGCAACATTTTCATGCATGCACTATTTGTATGTGGTCATGCATTAAAGGAGAAACTTTCTTCTTAGTTGTAGTTCAATTCAGCATTCTCTGCCATGCAGCTTCCGCAATAATAATTCTTCTCCGTTGACCAAAAAAAAAAAAAAATTTCTCCTCCACTAATGGAGGATGATCTGACACCTGGCTAGCTCTTTATACACTGATGGTAGATGTTACGTTTAAGTACAATAATTAATACAGTAATTTAATATATAACACCGATTAACCATATATATACATGATATATGCACACATCCTAACAATAATAATAAAAAAACTTGTTATTATGCTACCAAAAAGGTGTTATTATTAAATAATAATTTTTTTAGGTTTCCTTGTTTTATACTTTTGTACCTACGCATCTTTTCCTAAATATTTAAACGTCTGTTATTCCTTTCACATATCAAAATAATTATAAAGAAGAATAAAGTCATTAATAATAAAGTAACCAATACTAACCAAAAATTCGTTTCTTCTTCCAATTTTTCTATCTTCCCATTCATTATCCGTGGGCCCTTCTTCCCCTTATTCTTTCCATTGTACCAATGAATAATCTATAATAATTCACAAATTTAGATCGGCTAATTGTTCTCGAATAGCACCTGCTCCAGTAGAAATTTCTCAATTTCAAAAAATATAGAAGCCTTGGGTAGTTAAAAAATGAAAAGTGGGATATTGTATTTCCAAGATTGGATTTCATATTCAAATGAACCTCATAATCGTAAGAAAAGGTTTTTTTAGCTATGGGCCTAGTGAAAGAAAATTTTGGATAGGATCCTATAGGATCTCCTCCCTTCAAAACCGGACGTGAAAGTTTTCTCTCATCCGGCTCAAGTAGTTACACCAAATAAAGATAGAGAGAGAGGGGTTCCCACTCTAAAATTCTATAAAACCCAACTACTCCTTACTCTAGTTCCCAAAGAAGATCAAGCAACATTTCATTGATTCCTTCTTTTTTTTATATTATTAGTTATTAGTATTAGATTTTCTGAATTCTTTATTTGATTAAGCAACACCAACACAAGCATTAGTCCAATCTGATGATCAATATGCTGAAACAAGAGTTAATTAATCACTAATCGTGTCATTGCGCGGGTTAATTTACATGGTCAATTTGCGTCACTTCGGTTTCTTTTTTCTTTTTTTATTCTACATTTCTGAAAATTCACTTTTCAAGAAGAAAAATAATACAACAAATGTTGCCTCCTTAATATCCACTGGTGAGGTTCGGTTTCATTAGGGCCGACCCTGACTTTGATTGGCCCAGAGACAAAAATTAAAATGAGCCCTTAATTTTATACAACAAATGTTGCCTCCTTAATATGGATTTTGAAGTATCAAATCGGGCATATATTAATTTGTTCATAGCCCGTGAGCTTAGAAATTTAAGGCTTTGAGGCTTTAACAAGAGTTTGGTAAGTTTGGGTGTCTAGAAACTATTTTTGGGTGTCCATAAAATCATCATTTTTAGCCTTATTAGACTTGGCTTTTAATTTCAGCCCTCTCTTAGCCCCAAATTTTTTTTTCCTTTTTTGTGTTCTATGCGCAAACATTTTCTTTTGTGCGTTTCAGTTCAAATCTCACTACTTAGCCTTAAATGTAACATGATATATAGTTTTGACTAGCATGAATTTGAATGACCAAAAACAAAAGAAAAGGACTTAAATGAGATTGAATAGCATGATATATAATTTGTTTTTTAGGAATTTTAAGGTACAAAGGGCAACTTTTTTTTTTTTTCTATTTATTAGGGTGTGGAGATTTGAAC
This sequence comes from Prunus mume, assembly GCF_000346735.1. Next base: position 7,488,112 of record NC_024126.1, on the reverse strand, counting down.
TTGTGATCTCGTCCAACATTAGGAAAAAAAAAATACCAATAGAATAAAAACTACGCGAGGACATAATATATATATATATATATGATATAATATGTTAGGTATATAGGGCTTATTGCGTAACATGGCTTGACGATTATGTTTCTTGGGCTTGTAAAAACTTTTCATGACGACTATGTTTCTTAGGGCATAAGAATACGAGGGCTAATACATGTTGTAAGCCCTTATCTATTAAATGTTAGATGCTTTATCCAACTTGCTAACTGTTGACATCATTTTGGTTTTGTTTCAGATTAAAATTATCTTCGGATCTATGGTTTAATTTGTGAATTGGGATTGACTGGCGCGAGTGTTTTCAATGCACGTGGCCCAAATGGCTTATTGACCCAATCAGAAGCGGCCATGAAAGTCAGCCCCTCCCCTCCCCTCTCTCTAATTCATTTCATTCTCATTATATCATTATTTAATTTAGTTGGAAGATATTGTCATGCAATAATATATATATATATATATATATAATTTTCCTCTCCTCCCCATCCCTTCTCCCATCCCAGACCTTCCCCTCCCTTTTCCTCTCCTCCTCACCCCTTCCCTCCCCTCCACCCCTCTACCCCTGGCCCATCCCCTCTAGGCCCTCACTGTCCCTCCTCTCCTCCCATTCCTGCCCTTACCCCGCCCCTCCCTTCCTTGGGGCTTTTAACAGCTTTCGACTAGATTTTGGTGATTGGCTGCTTGACTATCTTGGGGACGACGTGGTGGTGGTAGTTCAGCTTTTATTTTCTTGTTGTGTGTTGCAATTTTTAGAGTTGTAATATGTATGTCAACCTTTTTTGAGTTTGTTGCATGTTGTAGTCTCTACTTCTAGGTTTTACTTGTGAGAGTTTAAAGGTTATAGTTGCATTTGTAGTTTTGTATGTTGAGGCGCATTTGCCTAGTTTTTCAAGGCTTGTGACTTTTATGGTGGAATATCTTTGGCCCTGTGTGGCTATGAGTGGAGGTATGCTTTGTACATATGTTGTTGTTGTTGGACTCCTCTGTATTTCGAGTACCCTTTGTGGTTAATGCGCCAGCGTATAGTTGTATTAACTCTATGTGTCTATTTGTATTAGCTTTTGTGTCTGACGGCATTTATGCTTAAATTATAAATGCAATCTATCATCTTTCTTAATTAAAAAATATATACAGTCTTGTTATGTATTTTAAACATTAAAATATTTTTTTCATAAGAAATTTAAGTTCCCTCCTCGCGCACCCCCAAAACCACACTTGGACATGGGATAGTCAATCTTAACAGAAGGGACGTGGCTACGGCCCCCTGCTCCTCAAGCTAGGTCATCATCTTGCAGTATATAAAGAAACATAGAAGTTGGTTTGATACACACAACTCCCATCAAAGATGACGAGTTACTCAGATTTTTGGATAGGTTACAACCATTGTAGACACACTGGTGGTGGTAGGTGTCATAACACTATCTTACACACATGCCTTCTTTAAAAATGTGAATAACTGGAAAATCAGATTACGAGAGCAATGGAGAATTCCCTATATTTTATTAATGTAATTGTAACTTCATGCATACACATGGGGTCGTGGCTCTCTCTTTATACGATTCTGGAGATTAATTATGTTTAGTTGCTCGCTAATATATAAGATTTTGAATATCATCACAAAAATTCAGGAAGAGAAGGTTGATTAAATTAATGGGAGTTTCACTAAAACACCCAAAATGGAGATTGAAATTATAAAAAAACCCAACACTCAAAATACTTTATAAACACACCCAAAACCCATCATTACACACACTCAAAACCCATTTATAAACACACCCAAAAAGTTGACTTTGGGGTTGATTTTGGGTGTGTTTCTATATTTAAATAGTGATTGAGTTTTTTTATAAATACATGTCTAGGATTGGGTTTATTTATAAATTTGTATAAATTAATTCAAATCCTTCATTGAGAAGAGCCCCAATCACCCACAGCTTCAAATTTGGCAAGTTGATCTCCTGCTCACACTCT